>JAWMRA010000164.1:2798695-2879836 GCA_035584735.1 Pseudotriccus pelzelni
CCTTCTTTTTTTTTTTTTTTTTTTTTTTTTTTTTAACAGCTCTTCTGGGTCCCCAGTTGATTTTCTTCGCAAGGTTAGTTGCTAATACATTCCTAGCACCCATGCATTATTAATGCTCACCGCTCTCCAAGGTGGCAGTGACAAATAGGGAGCAAAATTCACTGACTAGTGGGGAATGTACTTTTTAGTCATGCTTGAATTTTTCAATCCATTCTGCTTGTTGAGGATTTTTCAGTAGAGGTACTGTAGCAAAATATGATTTTTTTTTTTTTCATTTTTTCTATCCAAACCTAAGAAGCACTCTAGTAACCAGTGGAAAGCTTATGAGTCAGGGCTTTTCCCAGGAGGTTTTGAGGGGGAGTAGTGCAAAAAGTACCTTTTGATGTTTCCAGCAGCATGGAAGTCATTGTTTTTCCTCCCATGTAGTAAGTGGCAGTTTTGACTGCAAATCGACTATGCATGCAGTCAAGTAAATTATAATATTTTAACTAGGCTGTGCATGCCAGCTGTAGCATTCCCAGAAATAATACCAAGTGTGTATCATGAGAAACATTGATTTTTAATGTGCAGATTTGTTTCTTCAGATATAAAACTCTATTAATTTTGCAATATAAAGAAGCAATCTGTGAAATACATTCTTAGACTGTTATTGGTTACTATAAATCCCACTAGTAGTACCAGCACACTTGTTTAATTCAGAATTACTTCATTTAAAGTATGATTTTGAGCGTGTGGTGGAGGTGCTGAAGATTTGGCAAATACCTCTTTAACATAACAAATAGCTGACTGTAAATATTAACCTAATTCTTCCTAACGTTTAATAGAGGGATAACTCACTGGGCAGAATAATGAATTCTTTTCTAATGGCTCTACATAGGGGATTAACACCTTCACTCAGCCATCCAGAAATGCACTGAAATTATGGATGTATCTATTTTGGGGGTTCTTCATATTGGTCCAGCTCTGAACAATGTGAGTATCAATCAGGCAGCTTCAGGGCAAGATTTGCTTTAGGGCTCTCAGGGACCCTAAATCAAGAAGATGACCCAGGCTAGAGCCAAGGAAAGCACAGTGTGCAGAGTCCGCAGATCACATTTTCATAGAACCATAGAATGAATCAAGGAATGCCTTGGATTGGGAGGGACCTGAAAGCTCGTCTCATTCCACCCTCTGGAATGGGCAGGGTACCTTCCACTAGCCCAGGTTGCTCCAAGCCCTGTCCAACCTGGCCCTGGACACTTCCAGGGATGGGGCAGGCACAGCAGAGCTGCTTCATCTCCCTAATCATCTTGGTGGGATCCTCTGGACTTGCTCCAGCAGCTCCACGTCCTTCCTGAGCTGGGGACCCCAGAGCTGGAGGCCGCACTGCAGGTGGGGTCTCACCAGAGCAGAGAAGAGGGACAGAATCACATTTTCAGTCCTTCATCAGCCAACTATGTGTCTTTTTAAGTCAGAAAAATCAGCTGGACAGGATTGGGATACAAGAGCAACTCAGTAACACCTGATATGTCCTGCATGTTTTTTGGACATGTACACCATCCTTAACATGGATTTTTTTTTTCCTGTTTGATAAATAGAATATAAGAATTAATTTACCAATCTTGCTGGTTCCCCCTCTTCCCTCCTCACTTACAATCTGATTTCAGACTGCCTTTCTTAGCTTCTTTCCCAGCCTAAAACTGGTGGTTGATTTATAAGTGGAATTAGAATAAAGAGTGGCGATTTGGGAATGACAAAGGGATCCAGAGCTCTCAGTGATAGCACTGGAGGCTACCTCGGGTTGGAGTTTGTTATCTGAGCCTCTTCACCTCCACTGAGGTCTGCAACTGTGGGTTTATGCAGAGGAAAAGCTGCTACAGTGGGAGCAGGAGCTGAAATAATGTCACTTAGGAGGATACATGGGGACCTGGAGACCAGTAATTCTGAAATAAGGGCAGGAAAGGGGCTGTAATTTTCAACACTGATTCACAGAGACGAAAATGTGTTTGGGATGGGAAAAACATGGTGTTCCGCTGTTCTTGCACGTCAACCTGTACACAAACAGATCTTTGGAAAGGCTTTTTCCAGAGGGGAATTTTTTTTTTTGCCAGGGCTCAGAAGGTTTCCCACATTTCTCAGTATGTCCTTCACAAAGCTGTGTTTCTCCTGTGTTCTCCCAGCTTCCACCTTGCCTTTTATTCCCATTTATCCACTCTTTCCACACTGTAACACCCTGCCAGCAGATCAGTGAAGTTCTGGGGTTGGGGCCACAGCACGTGGGTGAGACAATGAGGAGGCACCAAGAGATGCAAAGTACAGGAGGAGAAGAGTAACCATGAAGGAATTACTCAGTTTTTACAAGGTCTTTAGAATGAGGGGAAATTCCTGTACATTTCCCTCAGTCTTGTGCCTTTTTTTCCTTCTGAGCTGCTCTCATGTATTCAGTGCAAAGTCACTGGAGTATCAAAACACAATTTTGGGACAGTGACAGTGAATCCTTTCCAGTCGTGATCGCGATGAAACAATTAAAACCTGTCAAAGCAAAATAAGCAGGAGTATTTTGGTGAGTTACATGTCACAGGAGCCGACAGGGAACACAATAAATAACAAGGAGACGGGAGGAAAGCGCAAAGTAAGAGCTGAAAGTGAAGATGATGGAGAATGAGCATGTGGAAATGAGGGGTGATAGCTCAGGGAAGATCATATTAGAAAGGGTGGAAGTGTCAGAAAGGAACCAGAGAGCAGCAGATTGGCTTAAAAAAAAAAAGTGTGTTCAGGAGATGTTGATGGAATCCATCCAACGTCTGAACGACTCAATGAATAGCAGACTGTTGAAACTAGATGAGATACTAACTAATTTAGTTCAGGCTGTCAATAATTTAAATCAGAATGTTGTTGTATTCAATGCTAATATGAAGCCTCTGATTTCAGAAGCTTAAAGTTTTAAGAAGCTGGAATGAGTCTGTGCCATTGTTTTCCAGTTGTTAGTTTGTTCAGGGACTGCTGAAAGAAAGGTTATCAACTCAGTGTTGTTCCTGTGTATAATTTTTAATATTTAAGATGTTTCTTGCCTTTTTAAGCCATGACCTATATTATCTGCTTTGGAAGGTGATGTGTATGGTGGGTTTAATGTTGAAAAAGGTCTGGAATGAGATGTATGGTTGCTATAACTCCTCAGTTCCATAGATTGCTGGTATGAGGAGAAATAAAATTCAAAGTCCTGTCTTTGGCAGAGCCCCCAGCTGCTCCCTTCCAATCTGCAGTGTCAGAAAACTCAAATACTTAACGAATCTTCTCATGTCTGTTGGCTTCATTTAGCAAACGTCTGTTCAGCTATCATGGATTAAAGGGAAATATTTATTTAAAAAAAAAAATTCTCATTTTGGAGATACAGCAAATACGAGTTAAAGAGAAATCCAAAGAGGGATTTTGATTTTTATTTTTTAAGTTGTAATTTATGCTATGGGGACATGAAGTAATGTAACAGAAACAGAAAACTGTTTCTGAGTAAGAGATTTCAGGAGGGGAAAAAAATATTTCCTCCAGGATAAATGTCTACCAATAAAGGATAAAAAAGCAGGCAGAAAACTTATTTAGTCTCTCAGATATACAAATAGTAAGCAATGAAAAATTAGTGTCCAGCAGTGAGCATTACCGTGCCAGTTCAGCACAAATCTATGATTGTAAGGATTCTATGAATCTGAGGATTCCATGATTCTGTGAATCACAGTGGAATTTAATGGTGTTGCTGTCAACACCTTCATCATGGAGGAATTTTCTCAATAATTCTTCCGAAGCGTGAGTCTGTTTAATTCCTTTTTCATGTCCATTGAAGCTGGGTTAAGATGTCGTAGGGTATCACAGATATATGCAGCCTGTGCCTTAAAAAAGCAGAAAGCAGAATAATGAAAGTAGAAAGCACCGAGGGAAGGGACAAACAAGGTGCCAAGGCCCGGATGCCTTGGAAAACTCTTTATTTTGTGGGTTTGGGGCCGTCTCACAAAGGCTGACCACCCATTCTCCAGACCCACTGGACTGTGACAGCAGGGATAGATCCCTGAGCAGCTGGACCCTGGTGGGAAACTGTGGCCTGAGGAAGCCAATTTTTTAAGGAGGTTTTACTTACCTCCTTTCACCCTCAGGTTTGCTCCCGCTGGATGTCACATTTCCCAGCACAAAGCGAGGATCTGAATGTGCAACAGGCTTTTCTGATTTATATAGAGCTTTGTGCATGTGTGTGGAGTTTACTGAAAGATCTGGAGAGCTGAAACATTTGAACAAGACAGAGTGGAAGCTGGAAAGCAAGGATTATGTGGAAGCAAAGAGCTGGAAAGCAAGAAAAGGATCTGTTTCTGTTGGTTTCCCTGTTTTCAGGGTTGTGAGCTGCTGCTTTTGCCTTTCCTCTTTCCTTTGATGCGTTCAGCCTCTACTTTCCAAACAATGCTTTATCTTCCCAGTATTTTATTGCATTCAGTGCTTATTTTTCCATCTGCTTTCTCTATACCTGTGGGAGCTCCCAGTGCCAACGTTAGGTGCGTGCTGATAGTATTCCAAGGTGTGCTGCAGACCCACCGGGAGGGGATGAAGCCTCCTTGGGAGCTGCAGCTCTGCATAACTCATTCTTCAGGAACCCAACACAGGCAGGAAAAAAATATTCCTTGGAAAAATACATAACAAGTTCAGTACTTCCACTTCTTTGTGGGTTTGCTGTGTGTAGCACATCCACATGCCAGGACTAAGGACTCTCTGCCTGGTGGCTTAGGGGTTCCTCAGGTTTTGTGTGTCACTCAGCTGGTTTGGAAGATGCAGGGTGCAGGCTGGATTTTTATTTCTTTCAGTTATTAAGGGCTGATGTGTATTTTCTTGCAGGTAAGTAAATAAGTAAAAAAAATAAAAAAGTAATGTATTAAACCCATTTACAGACGTGTTCTGGTTTAGTCCGTGAGTCAAATCTCTGACAAAGCCTCACTAAGAAATGTGGGTTACAATGACAGGATGAGGAAAACCCCACATCCAAACCACTCACTGACTGAGTCACCAGTACAGGAACACAAGAACCCCCTCTAGAACACCTCGTTTATACAAGAGGTGATGATTTAGGGACACAAAACTCACCCAGAAGACAAAACAAACCGACAGAGGAGAGAAGTACCATGGTCAGCAGTAAACACATCCTCTCTCCTCCCAGATAGTTTGTCTGGGATTTGGTTTTCCTTCTGCTGTTCAGGCCTAATCTCTTTTATGAAGAGCAATTTATCTTCCTCCCTCTGTCTTCATCCCATCAGGGGGACAGGTGAAGGGGCTGAATTTCCAAAGGCAGCAGCGATGCGCACCACGGACCAGAGGGCGCGACCTGCTCCCAGCTCGGAATTTCTCATCTTTACCAGCACATCCAGAGCTGGAGCCTTATTTTTCAAAGGCACTTTACAGTACACATACAATTACTTAAACAATTTATACTTAATTCAATTTTACACTGACAAATCTCTTGAAATCCTTTGTGTCTAACATATCAAAACAGGCTACCGAAGAAAAATCTATAATATCAGCCTACAATGCTACTGCTTCCAGTAGAAGATAATAGTTTATCCTCCAGAATTCCTGCAGTAAAAAACTTCAAATGCTACTCTATTGATAGTCAGATTAAAAACTAAAACAGTGTGAATTATTAAATCACACCATTTTTTGTTTGTTTGTTTTTGTTTGCTTTTGTTTGTTTGTTTTCTTTTCTGTTGTTTTTTAAAACATGTTTTATTTTATTTTCTTTCATTTCATTTTATTTTGGTTTGGTTTGTTCTATTTTGTTTTATTTTGTTTTGTTTCATTTTACTCTTTTTAAGTACTGGTTTTTACAAATTGCTACACAAATTTATTGAAACTTGCTGCTCCTTAGACTTATCCATTGGAGATTGGACTTCAAATCAGCCTGTATTTAGTCAAGTGTTATGAAGGACATAAGTTGATAGTTTAAGTAGGATATGGTCAGACATCCCTTTCAAGGTGAATTTATTTGCATAACAGGCACCATCAGCTCTCTCTTGCCCCATCTTAACATTTTTTACTGAAGGTGCGTTGAATAATTTTGAACTAAGTATTGTTATAAAATGCAAAGCACTCAATTGACATCTTATTGCTATTTCTAGAACGGCAAAAATAATTATTGAAGGCTTCTTCGAACTCCAGGTAACACCAACCAGTGCTGCTGCACTGAGTGTATGAGCTGAATCACTGTGAATCCAAATTAAATTTCCACTTATGTCTCACAGAACTTAGGCAAGACAAATCCACGATAATCCAGGCCAGGAATCTGGCAGGACAAGTTCCATTCAGGAGATATTTTTTTCAGCTGTGGAACACGCTCCTGCAAAGCAGGATTTATAGCAGAAATGCTGACAGACAATATTGGTGATACTGTTCTAATTTATTTGTGTTGACTGGTTTTTTCATCTCTTTCCTTTTTAATGATCTAAGTCTTTTTGCATCTGGCAATGTGTTTCCTCACTGTTTACCTTGCCTGCCAAAGCAGTATCATCCATCTATGACTATGCTTTTCTTGGTTTCTTGCTCTCTGTCTTTAATATTTGGAGCCAATTTTCCATTTATTCCAGGACTCCTGTACCTCTGATGTTGCCATTAACTTGTAAAGTGGAACCCTGTCAAAAATGCTTTCAAGATGCAATTTTTTTTACGATGAAATATGTGCTTATGCTCTGGTATATTTTTACCATAAACACTGAAAAATCCTACATCTAGTTGGCATTTGTCATTAAAAAAAAATAACAATCTTTAGCTCTCAGATCCCAAGTGAGGCATTTCTGCCCCTTGCTGGGTGCTCAGGAGCTATCTGTGCTTACTTTACCAACCAAAAGAGCACTGGAAAACACAGCTAATCCAAAGGAGCATGTTGGGAATTTGAATCTCACGCATACATATATATATATGTATGGAATAAAGTGATGATGATGTAATCCAGTGACATTTACATTTTTGGAACGTAACCTCTGCCATCACGCTTTGCAGTAGCAGTAGTAACTCCTAAATGTCTGATCAGATGAATGTGCTCCTGTTGCAGTGGGAGAGAGGGAGGATCCGTGGCTGTCTGGGCTTTTAAAAGTTGGAGTCAGGGAAGAGGGTTTGGCCTCCTTACAAGCTCTGCTGAAGGAGCTTCAGGGCTTTGGGGGCGTCTCTTGGAAAGGGGTTTGGGGCAGTAGGAAACATCACCATGGATGGTGGGGACTGAGGGCAAGGCAAGTGAAGCTGTGGCTGCCCCATCCCTGCAAGTGTTCAAGGCCAGCTTGGAACAAGCTGGGATAGTGGAAGGCGTCCCTGCCCATGCCAGGGGGTGGAATGAGATGATCCTTCCAGCTCAAACCATTCTGTGATTTTCTGGCTGTCTTTTACCTCTCAAAGAGACATCCCCCCCATATCTTCCTAGATGATTTTGCTGCCTCTTCATTAGGATGGAGTGAGGAATGAGGAACATGGGGCCAACAGCCCGAACTGGGGACCTGCAACACCACTTGCATGCAGCAAGGTCTGGTTTGGTAACTCATTGTCAGATAATATTCAGGACATCTCCGGTCTTGTCCCTTCTCCAGCAGGGACCACTGGACATCCCCAGGTTCTGGTGTGCTCAGAAATTGTTTATTTTTATCAAAGTTTAATAAAGAGCACTATCCCTAGATAAAAACACTAATTACAGATGCTTAGGGAGGTGGGTAACCTGCCTGAACAAGTCAATTTGGTTTAGAGACTCTAGGACCAGAACTGAGATCAGGCATTTTAAATTGGCCTTTTTTTCTGCCTTCAGCTTGCATGAATCATGTGGATTTTTTTTTTTCCTCCTGTTATTCTCAAGTATTGGCCACTTCTAGTGGGCCACAACTCTCATAGACAAGCCCTTAATTTAACAGCTCGTTCTCGCTGCTTCATTTAAATAAAGATTCCAAAGGAAACTGTAATCCTACTGATTTGCAAATTGAACTGTTTTGTAGATGTTATTTAAACAGTGCCACTACGACTGTCTTTCATGAGAAACATGGTACAGTGAGAGAGATCAAAGATTCATAAGGAAGCTCTTTTTTTGAAAGCCGATGCTCCTGGCTTCTTTAACTAATTGAAAAATTTTCTTTACAAGAACAGACCTTCAAGCACTGTGGCTGCTGCCACGAGCCTTATCATTACAGAGTTGTTACTTCCTCCTTTAAGGGACTGAGCTGGAGATTAATGGAAGCCTGTGCTGGCACTTTAGGATGAACTTTGTTATTTTCAGTGCACTAAACAAATCCTAACACACAGGTGATTATCAATGGCCTCAGATTGAAAATAAATGAGTGCCTCCCTCTTCTTTTTTTTTTTTTTTTTGAGCTCAGAGGCAGTGCTTCATAATTTCTTGGGATGTCACAGGGCTGAACTGCATTTTCTCCTAACTGAGGATGATTTTAATGATGATAAAAGGGAAGAAGAGTAGCACTGGCTTGATTTTTGAGGTGAAAGGTGTGCGTGGGTGAGTTGCTCCTGGGACTGCCTGGTCTGCCAAGGGACCAAAGTAAGAGATATTTGGGTTCTGGCTTTGGCACAGTTTTCCCATGAGAAAGACGTTCAAAAAAGCTCTAATAGGTGAGCTACCACTGTTGTGCTTGAGTGTTGTGAATGAAAGGTAGCATCCCTCTCACTCTGCCACTGTAGACTTCACCATAAGACAGTAATTAAATTGAATTTCTTTAAGCATGTGGCTTTTTTTTTTTTTTCTGAATTAGAAGTCACACTGGAGCCTCCATGCTCCCTGAGAGATGTGTGTAGCTGAGCCAAGTCTATCAGTCCCCAAACGTGTCTAGTGATTTTCTAAAATGAGAAAAGGGGTGGTAAATGATGACGCCTTTTTTTTTTTTTTTTTAACAGAAAGCCAGTTTATACGTGGCCTGTGTATTTTGAGGGTACAATGGGATATTTATGAAGCGATGGTTGGGTTATAACCATGGAATCCTTTTGGCTTCAGCAGAAAGCAGCCCGTGGATATCAGCGTGGATATACGTTAAACTGTAGGAACCCATCAGGATTTATGGATCATATGCTGCCATCTGAAGTCAGAAAGAGTCCATGGTCAGGAGTGAGAGCCTGGTTTGGCATTAAATATGAGCAGCTCTCACTGGCACTTGGGCTGGATCAGACAATAGCTCTGTTTTTGAGTGCTGTCACTGCTCAGCAAAGAAGCACCAGCTTAGGTGCTAAAACCTGCCTGTTCCACTTGATAGCCTGTAAATAAGTCCAAACCTTTGCACTTAGCAAACTCCAGGATTTACCCTCCAAGGTGTGACATTCTTAGAACTTACTGAGAAAAAAAAACAAAACCAAAAAAAAAAAAAAAACCACCAAAAAAAAACAGAGAGAAATATTCTGAGGTTAAAATGGAAGCTTGCTATTATTATTAATTTAAACTTACATTTTCCATATCTGAACTGGTATTTTTGAGGCCGCTTTTGGGGAAGAACTGCACACAGCACAGCAGTCCTGGGCTGCATTTTTTCTGAATTCAGCTTTGCATCACTGATGCACTTCAAACCTTTTAAAGTAGAACAGCACAGGATTGCTCTGGACTGCTCTATGAGCAGGTTCCTGACCCTTTTCTCCCTCTTTTAGCAGGGATTTAAGCTAAATTGGCCTCCTTCATTACCATCAGGTGAAGGGTTTTTGAAGTCCGGGCAAGAGTGAGCTCCATCATTAGAAATATTCTCACTCTGCTCCTGCCAGTGGGGAGGCAGGTGTGAGAAAACCCACGTTTAACCCTCCCTGGTTTGCTTAGTTGCGCCTGAGAACTTGATTAAGCAAGTACAGCATTCACTGGAATTTGTGGGTTGTGCAATAGAAACTTGAGCAGTTTTCTCTGTAGTGGCACTTTTTTTTTTTTTTATTCCCTGGGAACAAAAGTGCGACATTAATAGTTGTGCTCAACAGAAAACTTGTGAGTGGGCCTCCCTGGCAAGAAAGAGCCACAGAGATTGCATTACATTGTGTGCCAGTGAGGAAGGTATATGCAGAAATAAGTTTATATTCCATGAGTGAGGCTTTTATCTATTTATATCACCTCCTACATGAAGCTACTCGGGCCAAACTCCCCTGCAGAGGCAGTCCTGGGCACCTCGCTATGCACATGGAGAGGCAGAGCAGCCAGCAAGGGCAGAACATCTTTTTAATTCAACATATCCTTATTTTCTTCTAGCTAACAAAGTAACTCAGGAGCACGGGGTAGTAAATGAAAACAGACGCTTGAGTCAGGCAGAGTAGCTGGGATTTTTTTTTCTTTCTCTCCCCCCTGTGCCGTGACTGTAATTTTCCAACCCAATTAAAGATTGGAAACTTAAGCTAGGAATCATAATTGCAGCAAAGGAGGAAAAACATAACAGGCAGATTCCTGTCCTTCCTCCTTTGAGGAGTTCAGGGGTGTGGGGATGGTTGAGCTGGACCCACCTTCTGCTCCAGCACCTCACGGGGACCACAATCCTGGGCCTCAGCCCAATCAGACCCGGCTCAGCAGCATCTTGGAGCTGTTTAACCTCTTGGTCCCCAAAGCTGTCGAAGGGGCCTAGAGCTAAGCTAAGCTCATTCTGCTCAGGAAGGGCTTTAAGATGCTCATTAGAAAGGTGTGATCATCCACACAGACAGCACAGGGCTGGGCTCAGCAGATGTCTTTCCCCAGTTGCCAGAATACCAGCCTGCGCGACAAGGAGTCCAAACTCACCTTCTTCCTGGATTTATTATCTGAGTAATTAACAATACAGCACAAATTCTGACTCAGTCCTTCCTTCCAGGCTTGTTTCCCTCTCTATAACTTTATGTGCCCTGCACGGTGCTGATAAGATTGACACGTTAAATGAGTAGAAATAACACATCTGCTGGAAATCCATTGAGGGCCTGAGATATCAAGGGATCTCCTTCCTGGCCCTGGTGACTAATGCTCATCAGTTCCTAAATGAAGGGCCTGGCTGTCTGACAGTGCTGGTCCCTGCAGAAGTTGACCATCCTCTGCCTCCCTCCCACCATGGAGTGGCTATTTTCCCTAACAGCAGCCACGAGCCTGAATTTGCACTCAACCCCTATTTTTTTAACAGGAGAAAGAGTGAGGGAAATGAGGTGCTTTGGTCTGTGATGTCCCTTCCCCAAAACAATCAGAGAATAGGATCACATAATCATTAAGACTGGAAAAGTCCTCTAAGACCATCAAGTGCAGCATTTGACCGATCACCAGCGATGTTTTTGTTGGTCAATTAAAACAAATTTTAGTGTGTCCTGTTCTAATCCCTGTCCCTTATTTCACCTCTAAGTCCCACTGCTCATGGGACTGTGTAATCACAGCATTCCCTGCTCCTTACCTACGTGTGCCAAGACAGAAAACCTTCATAAGATTCTCATTTGCCTCCTAAGTTTCTGCCAGCAGAGGTTTGTTTTTCAGATAAATGGTTGCTATACAGCTCACTCTCACAAATTACAGCTCCTGACTTCCTGGTTGGCTGGGAATGGGTGGAGGATCCGAACTAAACTGATAATAAGATGCCAGTGGGTGGATGTGGAGGCAACATCTGTACCTCTGATCTCATGTGCTGATCTCGTGTACTGGCAGGGACGTGCATGACACTTTGTTATTCCAAAAGTATCTCAAGGACATAAAATTCCGACAGCTGGAACCTGGTCTGGAGCGTCTGTGTTGTAAAAGTTCTCTCTCCTGCAGCTCTGCTGGGGCTTTCTGGCATTAACAGGACAGGAAAAAATGCCCTTATTTTTTCTTGAATTAACACGGGTGTGTGTCATGCACTAAAAAGTGTAAGCATCTATATATATATATATATATATATATATATATATATATATATGCATATAGGTTTTATATTTTATTTCAGCCAGATGGTTATAGACCATTACCTGAGAGTGAGACAAACAAGAATTTCCTTTATGAGGATGAAAGACTATTCCACCTGGAACAAAAGCACTGCCAAAAAGGAGAACACACTGTTGGCCACATGAGTTAGATGGCCACCATCCATGAGTACGGTTCAATTGCTCTGCACTATTCCAGCACCTGGAAAAGCAGATTGTCAATCTTCCTTGAGCCTAAAAGGAAGGAAAAACCCTTGGAGTGCCCACGCAGTAAACAGCCTGGATTTCTGAAACAGAAACCTTGGCAAAAGCTGCTTGTATTTATGTAAGGTGAAAATGCGGTAGCTGTAATGCATTAGTATTTTAGTAATGCATTCGTGTTTTAGAAATGGGTTTTGTGCCTCATGGCTCAATATTTACTTCAAAAATCACTTTGGTGGAAAGCTGGGAGATTGACTGGGCACACAAGAGTAACAGTGCAGGGGGTGTGTGAACAGGAATGGGAACAGCAAAGTTCTGAGGTGGGTCTGGTGGCATTTAAGGTTTGAATTAGCTGGATGTTGCTGCAGTGACATTTCCTCCCCCCAAAAAACCCACAAAAACAATTGTTAGTACATAAAGGAATTAGTGAAATAAGGAAGATGATCTGAAGAAACATCTTTTGCTTCTGATGTCCTTTAAACCCTCACTGCCTTCAGCTTCTTCTCTTCAGCTTCCCCAACCGGTCTCCTGCGCTCTGTAATTTGGAAAACAATGATGTCATTGGAAGCATTAACAGCAATAGTCATCGTGCTGCAGTTCAGACAAGCTGTTATGCTTTTTGTACAGGCACAGGCTTTAACCAGGAATTTTCACCTTTTTTTTTTTCCCCCTTTTTTTTCAAATTCTTTTTATTTATTATTATTTTTCCGTATTGTGGAGGGATGGCTTCACCGGGGCTGTCAGAAATGACGCCTTGCCAAGGTTCCTTTTGTACCTTGGAGATCCAGGATAACAAGTGCTGGGTGGGAAGGAGAAGGGAAAAGTGCCTCCAAGGGGAAAAGCTGGGAGTATTGCTACTTCTCACCGGGGAAAAAGGGTTTTTCGTGTTGAGAGGTGACTCTGCTTGTGGCATGAGCAGCTGGGAGGGATGTGTCTGGCCCTCCAAAATGGGAATTACAAAGCTGCCTTGACCCAAGCCCCCAGTATCTTCCAGCAGGAAAGGGGAGAAGTTATTAATGGGAAAATACTGAGCTCTCTGCAAAATACTTTACTCCTTTGAGGTGCCAGTGACAGATACTCGGTGGGATTTCGTGCACAAGGTGGTGGTTTTGTGATGGCAAGAAAAGGGAGAGAGATTTAAATACAGGTCATACTGTGAAAAAAAGCTTGAGGAGACTGAACTGCAACAGTTTTCCAAGGCCTGGCTACCCCATAACATTGAGTTTTGGTAATAAATTCTCCCAGCCCAGGTTGGAAGGGGCACACAAATGCCCAGGAGGGACTCAGGATTAACCAGATGTGAGCAGCTGGAATCTGCTGGTGCAAGGGTTAAACCAGCAGAGAACACGCCCCCGTCATTCCTAAACATGCAAATATGATTAAAAATGTGCTTGTCCTTAATATCGCAAGAGCCCAAAATTCTTCGTTCTTAATTCACCATGACTTTAACACAAATAAAGAGCCCAATGGTAACACAGAGAGATTTTGGGGTGGGACAAGCCATTTAGAGTTCTTTTATCACTCTTAGGTGCTCACATTGTCTTCCAGTCAGCAGAGTCACAGATGCTTTTTCTGCAGCAACCTTGTTTACCTCCGTTCCTCATTCCTGTCTTATTTTGTTCAGATGTCAACAAAATTATAACCATTATATCACAACAAACTGTGATCCTGTGCACCAAATCAAAGAATGAAGTCTGACTCTGTGCACAGAGGAAAGGTCTAAGACCACGTTGTGCTTTAGTTGCACAATCTAAGTTCTCAAAAAATGCTTTAATATCCCTTTTAGATATTTTCTTGAGTGGCTTTTTTCTTTCTCTTTTTGCCCTTTCTTTTATTTTTTTTTCATATAATTAACGTGGAAGTGACTCTTTTGTTTGAATAGTATTTGGCTTTTAGAACAAAAAAAAATGGATACACTACCCTGCTGTGACAGAAAAGGGTCGAACTAGTATTTAAAGGAGGACAATTCCTGCAGATCTTTTTGACTATTAGATGAGATGCAGTTTAATTTTCGTTGCTCTAAATTAGTCCTGGAGGAGGAAGAGACCCTCCTCTAAAGGCAAGGCTGATAATGAAACTCGGGGACTGATTCTGGGCTGGTATTAATGCAGACCAATTCTGCCACAAAGAATTACCTTGGCTGGGGAGCTGCCCCCTGGTTTGCAAAAGACTCTGCTTTGGTTCTCTAGGCTATAACAGAAAAAGCAGAAAACCTCATAAGCCAGGAGTGAGTCCAAAGAAATTATATAAATCATTAGGAGTGGAATGAATTGTTTCCTGTGACCTGCAGACAGCCAAGAGCGCGGTGCTGGGGCTCTGCCATCGCCGTGCCGTCCCCACGCTGGACAGGTACCTGCTGTCCACGCAGAAGAAACACAGGAGAGCTGAGGCAAAGCTGGGGGAAACACACAGAAAGGAAAAGACATGGATATCTGGCATTTATCCTGCTTTGAAGCAGAATTAGCCTCTTTGATTAAATTATTCTGCGAGCTTTTGTTCCATCTGTGCTCAAACATGAGGCGGTCAGTGCTGCCTGTAAAAGGCCGGTCCCTCCTGTCTCAGAATGGACAATATCACCTGTTTCATGGTGACATTACATTGTTCCTTGCAGGAACGAGGCACCAGGAAGGATTAGGATCTGGGAGCACCCCCCATTTGCAGCTGCACTATTGTGATGTGCATTTATAGGTTCCCGCCGCCTCATGAATTCGTACATTTTATCACAGCGAAGCAGCTTTTCCATTCCAGGTAGTAGATAATAAATAACTCCTACATCAAACGTTACAGTCAAATATTGAGTAGAGACGGCAAAAGAGTATCAGTTAAATCACAGAATCAAAGTTTTTAGATGTCAACAAACAAGCAGAAAGTCTACATTATGTAGTGGTCAGAAAAAAAAATTGCTGTAAGGAATGTATCAGTTCCTCTTGAGCTGTCCATCTACATCAGATCAATAGCCCTTCCAAGCATGGGACATTCAGGCTTTCAGCTTGAGAAATTGAAGTTCTCAAAATAAGTCAGGGTTGTAACACAAGTCCATCATTGTGTGTCACAGAAATGAAATGAGTTGTCTCCTGTTCGATTGATGACTGACAGAAAGCTGGGAGGAAGAAAGGGGAAAATAAACGAGACACGGGTTTGGGGTTTTTTTTTGAAAAGTTGTTACGAACACTTCTGTCAAAAAAGTTTACGCTGAGGGATCTGCTTTCATTTTCCTGGGCATGCCTGGTTCCCACTGCTGATAACAGGAGTTAGATGGTGAGGGGCAGGAGGGAGGATGTGCTGAGCACTGCGGTGCTGCTGCTCAGAGGGAGCTCATGATGTCAGGGAAAAATGTGGATCAAGCAGTTCTTTCAAGAAAAGAGTAAAATATGGCCAGGGAATATATAACCAGTAGCTTCTGGTACTTTTAATTTAGCACTTGGTAGTGACAAATGAGTAAATAGGCAGATATTTGGCCCACTGAAATACATAAAGTTGAGCATAGCAGGAAGAAGCCCACATCTGAATCCAGTTGCATGTTCAAACCATTAGCATGGATCTTAGCAGTGAGTCTGGGAAGTTATTGCACATTTACAATCCCAATAGGAACCAGGTACAAAATTTGGCTGGAGATGTAAGTTCAGGCTTCAATTTATCTTAAAACAGGGAGGTTGAAGTCGACAGATCCAGGGCTGGTCCTACAGATGTTCCACTGACATTCAAAACAGCCATGCTGAAATTAATACAGCTTCTCCTGTCAGCTCTGCTCTGGGAAATAAAGCACATGAAGAATGATCTGCAAATTTTTTAGTTTTATCGGTTAAAAAGGCCCCCACAGTGCTTACAAACAGGCTAACAAAATCAATGCCTGATGCAGTTACTAGTTGAGCAGCTTGTTGATGTTAAAGGAAATAACTTTGTTATCCAAAGTACAAGTGGTCCTCTATTATCCAGGCTTTCAAAGTGATTGAGCCTGAAATGTATTCTGCTGGTGGATATAGATACCCCTGCTACCTTGGAGACCAGGCAGTTGCAATACATTAAATATAGAAACTACAGTTTCCATTGCCCAGAGCGAGAAAAATGGAGGCTGAAGCAGTGGTTGTGCTGGGAGACGCCGAAACTGGGGTTCTAAACTTCTCAAAAAGTGGTGGCTGCTTGTTTTCAATGGGGTTTTTTTCATGGAAACAGTGAGCTTGGGCTGTTGTAGGGTAGTAGGAACAAGCTGCTTGCTGGAGCAGGATGCTGAAAGGGAAGGGCTGTGTTGCTTGGATTCTGCATTCTGGGGCCTTCAAGGGTGTTGTTGAACTTCTTTGAGCTTCCCTTTGTAGGGTGGGAATCAGGAATCCCACCTTGGGCTGCAGTGGGACCTGTCTGTGGAGCAATGATGCAGCTGAATCCAACCAGATTTTAAGCAGATGGTGTGTAAAGTTCCCATCAGTAGATGTGTAGGCAATACCTGTCATCATTAGGGATGCTAAAAAAGGGTATAGATTTTTCTTGCATGGAAAAAGGGTGTTTGCAAAATTTGAAGGGCACCTAGAAATTGTAATGTTCAAAATAGATTATAAAAAAAGTAAAGATAATACAAATTAAAATATATAAAAATAATCTTAAGGGCAATAAAATTGATATGGCAAAGATTTGATGGATCATGTGTACCAAAACATGGTTAACATAGAAGTGAAATAATAACTTTACACATCTCTTCAGGAGTTATGTTGTGTATGACATTGCTATCAGACAGGGTGAAACATAGTTTACTACATTCATTTAATCGCATAAAAAGAAAATAAACTGATTAAAATTGATTCAGCTGAAAAAACTTGTTCGGTTTTTTAGTTTTAGAACTAGAACCAAATAAATATGAATTTTTCAGAAAAGTTTCATGAGATAAACCCCTGTTTCAAGTTTTCACCACGTATTTCAATCACTAATATTTTTATCATATTATTTTTTACGAATGTTATTTGAATGACATTTCAGGCTTCCAATATTTCAAATGAAGACATCGAAAGGGTTGATTATGGAAGTAGTCATACATCATGCTTTTATTTTTTTCAAATGTTGCTCTTGCTACTCCTCCTCTTCCTCTTCCAGAAAAGAAATTATGAACTGTGGTTGGCAAAGGTTGGCAAAGAATTGTACTGATATAAAATCTGTAGGTTTACCGGTATCATTTGAAGGAAAAACTACTTAAGAGGAGCTAGAGAGACTTCTTGGGAAGAGCAGGCAATCCTTCACCTTGGGTAAAATGACTTTTCTAGATATTTTGGATTTTTTTTTTGGGTGTTGGATTTTTCATTCTGTTTTGTCCGTGATTCCACTGTAACTCTCAAAAGACATATTTCACGTTCCTGCAGAATTATTTTACGAGATACATGTATTTTCATGATATATATTTTCAAAAGGGGCTTTTGACTGAACAGAAGCACATTGCAGATATATTGTCAACTGTCATTGAAAAGGCGTTTTTTCTTCATTTGCTTCGTTTTCCCCATGTGAAGCCATACAAGAAATAATGCCTTCTGGGGCATTACACAGAAAAAAAGATAAACAATTGGAAGGGCCTTCAATCTTGTCATTCCCTTGTGGAACAGAGTGATAGTTGACCACTGTCAGGGACAGCTCAATGCTCCCAGGACAATTAACTCCTTCTACCAAGGTCCAGCCTAAATTATACCTGGGAGAGTTTCACAGCTTTGCACGTGGGTATTGCTAACAACAAAATAAACCAAGTTTCTTGCACTTCTTTGCAGTCCTTACAGTAGCTCTGAAGTGGGATGCTCGAGGTCTCATTATCCCCCAGTTGGTACCTTGCAGGGTGATTTCTGCCCCTGCAGGACGGGTGCAAACACCCGCAGTGCTCAACGGAGAGTCAATCCATTATGTCTAAAAAGAAAGATGTATTCATGGTTTTCTCGTGCTTGCCATGATCTGCTGCTTATTTCTGAGCTGTTCAGCTGCAGATTTTCTGCAGTCGACTTCGGGCACCGCAGAAGAACAGCTGGGAAATCAGTGAAGCAGCAGAGCAGAGCGGTTACAATAGGAACATTAAAAAAAAAAACAAAACAAAACCTCGACCTTACTGAAAGAAAACTGTCCGAGGCAGCCCCATGGTGCCCTTTCACTCTGAGACACTGTCCCAGGGAACCCCCTGGGAAATGGCAAGACATATTTTTCCCTGATAACAATGTAAAAAAAAGAAAAGCACAAAAATGCACAGGGCATCTTGCTGTGCCACGCTGCTTTAGGAGAGAGGTACGGTGAGACTGTGAGCTTTTAATGGCACTGGGATCCTTCCTGGATGCAAATAAATAAATAAATTAATAATAAATAAGAGCCTAGCAAAAAAAAAAAATGGCTAGTGTCTCATGGAGGACTTGTTTGTTAACTCCTGATGAGATGCTGTGTACAGTCATGCTGCCCTGAGGAGTTTATAATACCAGAGCCGGAGCCTCCAACATTTCCTAAGTACTGCTGTGAATGGCCTTGTGGGACTGCAGTAATTGAGGTAACTGTGTTACTTCTGGACTAGATCATGCAACTCTTACATCAGGCATTAAGCACTTAGGAGAGTAGCCCCATTCACTTCACTGATGGCTTTTAAATGGGAAAATGTATTGTAATCACAAAGTTACCTACCCTTGAAAACTCAGGGTACTCACTCAGGACAGAATGGAGAAATCTAAGGAGGTTCACACAGAAAACAACCAACAAATGAACTATACATAAACCTAATCTCTCCTCTTCTGGCGATTTTTCTCCCACTTCCAATCAAGCCCAGTTTTGCCGGTGACTATCCTGAATGTGAGTAGGTTTAGCTCCAATAAATAATTGCGGGTTCCAGCTAAATCCAGCCCCCTATAACGTTACCCTCCATTGTGGACATGCCTCCCAAACAGCTCCTGTTTGACAAAAAAACCCAAAAAATAAAAAAATTGCAGTGGTGCCTGGACCCCTGAGGTTCCCCAGGACTGCTCCATCCTGAGCAGGGGCCTATTTCCCATATTAAAAGTCAGCTTCTTGGCAGAGGAGTGCTGAGCGTGGAAATCCATTAGCCTTGCCTGTGTGCTGCTGAAATCCCAGCCCTGTGTCACACGTTATCCTGGGCATTCTCCTTTGAAAAAAATCATTCACAGCAATGGTGCCACCACTCTTGTAGCCTTGCACACTCTTGTAATAAATAAATGATGTCATTTGTAATATTTTTTTTTAGGGACTGAGGAGTTTTCTGAGCAGAATTCACCTCTAAGTGTGGCTGTGTTTAATGAAACTCCACAATATATTCCAGATGTCCATCTGGGTAGTGCCTCAAGAAAGGTGAGACACTGTGCAGAGAGAAGGGCAATCTGTGCTTGCAGATAAACCCAGCAGAAGTTCATCAAGCTCTTTAGCTCTGGGAAGAACCCTGAGTTTAATTCCTCTCCTTACTGCCTTCAGTGTCTGCTTAGTCTAGAATAATCTTTGGAAAGAAAGGTGAAATATTTACAAATGCTTTAAAGTCATTTTTAAAAATAGTTTCAAGATATTTTTATAAATGTGTTCATTAAACTTAATTTGAAAACAGTAATTCATATATATATATATATAATATATATTATACAAATCTTTATATTCTTGTTCTAAATTTCTTCTTATTTACCCTATATGGTATCATCACAGAATTGTAGAATAGGTTAGAATGGACCTTAAAGATCATCTCTTTCCACCCCCTGCCATGGGCAAGGACACCTTCCACCATCCCAGGTTGCTCCAAGCCCCGTCCAGCCTGGCCTTGGACACTTCCAGGGATGGGGCAGCCACAGCTTCTCTGGGCAACCTGTGCCAGAGCCTCACCACTCTCACAGCCAAGAATTTCTTCCTAATCTCTAATCTAAACCTTCTCTCTTTCTGTTTGAAGCCATTGCCATTCCCGCAGTCCTCACCATGGTCACTGTTCTGAATGGTTCGCTGTGCTGTTGGACCCCTATATCCCTGTGGTGGGATGCAGAAGAGACATCTTTGGCAGGTTTTTTGGACCCGTGTGTGTTTATTCACATTGATCTTCTGGTATAATCTGATTTTAAATGATTTTTTCCAGCTGTCAGATTGTGGCACCTTTAGTGTCAATTGCAATTCTGTGTTCCTCCAGGAGTACTTTACTGATTCCAAATGGTTCTGCACATAATGGTTGAAATTTTATCGGGAGATGTAAGATTGTCATCTAGATCACTTGCAGGGCCAATGGAGAGAGATGAGAGCTCTCACAAAATCATTTATTATATCATCTTTTTCAAGAATTTATTCATTTATTTAGGAAACCTGAATGTTGTTCTTGACAAACATCTATGGTTTCATATCCAAGGGTCTGCTTCTTTTTTTTTTTTTCCTGGAGTCCGTAGCATTGAGGACAGACTTGAGCTGGAGGTCCTTCCACCTTTGCTAATTGTACTATCTCCGTCCTGGGATGTTTTCAGGACCTGAGTGGATCAACCCCTCAGCAATCACATCATACCCCAGAGCTGCCCCTCCTGGGGTGGAAGGTCTGACCAGGGATCTTCTAGATCTCCTTCCCACCTGAATTTCTCTGAGGTATTATGATTTTTCCACTTGCCTAAGTGAAAACTGTTGTTCAGCTGGGCAGTTAAATCTTAATGCTTTGTTTACTGGGCAGACTATGAGTCAAGAACGTGCTGGATTCTGGACCCTTAAATCTTGCAGTGCACTGCAAATTATTCATGTGAGGGCCTAGTATGGACTGTCCTGGTGATACATCTCTGGGCACTGTGCTTAAGGGTTCTTTGTGTATATATCAGTGTAAAATACTTAATTCTTTTGTAGCAACCTCTTTTTCTGGAAGACCTATCGTCCTCCAGGGGATCAATTCATCCAAGGAGTGTAATCTATATTTACTTTGCAGTAGGTACTGCAGCTCTCAACTCTGCTTTTAGCTGATTCAGCTCCAATTCAGCTTGCTTTGACCTCAGAAATATTCCCTGCTAACTGTCCTCCTGTTCACTCCAATTTGTACTGCCTAAATGCCTTACTGCTGAGTGTCCCTCTGGCCATTTTGAAAGGTGTTTCATCACACTACAATAAACGTGAAATAGTGATGCACTCAAAACAGCAGAAAAGGAGGGGGAAAAAGCAGCTGGATATCGACAAGGGACTGGACAGGGGCATTTATTACACTTTACTTTCATACCATTGTCTACCTTTGGCAAAGGAAGAGTCTCTGGGTCCCCAGTGGGCCAGGGCGGTCGATACTACACAGGAGTTAAATTAGACCTCAAGTCAAGCACATATCTACCTTGGCTGGGATACCTCCAACCTAAAGTCCCTGGAAAATTTACATTTTTCCACTAAGTTAACCAATAACAGAGTGAAATGAGTGAGAAAAAAGCAGCTGTCTAGCCTGCATCTTGCTTCATTATCAAATGGATGTTGTCCAAACAGCAGCTAAGGCGCCTTACAAGGAAGACAAACAGGCTGATGTAAGAGCTGTGGCCAGTGTTTATCAGGCACATTAAGTAAAAACTATTTAAAAAAAAAAAAAAAAAAGTTAGCAGGCATGTAAGGACATTTCTGAAAGTTTTCTGTCATGCCCCTTGTTATTCTGAAGGTGCTTTTCCCCTCCCTCTTCCTATATTTCCAGGATCTAAACTGGCTTTACTGTTTTCGTGTACACACAGAGCTTTTATTCTAATATTAGTGTTTATATTAATTTGGCAGTGCAGAACATACTCGTTCCATTTTGAACCCTAATTCAAAGGCCCAAAATAAACAGGTTCCAGGTTTTCTTGATGCCTTTATATTCTACCCTAAGTGCTGAAGACTCCAAGCACATCAGAAATTGCAGGTGTAAGTCTGTGGAATCAGAACAGTGATTTTCAAAATGACACCATCTTTGGGAGGAAAACAGGTTAAGGTGATTCAGAGCCTTGATGGTTGGAGAGAGGGGTCATATCCATGTGACCTCTGGGGTGACCACCTTGTGGGTGGACAAATCCCTCCAAAAATGTTCAGAAAATGATTTTGTTCTTCCAAACAACCTCCAGTAAGTGACCTGCATTTTATAGAATCATAGAACGGTTTGGGTTGGAAGGGACCTTAAAGATTATTATCTTGTTCCAACCCCCTTCCATGGCAAGGGGATTTTAGATTACTGACCTATCTAAAACAACCAAAAAATTATAACCACATACAAATAAAGTAGTAATTTCATTGATCATAATAGGCTTGAATTAGAAAAGCAAAAATGCAAACAAACAGCAAGAAACCCTGAATGACCAACTCCTCTCCATCAAATATGTCTTTTGTGCAAAGAAGAACTATACCTTTTTTTTTTTTAATATTATTTCATCCAGTGTTAAGGCATTTTATTTATTAGGAATGAATGTAGGGTGCAGATACATAACCTGAGCAAACTCTGTTGCTTTATTTTTTTAATAATTTGAAATATATTCCTCATCTGTCAACTCTCTACTTCAAGCTCAGGCACTGCAAACAACTGTGTCTCCACCTCTGATAAAGCTTTGCTTGGTTTATTTCCAAAAGAGCTCTTCCCTACCCATTTGCTGGTGGAGAAAATTATTTTGAAATATGAAACAGGTAAACCTTAACCTGCCAGATGTCTTCTTCATGTAAGCAATTTAAATTCAATTTGTGGCAGAAAATACAGGCAACTTCTGGATCAATAGGCTGCATTCAGCTGAGCTGACACACAACACCTGATCCACCGCCAACCTGGCCGGGCTCTTATTCCTCATACCTGAGGGACTTTCCCTGGCTTTTATCATGAGGTAAAATCTCCTAGGATTACAGGTACTTAAAGCTAATTAGGTCTGCTCTGTTCCCCTCCGTTTGAATGGCCCGTGTTTCTGCAAGAGCCGGTTTACTTTTGTGTTTCAGGGGGATAATTGTGGTGGCACACGCCAGCCCGGCAAATGATAGCCCTGCACAAACACACGCCCGGCCCCTCGCAGGAGAAGCGGGTGGTGAGATAATCGCTGCAACAAAAGCTGCCGCGGGTTCACCTTGCTCACTTTTGTCAGATATCTGCCTTCCAAGCTGTAATTATGTGATTAGAAAGAAGAGGCTGTAAACAAACAGGACTTGAGTCCTCCCCAGACACGGGAAGTGAGGCGTGTCAATCCCCAAAGCTCCTCCAGGAATACCTGCACCTCGCTGGCATGTGGAAGGCTCCGGGATGTGTGATGTGCATGCACATCAGATATCCTCCTCTGAGTGCTCACAGCGCACAAGTTATTAGCACAAAAATCATTTTCCGTTCACATACGTTTAACCAGGGTTCAGAATGAAATTTAATCATTGCTCAGATTTGTAATAATTATTATTATATGTAGGGTTAAGTGCTGGAAAAATGGAGCTTTTATTTGCCATTTAACAATTCCCCCTTCTATCTGTGAGCTCTGATTCTCCCATTATTGTGTTTCCTACAAATATCCCAGATACTTATAAATATTCTATTGCAATGAATTTTATATGACCCTTCAGTTCTAACAGCGGAAGCTGCATTTTGAACTTAACCTAAAATCCAATGCAGTAAAGCCAATTTTTAAATGTAACCTTTCCACCAAGTGGTAAAGACAGTCATGAAGTCACTTATTATTGCTCAAGTCCCTCTTGACATATAATTAATCCATCTCAACCCCCATCCAAAAATCCAGAGGCAGCAAATTTGCCCTTCCTGAATTCACAATTCACAGAGGCAGAATGTTATCCAGCACTCCCTGACTGGGTGCACACACTGCAGGAAAGGGAGCACAGATGAACATTTAGGAGACACTCATCTCTCACTGTGTGTCAGCAGGAGGGGAAAAATAACAGTGACTGAGACAGAATCTCAGGATCTCTCAGAATGACTCAAAAATGTGTGGATATGGCACTTGAGGACACGGTTTAGTGGTGAATATGGTGGTGGTGCCAAGCTGATGGTTGGACTTGGTGACCTTAGAGGTCTTTTCTAACCTTAGTGATTCCATGATTCAGATATGGACGGACAGTTTCCTTTCTTTGCATCATTATGAGAAGTCCTGATTGTCCAGACTTCTCAAACTTCAGAGAAGTTGGGAAAAGGGACTTTCGGAGTTGGTCTCGTTCAGTCTCACACTTCAAGCAAGAGACCTTTACCTGTCTGAGCGTGGAAAACCTCCACATGTAAATCTCTTTGAACTTCAGAAAATAAACCAATAAGTCCTTTTTGAGACTATGGCATTTTCCAATAAATGATGCCATCATCTTGAGGAAACGTAAAGTAGTAGCTCTGAGAACAAAAAAGATGTCAAAATGGGCTAAAATTAAGTTGTAAAGAAGATACAGCATTTAACCTGGTCTTTGACCTTTGTGTGCACTCAGAGGGAAACACGAGAGCTTTCCAAAACCAGATCTCGTGCTGCTGTGGGGAGGTTCATTGCAGCCCTGAGAGCAGCCTTACAAATTGATGCTGTGTCTTCCAGCATCAACCAAAAATTGTTAAGTGCCATGTTTGTCTCCTGCTTTTTTTAACTAGCCCAGACCAAAACTGTGAATTTCCCAAAGGGTGAAGAAGAGGGTAAGGCTTAGAAATAAGCTATTAAAAACAAACAAACAAACAAACAAAACAAACCAACCAAAACAAAAAACAAACAACTCTTCACTGTCATAACCATATTTCCAAGCTCTGAAAATATTTTCATATGGTATTATTGCCATCAGTCATTACATGTCCGTCTGTATATCTTTAGAAACCAGTAATCATTGTAGGTACTAGATATTGATATCACTTGAAAATATGCTTGAATAGACTGCTAATTGGGCATATTGAGAATAATGTAGTCCTCTCCTGTGTTTCCTTTCACAATAATCCTTTGCTATATGGCACTATCCAAACCCATTATTGAATATAAAATTTGGAGTGTGTCACTGTTGCTTCCACAAAATTATGAATCTGCTGTGCAATATCCTTGTGATGAATCATCCTGTTTTATTGACCAGCAATGCTGAAGTATAGAAAGATTAAGATGGAAACCTTCCCATAAAAGCCCCATCCAACCTGGCCTTGGATGCTTCCAGGGACGCTTCCAAGTCTTTATTCCCCTCATGGTGAGGCAGGGGCTCAACACACGGGAGCTGGGTTAGTTACACAGACCTGAAAGACCCGTGGAAATTAATGTGTGGTCTTGTAATGATTTGCCATATCATAACACATATGCCCTGATCCAGCAAATCACTTAAGAAAGTGCTTAATTTCAGCCTGTCATTTTATATCAAGCTTCAAGATCAACCTCGATGCTGTAATGACATAATTGAATTAGCCTGGAGCCTTAATGTAGTCTTCTTTGTATGATCTCCTTTATTATTGCAAAATAAACAAGAGGTAAGAATAATTTTAGAAGTTCTGTCATGTGACACCGTTCTGAATCGGCAGAACTGGAAAATTTAGAGCTGTGGCACAGATGAGTTTATGAATGGTGGGAAGAGGGCTAAAGGCTTTAAAGTGATGGAGGGTATTTGTAGATTAGGTATCAGGAAGAGATCCTTGGCTGGGAGGGTGGGCAGGCCCTGGCACAGGTTTGCCCAGAGAAGCTGTGGCTGCCCCTGGGTCCCTGGAAGTGTTCAAGGCCAGGTTGGACGGGGCTTGGAGCAACCTGGGATATTGGAAGGTGTCCCTGTCCATAGTAAAGGTTTAGAATGAGATGAGCTTTAAGGTCCCTTCCAAACCAAACCAGTCTGGGGCTCTTTAACTCTAAAGTAGCTGCTCTATTTGTCTGTGTGGAGCTGCTGGCGGAGCTGAGACTCTTCACCAATGGTATTTTAAGAAGTTTGCAATAGGAGATTTACCAACACTGTGTTTGGGAGCTGTGCTGTGCCAGGTGCTCTCTGGAAGGCCACTTGCGCAGCACGTGGTGCCTCCTCCCTGTCCCAACAGCCGCTTTCTGGTGGAGAAACTGGCAGGTTGTCTGAAGTTTAACAAATAAATGAGCAGCACTCCCAGGCTGACCTGGGACAGCTTCAACCTCAGAGTAAGGCTGTGTAGACATAACCTTGTGATAGTCTCTTTTGGGTTGAGATTGGGAGGGAAATATTCCTTACTGGCTAGAAACCTCATCACCTCTTGCTCTGTCTGTCTTGTCTTTGCTCTTGCCTTCCTGTGGCAACCTTGACTTCCCTTTTTGTTCCCAGCTCCTCAAGTCCTTCACTATATAACCTTTATCTCTCTTTTTACCTCCATCTCCTCATTCCTCTCCAAGCAGGGCAGTCTGCTCCATAAGCTCAGCTCAGCCTCTGGAGCCAGAGCACGAGGTTTTTCCAGCAGCTCCCAGCAATGGCACCGGTTGTGGCAGGTGAATGAAACGTTCCCTGCACGGGAAACCTTTTGTGAATCTCCCTGCAAATTCTCGGTGTATTGGAAAGGCTGTGGCTTGGTCATATTTGGGTGAATTCTTAGTGGAATGGTAAAATTTGTCTTGGCATTGAGAATGTTGTCCCTGCAGCATCCAAAATCTTGAGCAAAAGTAGAGGGGCACCAGGGTTTTGAAAAAAATAATTAAACCTGGTTTTTAGTGCTAAAAATATTTTAGGAAGAAGAGTTGTTATTATACCAATTAAAATTAGCAATAAATTAAAGAGACAGGCTTTGGGCATGTTATCCTTCGTCACTTTTCAACTTCTATCTAGCTCTGTAGGGCACCTGCCACAGCAACAGCCCTGTTCTCTAATATTCTAACATGCAAAAATAATATTTTAAACTTTATCCATAGTAAATACAAACATATTAAACTTATTTTCCTTGCCATCAATCTGAAAAATAGCTCAATTTTTTTATGCTGAATTTTTTCCAAAAATTAGCCCTGACATAATCATGAGGATTCAGCCAGAGCAATTACAAGCCTGTGGAATCATAAGTGAGAGAACCCAGGGTTTTACACTGGAAGGCATCAGCCATCCCTACTTACACATACAGAGAGAGAGAGGAATAAAAAAAAAGAAGGAAACGAGAGGCAGAGGGAACATATGTTGGAGACAATCCTGCCTCCCGTAAAACTGCTGTTGAGTCAAGTAACCTGTTTAAAAACAATGTATTCCTCTAACTACAGCCACCTGGCTTGTAATTATAGTCCTCATTAGAAACTGCTACAGGTCTTGAGTGATTAGTTATTGTTTATAAACTGTTCAACTGTAGACCACCTGTTTTCAGATGGTGCTGCACCTTCTCCTTGCCTCGCTGCATCGCGTCTATTAATAGAAAAGCACCTGTTTCCTGACAGTGCAAAACCAGAGATGAACGTGTATCTCTAAGCAGCTGGGGGAAAGGTCTTTGTGAAGGACAACCAGATATATTTGTTGCTATTAAGCTGTCTATAGTCACAGTTAGAGCATTTGATGAAGTTGCCCTGCCTCTCGTGTCCGTGTAGGCTTCCCGGCATCTGATGTGGAGCTCCTGGAGAACATTTATAATTAGCCCTCAAGAGACCGGGAAATCCGGAGAAATTAAACACGAGATTTGAATCCTGGCACTAATTGTTAAAAGAGTTAAATGCTCCTGCATGCAAAGCACCCAAGACAAAAGGGAAGGTGAGTGAGTGGCCAGGATGTGCAGATGCAGGAGGTGAGGCATGAACGCTGTGTTCCTTAAACAAACACAAGGATCACTGCAGCCCCACTGGCAAAGGCAAAGAGGAGGCACTGATTTTCTTAAGGCAATTCAGTCATGTGGACAACAAACTCATGCTACAGTTGAAATATTTAGAGCCAAATTCTGCTCTGAGTCACGCTGGATTCAGCTGATTTATTCCCAAACCTAAACACTGTAGCTGAGAGCAGAATTTGGCCCCTAGACCCCTAAAACTGGCATTACCCCATCATTAGTTTTCATTTATGTCCATGGGCGGCAGATAATTTTTTTTTAATATTTATTTTTTTTTAAGGAGTGAGTTGTCTACCTGGTTTTGAACTAAATCTGTCTCCAAGACTGTCAGTCTGGGAGAGTGGACACATGAGCAGAGAGGCAGAGCTGGAGGCACAAAGCTGGAGCAAGCAGAGGAGCCGGCTGCGCTCCCGGAGATGGAGGCAGCAGGCTATGCCACGTGAGGGGCACACCAACACTTGCTTGGGCAAGGGGAATTGGGACCATTTTGTGGTGAGATGAAGTCAGTTTTAGGGAGTACACTGTGTGTTTGCAGCACTTTAAATCCCAGGTGATGCAGGGGCAGTGGGAGCCGCCATCTTCTAATGTAATGTTGGGGGATGCAACATTCCCAGCCTTTCCCTGCTCTGTTTTAAGTGTTTGTGGTCATGCCTTAATCCTTATCCAGCATAGCATTTACTGTGGTGCTTTGCAGTGGGCCTCCTCCATCATCCAGCACTTTATTGAAGAATATTCAGGCTCCCTTTGCATGGCTTTCCTCTCCTTATGAACCAAAAAGCTGCCTCTAGATGGGACCTGTAAGTATCCTCCAGAAAAACAATAATTATTTTTTCCGATTAGCATTTTTGGGATTGGCTGATCATCCTTAAGGGAAAGTTATTGCTCATATGCGGTTGGTTTTGCTTACTCATTTATTGGATAACTGATAGTTTCCAGCGTGAGATGGCACTTCATGAAAAATTAGGGGATAACACAGTCTGAGCATTAAGCCAGGAAAGTTTTCCGTATTCAGTGGCATGATGAACAACCCAGTCACCACCCCGTGTTCCCACACAGCAAATGTTAGGCACCTGTGCATAGCAGTGAATCATCTTATCAGTTGTTTATTCATGACTGAACCTGTTCCCAGACCTATTTCTCAGTGTTTGACTATCCCCAGTGCTCCTTTGCTTACTGCTCTTCCTCAGAAACCAAAAGAAACTTTCACTCTGTGTGAAAAAGGCATGACTAAAATCACCAGAATTATGCAACTAAATTGAGATGAGCATATTTATCTGCTCAATATTTAAATGATACCTATGCTCCCCATCATTATTTCAAAGACAATTGTCAGGGGAGGTTTATGGGATTTTTGGAAAAGGTTTTTCCCGCAGAGGGTGGTTGGCACTGCCCAGGCTCCCCAGGGCAGTGGGCACAGCCCCAAGGCTGCCAGAGCTCCAGGAGGGTTTGGACAACGCTCTCAGGTTCATGGTGTGATTCTTGGGGTTTTCCTGTGAAAGGCCAGAAGCTGGACTTTGATGATCCTTGTGCTTGCCTTCTAACTCAGGATATTCTGTGATTCTGTGTTTCTACGATTGGTATATTCCATTCCTGGAAGAGTTCAGAAAATGGGCAGACGTGGCACTTCATGATATGGTTTGGTGGTCACGATGGTATTCAGTCACGTGTCGGACCTGATGATCTTGGAGGTCCTTTCCTACCTTAATAATTCCATGATTACATATACATAAGTTAATTTGGGCTCACCACTGCTGTCTCTGCTCACAGCTTTGTGCCTCTGCTGTGAGATCCTGAAGGAGTGGCTCAGACATGACACCAGCAAGGAGGTCTGGGCTGGGTGAGGAGATGCCAGACTTTGCAGTTAGGCTGGGAATTCCCATGGGAAGCCATCTGAAACAGCTGGCAGGACCCACCAAGAGCTCTACAGGGCTGAGCTACCTACCTCCTGCCCACAGGCTGACTCCACCTTGAAGGGGATTTCACTGGCAAAATCCTAAGCACTTTCAAGGTTCCTATTTTTAAAGTGAACTACTAGATTAGTCTATGCTGAAAAATAGACAGACAGGTCATCTGCCTTTTTCAGAGTAGTACTAATTTCTCTGTGTAAAAATAATCACATTTAACCCTTGCCTAAAATAACCACCCCACCCCCAAATAATGCTCTGAATGTAGTTCTGAAGCATAAATACATTTTAGATTCTTAGGGGTTTTATCAATTTCCTCTTCAAAATATGGGAAACAGCTGTGGCAATGACAATGTCATTATGTGGAACAGCAGCAAAAAAATAAATAAATAGCAATAGTTATCTCTTTATTGTCCTACTGAAGCTTTTCTGCTAATATTTGTGTTGGTATTTATATAGTTCAATATCCAGCAATAAGAGTGTGCAAAAAACCAAAACCCAACAAAAGGCTGCAGGGTTGCAGAGCAGCACAGAGGGGTCTCTTTTTAAAGTGACTAGCCCAGTTGATTTCAATAGGAGTTTGGAAAATAATCAGAAGTTCTCCGTGGTGAAGAGCTGGCAATGGGGTCTGCAGGAAGCACAGATCTTCCTTGCCCAGTGGGTTACCTCATGTTTGGAGAAATCAGAACTTTTCTGAGCTGGCTCAACCTCTCTCTTTGAAACCTTTTGCTTGCTGTTTCTTTTTTAAAGGTGTTAAAGAAATATGACTGTAATAACAACTGACAAAAATCTCCGGGCTTGAACTGAAGTGGGAAATCACAGAGGTTACTTATTTCCTCATGCTTTTACCATTTGTTCTCTTTTCTCGAGGAAGTTGAAAGACCCGAGGTTCAAACTTAATAAGGCCTCATGCTGTTCCTAAGAGTATTTACAACATGCAAAAAATAAGCCAGCACATTTCTTATATTTAAATTTGTTTTCAGTCATCTAAGCCATTACACAGTATGCCATCCTGAAACCTTTTGTAACAAGCAGTAAATGTTTCTCAGACAAGGGAAAGAATGATGTGTTCAGCTACTCCAGCTGCCTGAGCCCGGGAAAACGACACAACATTGGTGAGCCCGCACTCCCCACATCCCAGTTTGTTTCAACATCATGGAAATGGAGCTGCCTCCAGTCCCTGACTTGTGCTGCAGACGTGTGTGTCGGGAGGCAGTCTGTGGGACGCCCCTCTGGGGTGGCAGAAGCTTCCTTTGACAGCTGAAGCTTTGTGGTGTTGTGGAACAGACAAGGGAGTGGGGTTTTATTAACCACAATTGCTTAAAATCTTCAGGGCTCTGCCCTGAAAGAAACCCTTTGGTTCAGCGGGAAGCTTTCCTTTTCTAATGAGATTAATTCCTCCAAGTACTGGTTGTGTAACACCTGCTCTAGACACCCTCAGGAGTTCAGCTTTAGTTCTGGTCCACGGCTGAGAGTTTGGTGCGTCATGGGGCAAACCAGCTCAGATCCTGGTGGTTCTCTGGGTGCAGCAGCAGGGAGGCAAAGCCAGTTTGTCAGCACAGGGCTTCGTGTGTGTGATAACCAAGGAAGCCAAAGGGAGCGCTTGGAACATGTTCTCGCATATCCCAAATAAACACTGTTACAGAAGCCTTCCCAGTCAATCCCTCTTCTGAATCCCTCCTCATTCTGGAGAGACTTTATCATAAGCAGTCAAGCATGGAAGGAATGTCTGAAGGCCTCAGCGATGCTCAGTAGTGTTTTTTGGATGGGGTATTGGGGAAAATTAGTTTGGTTTTGTTTGAATTCCTTTTGCAAACAAACGTTGACACCTACAAACACCAAATACACCCATGTCCATCAGATGGAAGGCGGATGAGACATTTTGTCCAGTGCTCTACTGAGTCACTGTAAAAATAACCCCGCCAAGAACAGCTGACCAGCACTCACTTTCATGTCAATCTTCTCTCCTTTTATTTTCCTTTAAAAAAAAAAAGAAAGAAAAGAACATAACTAAAAATTGCATTTTAATGGCAAGGGCGCGGATCGAGGAGGGTTTTTAGATGGCAGATCCGAGTCGTTATTAAAAGAACCCGAATATGTAGATACGTATTTGCCATGGAAACCCTGGAAACAACATCCATATGAATCATATTGAAACCGAGTGGGCACAGGGTGGTGTGAGGGGTCTTGTTTGCCAGCCTGAGCTGAGGGAGAGCCGCTCACCATCCACCCAGGACACTCAGCGGGGATCATGCCACAGGGCTCTCCACAGCCAAGGTCACACTGAGGCAGACATGGCATCTGGTGAACGTGAAATAGGGCGTTACGAGGCAAAATGTGCTTGTCCTCCACTGCTGTGCTGCCAGCAGTGATTATTTCTTCTCATAATATCATGTTTTCTAATCTACCAAGAGAACCTCCAGCCACTGGGCAGTTACGCAGCTGCAACCGGGCCATGTGTAAGAGAATTCCTTTGGGAAGCATAAAGAACATCCCAAAATAGCTTCTAACAGTTTTTTACCACTTGTTTTTCTGGATGTCTCTCTTCTTCTTCTTCTTCTACGTTGGCTAAGATGGGTTCTGAATAAGTTTGACTGCTTCTTAGCTTGCAGGAGTTTTCCTCAAGAACAGAGCTGAGAACTGCTTGAAAGAATTTCTTTAGTGGCTGTTTGCTTTGGTTTTTAGCCAAGAAGGCTATTTAATGTCTCATTTTTATTATTCTAGAGGGAAAAAAAAAAAAAGTAAAATAATCTGCACTCTTTGCACATCTTCCTTCAGTCAACCACCTTTATCCTTTTTTTTAACTTGTATATTCATTTAAATGTCTTGGTGTCTAAGGGAGAGCCATTCAGCTTGAAACTGCTGCCCGAAAGTCACCTGAAGAGAATTTCAGCTAAAGAGCTGAACACTCAGATTGGCATCCAAAGTGTTGTATCTTCTGTCACTCATACGGCTGCTTGTGGATACAGATTCTCCAGACATGGTGAGATTCCAGACTGGAAACTGATCTTTAAAGTGGCTCGACATGCTTTGATATTTCTCAGTTCTTCCCAGTAAGGAACAATATTGGCCAGAACAACAAGTGCACAGGGATCCATGGAGCTGCAGGTATTAGGCACTCAATAGAAACAATCTTTGCATGGCTTCAGGGTGCAACCACCAGATTGTTTATTCATTCAGATATCCAAGTCTAAAAACTTACTTGATGGTTTTTTATTATTTCCTCACTTGGTAAATAACAAGGGCTTAGAGAGAGATGAAAACTTGTCCCAAAATCCAAGCATAGATTGGAAATAGGAGCTTCCAGATCCCAAGACTACACTACTGTCCTTGTTCACTCTGTGGTTCAGGATGGGCTGTGACTGTCTAAACACCAGAAATTCTGCAGCAAGAGGTTAAATATCCTGTATATTGTTAGTGCTAAGTTTTCAGCAGAGCTATATTCTGTTCAATATGCTCGCTGAAATCATAAACACTTTTTGGATGTAGTGGCTCCACAGTTTAAGTACTCACTGTCTTTAAAAAGGGTTTTGCTTTCTTGGTACCCTTATACTGTGAGAATGGAAGTGGAAACAGCATGAAGAAGAGGCCATTCTTATTCTGTAATTGCAATGTACCTGTCAGAGAGAGTCCTGAAGGCAGGGAGCTGCACTAGTTAACACCTGTGTGTCCCATGTGTTCAAACTCAGGATGTCTCACAGACAGTTCCAGAGTAAAATGGTCATAATTCCTGTTTGAGCTTTTATCCTACTGGAAAAGATAACTGATTGAAGGACTTATGAACAAACAATGAATATAATCTTAGCAAATGTCCTTTATCCTTCCACTTCTTTTTTTTTTCTTTTATTTTTTTTTCCCCTCCAAAAATCCAGATTTTAACTACATGTAAGAGGGACAGTCTCTGGTTTCCAGTTTCTCTGAGTTTTGGGTCTGACTTATGGCACGGTGGTCTTCCCATCAGGAAAGGACATTTAGATAAATAATACTTTTAAAAGACATTTCAGAGAGAAAGAATAACCCCCACCACCAAAGCAGGAGCTGAAAAACCCCTCAGGTTGTGAGGATGAGGCATCTCATTGAGGAAAGTATAAGTTCTGAATTCCTATAAGCTTCTGTACGTGTAATAAATTTGCTTTGAAGTCCCTTTAAGCATGTCCAAAGAGGAATTAAAACTGGAATCACGTGAATTTCAGCATTTATAAGTAAAGTCACTGTTCATTTAGAACACACAAACACAGGAAGGTAAACAGAAATTAAACAGAAATCAGTTTTGGACATGTGCTTTACTGCATCAGCTGCTTCAGACTCTCCTGGTGGTTAAAGCCAGGATATCTAACTTCGCGTTTATTCCAGCAGTTCCTCACGGGTGATATTTTGCAAAGCCTTGGCTGGTCACTGTGGTGTGGAACACACCAAAATTCCCTGGGAAAATGCTTTCTATGCCCGTCAAAGAGTATTTATGTGAAACATTTTACTCTGTTTAAGTATTTTTAAATGGAGAAAAGTTACCTTAATTAATTGTAGAAAATACTGCTTCCTACCGTCTCTAGAGATGGGTATGAATTCGTCTTCTGTTGAGCTGTTGCCAACAAAACTTATCCCTTTCTGGAATATCTTGGAGCCCAAAAGCTGCTCAGGCCACACTCTCTCTCTATGGAACAATGCCAATTTCTTACAAACTATATATTCATTTTTACAGGCCATGGTCTTTATGGAGACTTTTCCCAGTTATGCCCCAAATTATCTGGCCCATTAAAAAAAATTCCCATTAGACATTCCTTCCTTGTCTCCATGAGATTATATGGTGCATGCTGAAGGTGCTCACATTTCTGATTGGTTTATTAATTTGTGTTTATTGTAGGTACTCTGGTATAATGTTTTATCTTAATTAGTATTTTTATGCCCACTGGATTAAGTACGTCTGTGGGCAGGTTTTTATGCTGCGTGTCTTCCCTCTGCTGCTGAGGTTTAGTGTTTTACTTCCAGAAGGAAAATTTATAATCAATTTAAAGGTAATTACAGGCACATTTTGCTTCAAAAACCGACTGTATTGCATTTGCATGAGATGATATTTTAAGTTCAAATCCGTAAGTTCTTAGCCTGATAAGCCTCCTGCTGACCTAAGTGTGATACCAACCTGCCTTAAATTAGGATAGACCTGCCTTCTTAGGATAAAGTCTAAACTTCATTTTTCCTCACTGAAATAAATCTTCTTCTTGGGCTTTCATTGAACAAAGAAATTCGTCCACTTCTTTTTAAAAAGAGGTGTTTTGTTAATATATGACCGGTAATTGCAAAAATACGCCTTTCCAGATTAGTTCTTTTGCATTTTAGATGTGGGCCAAGATTCTTTTGCTCCTTGTCATTCTCAAAGAAGTATTTAATTTCTTGAGTAAGACACTTAAAATCAGGTCCAGTAGGTGTAGCAGAGCACTAAAACACTGAGGGTTTTTGGTCATAAGAGAATCAGACTTTGTGCTTTTTAGTTTTCCCTGGTGGGCATCTATGTAATTAAACCGCTACTGGCTAATATTACCTTTTGCAACTTTATTCCATGAATACCTTTTGTCTTCAAAATATGCCAGTTTTTTTCTCTAAGATATATATTTCTGTTTTGTAAAGAGGCAAGTCTCGTTTTAATCTGATATCTTCACTCTTAAAAAGCTTAGAGAGTCATGATGCTTTTCACTTTATGTTCCTCATCTTCTGCCTCTGTAAATGAAGTTGCTGCCTGCTTTGAGCAACTCCAGACTCGGATGATTCCAACCAGTCAAATGGAGCTGCTTTCAATCAGCCAAAAGAGAAGTATTTGGATGGTTTGCCCTTATTTTCAGCTTCTAGTTTTGAACATGGGCTGCTCGAGCTGGGCACGCTGCATTTGCATTCAGCAAGGGCTGATGCCGAAGCACTTTAGTTGGTGAGCTCGAAATTCTGCTCCCAACGAGGAGTGAGCTGTAAATTACCCACCACTGAGTTGCTGAGTCACTTGAATACTTCAGGCTGCTCTAAATGCAAGATCCAGAGGGGCTGCTGAATTATCCTGGGCTGTTTTGCAAAAGATCCTTGTGTCACAATCTCATTCTAAATATGATTTTTTTTTTTTTTTTTGGTCTTGATAAGTATTTAATTTGAGGTTTGAGTAGTGAAGAGAACTGAGCAGAGACATTTTAAGTGCTTCTTCGTCTATCATTAGAGACACCAAGTGACACAGGAAAAGATAATGAACACAGAAAGAGCCCCCAAAGCACTTTTAGATCGTTTCTTGAGAGTCAGCAGGCCAATAGTGACTTTGATTAAGCACTCACTCTGGTCCCATTACTTTGGAAAACTATGAAACAAAAGTGAGCGTCCTTTCCAAGTTGGTTTTGCATAAACTCTTTTACAACTTCAGCTGTGAATTTCTTTAGAACATCTCTAGTTTGTTGGGGTTTTTTACTTTATTTTATTTTATTTTTTCTTCTCAAGAAAGTTGTCCTTTTAAGTCTTTTATAGAATCCATAGTCTAAAACTAACATAAAGATTTATGGTGCCAACCACTGACATGTAACAATCTTGTTTTGTGCCTCAAAACTGAAGAGAAAAGCGAGTGTACATATTTCCTTCTCACGAGTTCTGTGTTCCTGAGATTTAATTGCCAGATTTTAAATAAAAGGATTAAGTTTTGAAATTATTTTCTGGGGAATGATGAATGTTATAGTTATAAACAGCTCTGAAATTGCCTGCCAGTTTTCAGGGAAAGGTTGTCTCCTTCATGCTCCTTTGGTGTGAGTTTGAGTCGTGGCCATTGGTGTGTTTCTATCAAGAGGAAATACGGGAAACTTGGCAGAACCTGTGCAAAGTTTTTATTTTAAGCCCCACAAATGCGTTTTTAACCTTTTTCTCTTTTCTCGCAACAATGACTTAAACTGCAGGCTCTTATACCTTTAGATGGTTACTTAGCTGTGTGTAGGGTTGGAGAGATATTGTGACAAACCAAAAGCTTCTGGTGGGTTTTGGGTGCTGATCGAGGAGGAGTTCATGGACCTGGGATCATCAGGAGGTCTTTTCCAACCCAAATGATTCTGTGATTCAGTGATCACTGGGGAGCACTGAGTGAAACCCAGTGAATGCAGGGCCTGTTCATGGTCTGAAAGGAGATATTTCGAGTTGTGGAGGGGTCATTACAGACATGAGGATTGAAAACGTTTCCTTTGCCCAGGAGGGATCACTTTCTCAGGGCCTTCTTTGACAATACAGACTTCACTAATTTTCTATTCATTTACTCTTTAAACATATTTGGGCCATGAAGTGGTCTAGAAGGTACTCAGATAGTTTTCTGCAGTAACTTTCTGTCCTTTATGGTTGTTTCCAGCTTGAGAAATTCATCATCATTACTTTTCATTATTTTTATTCCTAGCATGTGAGAAAAAAAAAATCATGTTACAATCATGTTATAAATGAACAAAAAGGGTAAAAAAGGATTAATTCACTATTTCTTAGCAAGAGGTCTCAAGAATAGACTCTTCTGCTTCAACTGGAAAGTCTTTAAAGAGGTTGCATTGCTGAACTGATGATGCAGAGGTCCAAGCTCATGTCTATCACCGTGTCTGTTCAAATGCATTTCATTTAGGGAATACCATACACATTATTTCAAATAGCCTTGACACCCCATGCCACCAGAAATATGTATTAATGCATGGCTAAATGTTTTATAATCAAACAGTCTATTACCACAAATAAAAGTGAAAAGTAGGTTATTTCTTATCCCAGTATTATAATCAGGAACGTTGTAAGGGTGGATTAATTAGCTCAGCCGAGGCGCTGGGTCCAAGGTATTGTTAGATATTTTTTATCTCAGCATCTTGTTTTCAAGCCTTAAAGGTAATCCAAATTAAGGTTTATATCTCCGTGCGTCTGCTGATGTGGAGCACATATAGACACAGACACACTCGTGTGCGCACAGGCCTGAGCCCAGCGACACACAGAGCAGAGGCACACGGGGTGTATGGATTTCTACATGAAATTTGACATTGATTTCTGGGGTAAACAAATGGTTTTAAGTCTTTGCTTGCCCAAAGCTAGATCATAATATTCTGCATTTCAAAGTGTCCAAGTACCTTTAAAGTGATGGCTGCAGAGTCCCCCAAGGCACAGAGCAGATAAAACCTTCTTTTAAAAGTATTTTGCTCACCTTTGTAAAAAAAAGGAACTTGGGGTTTATTGAGTGCAGGAAAGGCTCATTCCCATAGTAACCAATGCGCGGCTGATATTGATCAGCGGAGTCAAAGGCAGAACCTACTGACAGGAATAAAGAGACTATTCCTTATCCTCATATGCATTCTTCCTGGAGTTCTGGAGGTAACCGATACCACAGGCGAGGAGCGCTCTCCGGGAGCCGCCGTGCTCTTGGTTGTGTCAGTAGCACACGCCAGGGCTCCTTACCCAGAAGAAAAGCTCTGAGTTTGCCTGATTTTTTTTTTTTTTACTTGATCCTGCAGCCCTTTCTTTGGCAAAACTCCCTGTGATTTTAGAAGGACTTTCCCTGAGCAAGACTGTGCAGAATTGGTCTCTTTGCCCTGAAGGAGCACGACCAGCCTTTAAAATATCTTCACTGTATTTTCTACCTCAATTAATGAGACCTTATAGGTATTTAAAAACCCCCTTCTTCTCTCGCCATACTTGTGGCAGGTGTGAGATCTGATAAATTAACATTTGCAATCATGCCTGATCGCTCTTTAATGATTTCATTAGGTGTTAAATATAAGGCTTAGCATCCTTTTTATGTTAGACATTCCTTTTTGAACTGCACGGCTTCACAGAGAAGATCTTTGAAACCAAGAGCTCGTGAATTATTAGCATTCAGTACAATGCATATACATACCTTAAATCCTCATCATGATTAGATCATTCCCAGAATTGACAAGTCTATAAAAATGAAGAAAGGGGACCTGTGAGAGCTGTGCAAGGAGAGATATTTTGTAGAACATGATATCACATAATAAAGAATAAATTCTCTCAAATCTGATAGTTTTACAAGGCTTTACGTACTCCTAGGCAGGTAATAATCTCCCTTAGTTTTTTTTTTTCTCCTGGACCTGCAAGGAGCTTTAACATTTTTTCCCTGACAAAACTGTTAGATAACAACTGAGCCAAAATTAAATAACCCCAAAAGTCTTCCTCTCTAATCCCTTCTGTGCATGCTTAATGTTTCATTCTCCCACTTCAATTATGCCATCTGCATTATGTCTTTCGCTCCCCACTCGGAAAGTTGCTAAAATGAAAAGCCTCTTCCAGAGTGTCACATCTCCATTATGCAGGTCTATACCTGTGCTGGCAGCATGCTCTTCTTCTCACCTCAGATTGCCTTTTGCCTGGGAAAGAGATCCCTGTGGTGCATATCAAACTGGAAACTGAAATGAAATTAAGCTGGCATGCAGGAGGTGGAGTAGGTTATGATAAACGTGCAGGGGAGATTCTGGGAAGAGTTTTTAGCTCAGTTCTTTGGGCCAAAAAACCATCAAGCTCAAAGCCCACTCGTGTAAGTTGAAATCCTAGCCCAAAAAAAAATCAATAGCAGGGTTTGACTCTGGATGCTTAATAAAGAAGGTAGCCTGGTTTCCACAGGTGCTGGGAACACACAGCTGTCACTGCCTCCAAATGCGCATTCAGATGTCAAATTACAGGCACTGATTTCCAACAGTTGGGCTCAGACCTCTTCATTTCCTGTTGCAATCCATCTCTGCGCAAGGTGTCATCAAGAGTTTTCCTAAGATCTCAGCTGAGCATTTTTGAGAGAGCATATTGGATTTCCACTAGAATCAATTCCCTCAAACTGATAATGAGCAACACCAGGCTTTTAGAAATTCTGGGAAAATTCTTGTCTTTTGGAGGACCAGCTCAGAGAAAAATCACTGATGAGCTTATTTGAATGATGATTATTTGATGATGAGGTTATTTGAAGAAGGTCATGGTATACTCATTCAGAAATAATTAAAGAGCAGCTTTTGGAAAGATGTTTTACATTTGCACCTTTTACAGCCACAAATGTAAGGCAGTAGTTTGTCCTCTGTTTCATATCTTTTCATTAAAACCTGTTTTCAGTTTATTTCTAGCTTACAACTGTAGCACATAATATCTCAGCCTGACACTCCATACGATTTGAAAATTTTAGGATAAAGAAAACCCCATACTTAATATATATTTATAAACACACATATACTTCAGGTTAAATTTTGCACTGGAATGCAGGACAGTTTTTCCCTGGCTGACTTACAGAGCTGTGCTCTGGAGATGATTTTCTGTTTTATTTTAAATGGTTGCAATATTCAACACACAAAACCGACTGTCGTTTGCGGCGTTCGCAGTCACCACGTTTCCAGCAAAAGGGGTTTAGTTTTCAGGACTTCTGGATGTTTCTGAAACCCTGCCTGGATATTCCCCTTCCAAACACATTATCAGGACAGACCTGTTACCCTCTGAGCAGTGATCTGGGCACAACAGGACCAGCTTGAGCATTTGCACGACAGTCGGGAAGGTTCTGGAGAAGGATGTGCTGACACAAAATGCTGTCCTGGGGACCTTCCGTGCTATTATCTTTAAATGATCCATAGTCATTTGGAAGGTCTCCTGGCACTACTAGGATGAGTTTCTTAGAGGAAAAGAAGTCTCCTGTGTAATCCAGTGCTATCATTTAAAGCTCGCTTTCACTTCTGGAGCCCTAAGAAGTTTTAAGTTAGAATGGCTTCATTTGAAGCATCCTGCAGTGGTAGCTGTCAACTCCCTCCCCTCTTCAGAATAGATTGAAAAACCATCAGAAATGTTCTTGCAATTCCAGAAAGTGTTGGGAGTGTTCACATTTTACCACAGACAGCTCAGGAGTAAAATTAGAGCAAAATCTGAATGTTACTTTTCTGTTATGAACAATTTAAATAATTTTTCACCGTATTCTGTCAAAAAAATCTCTTTGGCTACAGAAGCAAAAAGAAATCGTGATCCAGAAGAACACTGAGAGCACAGTTGTTAGAGTATTGGCACTTAGCATAAAATAGAAATCCAGTGGCCTGTAATTTCCCAGCAGACAGTAAAGGTCTTTCAGCTCTCCCAGAGACACGGCCAGCGGAGCACAAATACCACAGATAAATCCATCAGAGCTGTGCGTGGCAGAGACACTTATTGCAGCCACAGGTGGATTTGCAGAGCTGTGCTGGAAATTCTGCAGGGGGGGAAGAAGAGGGATGGACTCTGGGGAAGGTTTCTGCCCAGCTCCCAAACCGGTCAAATTTGATGGCACAGCATTGGGAGTTGGAGCATGAACTTGGATGGGGCTTTGATCAACCTGCCCATGGAAGGGGGTTGGAACAAAATGATCTTTAAAGAAGTTGCTTTCAACCCAAACCCAGAATAGATTTTATGAGGCATCTCACAAGACACAGCATGGGAATTGTTCTCAAGTATATTCAGCTACCACACTAAGTGGGAGGGAAGTGTGTCCTTCCCCATCAGCAAGGAAGTAAGGCCACCATCAAAAGTAGTTCCTGAACTGCTTATGGACCCAAAATTTTGCCTTGTTGGGAGAAATTTATTTTTCCCACCATCCATGGTGGTTAGACCAAATATGACCTTTTTCTTTGCATTCTTTAGAGTCTTCAGTGTCATACAGCAACTTATCAGCCCGTGGGTTCATCTGGGATTTTAGAAAACCTCGCAGGAAATAGATCCTGCAAGTTCACAGCACAGAAAGGCAAATTATTTTCTCTTCACTCTGCTTGAAAGCTAATTTTCAAGTCCATCCTTTCATGTGCTTTACGGGAGATTAAAATGAAATTAGTTCAGGAAGGATACTGCTCAAGATCATTTTAAGATTTTCCAAAGCTCACCAGCTTGTTGACCTGTAAACCACCTTTAGCTGGACAGATGGTAAGTAACAAATTGATCTCAGCCAATAAAAATCTGTCAGAACAATCTGCTGTTGGCAGGTGTCAGATAATTATGTCAATGAATAGATAAGCAAAGTAATAAGCAAATTAGAAGCGTCCATTGTAAATAACAGGAGGAATTTTATTTATTTGTTGCAGGCAGGCCCTTGATCATCTGCTGAAAAAACACCCAAAACTTTGTCTGGTATCATGGGAAGCTCAGTGAAAAGTTGTCTGGGTTGAGGGTGGTGTTACCAACACTAAGTTTTTTTGCTTTTCAGCACTGTGATTCCTCTCTAGTGCTTCCAGTTTCCGAAAAAGCCTCAGCTGAGATGAAGCAGAAGTGTATGTCAGAGCACTTGTGTGATATATGGTTGTAGTTGCAGTTATTTTTTATATGAACAAGCTGTCAGAAGCCGATTTGCAAACCTGGGCCTCACTGCCCGGGTCACACTAATAAAAAGATGGTCCCTGTCCCAAAACTCTCACCCTGAAACACAAGACAGGAAAATATAAATTGGGTGTCGATGGGCCAAAGAGAAAAGTGCTTAGAAAGGCATTCTTGGAGAATGCTCTCCAGTGTTACAGCAGGACTGTGCATAGACACAAGAAAAGTCTTAGTGGTTCTGGGAAAGGGCTGGACTTGGTGATCTTAGAGGTGTTTTCCAACCTAAACGATTCTCTGTGACTCCAAGACCACCATCAAGGCCAGTCTCCAGATCCAGAGAAGGTTTAGTAGGAGGAGTTTGGTTGGGACTGATCTTCCACCCAGGACACATGAACTGCTGGAGTCTGAACCAACCAGGTGTAGCCAGGTGGGAGCAGCACGGTGTGAGTGCTACGGTTTGGGAGACCTTAGAGAAGAAACCTGGGAGTGTTTGCATTGGCATTTGGGAATATTTGTCGTCTTTGGTTGTTTTAATATTGGCATCAGTGTGAATGTGTTTGAAGTGCAAGGAATTGGACAGGAAAATGGCATAGTTTCTTTTTTGCCTTTGGAAATGTCCCCTTGGTACCTCCTGGGGTTGGATGTGACATTCTCAGACACAGAATCTCTCCAAGGAAACCTGAAAATCTTCGCTCCAGCTGACGAGAGGTACATTACAAATTCAGGATTCTCCAACCTGCATGTGCTGGAACTATTTCCTGCTTTGTTAAACTTGCTTAAAAGACATTTTCAAATCTCAGTTCATTTCTATAAGTCCTCACACGGCCTAATCTAGTGAGTGGAGGGGCAGCAGCAGCTGTGGCACAAGTGCTGGGTCTGTGAACAGAAGTGTTTGCCTGAGTGTGCACTGCACTCAGCTGTGTAAGTCCTGGACTGAGTGCACATCCTGGTGCTTGAGGAAAAATTAGGGCTGGGTTTCAAAAATCCACCCATTAAAAAATGAAAATAAAAAAGTTAACTTAGAGACCAGCTCCTGGATGGTCTCTCTCTGAGACCTGGGGGCTGGTGCAGGATGAATAAGGCCCCTCTTGGCCCCTGCCCTGTGGATCATGTGCAGGTCTAGCAAGTGCTGGAGGCAAATAATGACCTGGAAGACCTGTTTCCCACATCCAGAGCCACATGCACACCTCACACAACCTGTGCACACCTGAACATTTGGTTGTAAGAGCTCTTAATTGATCTGTGATATCCAAATGCAAATTTCTGTTGCCCTGCTGATACCGAGAAGAGACTAGAATTCTAAATATTTATCTTAATTACACTCATTAATGAGGTCAACTTCTTGTAGACACTCCTGTAAGAGAACTTTGATGGTAGCATAACTTGTATTACTGAGTTCTGCCAAGGGGAAAGGCCAGATTCATTCCTCTTCCTGTTTTTTTTTTGCTGGAGCTTTACCTCGCATAAACATGGACCATTAAATCTTTGCTTTTATGGCAATGACCCCCAAGGACTGCTGGGTTTCAGGTGGGAGAGGCCCTTCAGCAAAGGGAGCTGAGGTTGTTTACCTACCCCAAGATAACACTCCGGACGTTGTGAGCTGCAGCCAGCAGGGAACAGCATCCAGAGGCATCAGCAGGTGCTGTTTCCATAATTTATCCTGGCAGGTGACTTTCTAAAACAACACAGAACACCAGACTTTCATGTAGAACTTATTGCTGAGCAAGAGATGAAAGTCTCAGAAATCAAAGCCACAAAGACTATTTCAGATCAAACCCCAGCTTAAATGGTGATGTGAGTTTACCTTTTAGTTGTGTGTTTTATCTGACTTTGCAAGGCTGTGCTCGCCCCATGCTCCCTGGCTCAGGTTGTGTCTGCTCCTTTGTGTTCCCTGGGGGTTTGGTTTGCTTTCTCGGGGTTGGGTCAGGACCAAAAACGCACCTTTTTATGAATAACCAGGGGATAAGTCACGATGAGTCCCTTCTGCAGTTTCCCCAGCCTTGGCAGGGGCAAGGGAAGAGATGATCAGCACAGAATCATTTAGGGGTGGATCATGGCTCTTCCCAACGTTTTGCAAAAGAGTAGGGAAAGAGGAGACTTCTCCATCAGCCTGTGCACCACCAGGGAGAGGATTTGCTGTTGTCTGTCAAAATGGGCCCAGGAAGAGGTGGCCAAGGATGTGCTACCTGTACACAAGGGAAGGCATCTGCAGTGCCCATCTGCAGTTCAGAGATTCACTACCCATCCCGTTCTTCCCCTGCTCCCCGCAGATATCCCTCTGCTCCAGTCAGTCTTCAGCCAGAGGTTCTAACTGCATGAGAATTATCCCATCTAAGCGAGAATTAACTGTTCTTAACTCAGGCATTTAATTCTTATTATTCTTGATGATGCAAGGCAAGAGTGGAAGGAGTGACACTTCAGCCCAAGCCAAGCAACCAGGGTTCAGGTGGCCATGGGAATTTGGGACTTGAATGTTCTGGTTTCCCAGAACGTTCCCAGAATATTAATTTCTAAAAATTAATACTAAACTTGGCCAACTTTGTGGTTTCTTTCCTCTAATAAATACAAATCTATATCAACATAGACACCTTATGTTCTCTGGTTTCAAGGGGGCTTAGAAATCCAATTTTTTAATATATTTATATATATATATTTTGAATATCCTACTAGCAGCTTTGTCTTTCTCGATGATCCTGGAGGTCTTTACCAACCTTAATGATTCCATAATTTTATGGACTTTTTTACAGTGAGATCCCAGGGCCAGGCTCAGTAAATTATCAGTAATTAGAGCCATCATGTCTTGGCATTTTTCATTTTTCTTGGCATTTTTAAGGCCCTTCTTTTTCTGGATAAATGGTGGAAAGAAAATTTTGTGACTCCTTTGTGAAGTAAAAACAAACAAAAAAGGGCTCTGAACAGTTGCTTAAAAATGATAAATGGAGAGCCACAACTGGGGATAGACACGGGCTTGTTTCAGTGTTGAACCTGTTTCTTCTTTCTCAAAAGACAAGAGTAATTCAGAAAGAAGCTCTTTATAAAGCCTAGTTTTAAGATGTGGATCTGGTCCATGCCATGCAGTCGAAATGCTTTATTTGGGAGAGCTGGACCATTCTATTCCCATAATTTTTAGCCTCAGAGAACAAACATTTTCGCAGCTCCTAATTGACAACCTCTGGTAAACAAAAATCAAATTGTAACTCAGTGCATTGACTATCCCTTTAGTGTTTGGAATAATCTGTCAGTGACCCTCATTTCTTTTTTTTTTTTTTTTTTCAGAACTGAGTTCTTAGGGGAAGGTCACTTCAGTAGAAATGATAACAAAAATTGACACACAAAATCAAAATATTCCGATGTGTGTCTCTGTGTAGTCAGGGCAATGCCATCTCACAGGCAATTCCAAAAAAATAATGTTTAAACAAAAAGTTCAAAGCTCCTTTCAACTTGCTGCAGATTTTACTGCATATTCTTAATAAACCCTCTTCATCTGCTCCTGTTGAAATGGGAGCTTTCAAGCAATGTAAACCTAGCAAAAAGCCTTTCTATTTTTTATTTCCTTCTTTCCTTACCAGCACTGCTATTATCACATGGTGTGTTCCACATGATAAGCCATTCATTAAAGCATCACCTACTGTTTTTTTCCTCCTCAGTACCAGCTAGAACATGATCTGTCTCTGCAGGAAGACATTGGACCTCTGACCTCTTTTGTAGCTATTCCAGGCAAATATAATAAACAGGGTTCACCGAGTTTGTGTAAATCTCTGATTATGTTTACTGTGAAATCCAAGTGTTCATCTCAGGCAGAAAAATTAAGGCTGATTTTCAAATATTATGTACAAACTCTAGCTACTAAGCATTCCATAATGAGCACTTTGGCAATTTAAAGCAAATTAGGGTTCCCACTAGGCAGAAAAGATATACAGTATAGTCAAATAAAGATTGTATGGTGTTTGATGAAAAATAGGCACACAGAAAAACGTGATACAGACTTCTGGCTCCAGATGAATTAGGAGATCCTGTGCTAGTGCACTTCATTACCGAGGCTTTGCATCCTTCCTCACTTCTGAAGGCTTTGGTTCAGTTTGCTAATGATTTCTGCTGTAGCCTGAGTAAACATCACTCTGGAGAGCCACCTGTTGTGGCAAGAGATGCCCTTCTGCTGTGATAATAGATGGGGCATTTAGGATCTTGCAATGCAAAAGGGCAATGGAGATATTGGTTAATCTTCCTTGCCCAGTGAAATTCAGCTCTGTCGGGGTGATCTGGCAGCCCTCATGTGAAGAGACCTGGTGGAAAGCACTGAAAATGCCCAATTTCACTCAGCAGCAGCAGGAACTGCTGCATGATGGATCTTTGCTGAGGACAGAAGAGATGTCAGCACAAAGCAGTGTATTACATCCTTCCAGGTGACAATATTTCATAGAGACGTCATCTGGGGCAATGAGGGAAGAGATCTGGGCCATTAATCTCAGCACCAACAAGGTGTTCAGCTCAACCCAGTCAAACACGACACGTGGGGTCTGAATTCATCCTTTGAAGAGGAAAAAGGACTTCCATTTGTGCCTGGGATTCCAGAAATGGGCTGGAAATGGGTGGTGCTCCTGAGAACCCGTTTTGTGCAATGAAAACCTGCACAGGTGGAGAATTTCTCCATTCCATCTTAGCATTTCTGAATCACTGGATTAAACTGACCCCATTTGGGATTAATTCTTCACAGGTTGGGTTTATATTTACCAATTAGAAGGTAATTGTGTTGCTTTACAACAGCAGATCTATCAGCGCTGTTCTCAGTGTAAGGTGGAAGAAAATAAAAACAAACCAAAATCAAATAAAAAGGGCCCAAATGATTTAGATATATGGAATAAAACAACAGACCTCACATATTTTTTAAAAGCATCAAAGTTAGAGATCACCTGGCTTCTCTTAGTTATTATTTTTACCTAAGAAAATGTACTTTTTCTTGAAATTCAATAAAGATAAATGTGTAAAAAATAGAAAATTACCATTTTTGCTTAAGAAATAGAAACTTGGAATATCTGAAAGCGTTGCTGGAATGGTAATGCAGATTTGGTTAGCACTGCTATTTTCTTTGAGCAAGGCTCACAGAACAGTCAGGTTCTGCTGTCCTCTAGTACAGTGACAGAGTAAGATTTTTAATATCTATCTCTCTTTTCACCCTGGCTAAAATCTGCTCCTCGTTGGTGAGCGTAGCTGCAATTTAGCAGGTTGTCCTCCAAATTCTTAAATTCCCATTCAGTTTGACTTAATTTCTCCTGTTCTCTTCCTTCAAGGGTGACTAAACAAGCAGAATATCCAAATTTGTGCAATTCATTGTTTTCTCTTTCCCAATGGAATTACTACACAGTATTACTCATCTAAACTTTTAAGTGGCTTTAAAAAAATTTACTTGAGAGAAGCTGAACATGCAAGTGTGAGCTTAGAACCTGAGCAAAAGCACCTGACGAAAGTAGACAATTTAATTTCCTTGAATTTTGAGGAGAAATGTTGGTCAGAATGTTGGTAAGGCTGGAGTTCTTTGTGCTGTAGATGGAGAAAGAGAGGAAAAATGGGATTTGAACAGTTTTGTGACGCATATAGGGGAACTATCTGATTTCCTAAGGAACTGTGGTAAGAGAAATGAGTTATTGGTACCTCATGAAATCATTTCAACAGGTTTGGGCTTTGGGGGGTTTGCTTTTTCACAGGTCAGCTAAGGTTTTTTGAAATTTCCACAGAGCATTGCTAGAAAAGAAGATGATCCATTATTTATTGCAGAGATAGGCCCAGAGTCTGCTGCCACCCTCTTTAAGGATTCAGTGGAGGGGTAAACCCCGCAAGTGTTGTTTTGTGTGAGTAAGGGTGGGAGAAGCTGAATCATTATTAGTTGCAAATTGATCCGTTGCTTTTTTCTTTTCTCCATAAATTATTCATGAACAGATCCAAACTTCTGTGAATATATTCAGTATTCACCTAACAGTTGGGATGAACAACTTTCAGAAACTAGTGATTGACAGTGAACCTTCTGGTACACTATTTAAACAATATTGATTCCTGGGCTTGCTAATATGTTTGTCTTTATCATAAAACTCGAGCAGACCCTCACTGCTGGCAAATGCACAGAAAAAAGCTGGTTGGGTGACCTCCCCACCCTGGATAAAACACATTGTGCTTCATCACACTGGAACATCTGCCCTCAAAAATTACGCTGAAGTACATAAAGATCATAATCAGAGAATCGTAGAATGGTTTAGGTTTGAAAGGACCTTAAAGCTCATCTTTTTCCACACCCCTGCCATGGGCAGGGACATTTTCCACTAGACCAGGTTGCTCCAAGTCCCATCCAACCTGGCCTTGAACACTTCCAGGGATGAACAGTGATGTTTGAGCAAGTTAGCACTACAATTTATGACCCTGCTGTGAAGGGTGAAGTTGTCCTCTTCTTGGCTCATTGTAAAGCTGGAGCATTAAACAGTAAATTACTTGGTCTCTGCTTTTTAGTCCTTTCAAATCTCTAGGTACTTCACAAATGTTGTCCCTTCACCACAAAATATCAATTCAGTCAGCACTGAAAACTCACCAACTTACTCCAGGAATGAAACGCTGACTCAAATCCTTGTCTACTATGGTGACTTGCAGTAAGACAATTTTGTCTCTAAATTTAACTTTGCAGAATTTTATGCAGGTCTTCAATATTGGGATTTGTAGGTTTGGGTTTTTTTTAGCTTTCCACCTTTCAGATCCTAATACTGATTCAGAAGCAAAATGTGAAAAAAAAAAAAAAAATGAAGCAGAGTCCCCACACTCCAGTTCTTGGTGGTGTGTTGACTCGAGTCATGCTGGAGTTGTCAGAGTTATGGACAGAAAATTTCCACAGAAAACTGGAATGTCAACACAAAATGAGGGTTATAACAAGTGGATTGATATGTTTCCCTAAAAAAGAGGAAAATATCCCCCCCCCTCCGGAACTGGATTCTACCTCTATACTGAGACCATAATGAGATGAAGGCACAGGAGCTGTTCATTTTATGGCAAGATCATGTGTGTAAGGATATAGAATAGGGCTCTCAGGACACAGCCAAGCACTCCAAGCACAGCCAAGCACTGGACTGAGGTACCAAGTGCTTGTGAAACACGGTGGGAAATGCACTCCCACCCTCCTCACTGGAATGACTTGCAGCATACACAGCTTCAAACCTGCCTTTTGTCTCCCAGATAATTACAGAAATAACAAACAGTGTTTAACAATGCTGACTGAGTAGGATGTTCAACACACATCTTACAAATTAAAGGGAAAACAGCCTGATGGTTTGGGGCAATTTACTCGTGAATATATCTGACTTTTCCTGTGGCTTATGAATATCCCAGTGCTCCTCAGCCCTCCCGCTGTGTGACACCACGAATTCCGCTCTGTCATGAATTTGAGATCTGATGGAGGGAGATGTGTGGGAAGCTTTGACAGAGCAGTTGATGCCTGTAAAAAGCAAATGTCTCTAATGCAGAAGGTGGACTTGGCACCAGGGTGGTGGTCAGTGTCCCACCAGAACCCTCTGCCCAAAAGCTTGGGGAGGGATGTGCAGCACTAGAGCAGGGACAGGGTTGGTTTGCAGAGTAGTAAAATCATTGCTGTTACACTTCCAGAGACAAGACAGCAGAGGTTAAAATATAACAGCATTGCTTGGATACCTTGCAGAGCTAAGGGTGGCCTGAGAAGGATGGTGAGGACACAGAAGAGCACCGTGTTCAGGAATTTGTTTCTTTTAAATTAACAATAAATTAACACTTGCATTTTCTAAGGAAAAATTGTAGGCATAAAAAGTTCCTTAAGTAAGCCTCTATTTCCTCCCTTTACTCTTAAAATGTAGTTGAAATATTCACCCTTCCTCTTGTCAGAAAAAATCAAGGCTTGCCCAGTCAAGTCCTGGGGAAAATCACACCTAAACCACTGGGAGCCAGAGGGAGATGCAGCAAAGATTGGGACCAGGTGGAAAGGGAAGTTCCATCTGACTGAGGTGCCAGATTTGATGCATCTTCAAGTCTCAATTTACTGGGTTTTTTTTGGCTGGATTTCTTTTCCCTTCTTTCCCTCCCCAGTAAACCAGAGAAGGACCATGGAACTCTCTTTTTCCAGCTGCCATGCTGCCTATGCTTAGAGCATTTGCAGCAAAGAGGATTAAAGACACATACATGGATGGGCATTTTTAAAAAACATGAAATTAGTTAGGATTAAAAATGCCAATGCTAACAGAAAAGAAGGGCAGTAAATCTTAATGGGTGCAACCTAATTTGGAAAAGAAAAAAAAAAATTGAATTCTGTTGATATTATGTTATCAAGACTGGTGACAGGTAATTACCAGGGGTGAATTTTACTTATCTGAACCACCCAAGCTGAATCTTTGGCCTGTCTTTCAAGAGTTTGCCTTTCTGGAAGAAGCATTGTCCTCTCCCTCTCCATGTACCTCCCCATGCACAGACTCACGACACTCTCCTACCAAGGCACAAATACGGGGACTTGATTGTAATCACGTGTGGAGAATTTATCCAAAGGTGGAATCCAACAAAGGATAAACCACAGGGCTGCAATACAAGTCATCTGGCAACAAAAGAGCCTTGCAGTTGTGTGAGTGAAATTAGGGGCAACTATCAGCTCTCTTTGTGCAAAAAGTGAAAAATGTGGGGTAATTTTCTAGGGTAGAAAGCAGGAACCCCATATGTGCCTCTGTGCAAGGCCTGCTATTTACCTGCTGCCTCCTGATTCTTTTGGAAGTATTTGATTAGAATTAAAATAAGCAATATTTTCTCATTTCATCAAATCCCATTTTCAGTGTTCCGCTAATGTCACACGCTGAAGCCACAGCACCTTTGATCTCATTCTAAGCCCTGGAATAACGAGGAGACATCAGTCAGCATGGCTTTGGTTTAAAAGAGATAGCACGCAGTACCTGTGCTCAGTGTCATAATGCTCACAAAATATGAATGAAAAGTCGTTCACCTCTCCCCCATTATTACCTGTCAAAAGGTTGCGGGCACAGTAAAGCTTCAGGAAAATATCTTTAATGGTATTTTGCGCCGAGCACTTCTTATTTTGAACCTCTGGCTTTTTTTAAGTTCTCACTCACCATATATTATAATCACAATAATCACGGTAATAATAATAATAATTACAAATGGAAAATTTCTTTGAATGGTAAATTTTAGCCTCCTGGGACTGTCAATTGTGGATGGGCTGGTGATTGATCAGAATATTACACAATGGCGTGGTGTAATTCTTTAGTGTGATGTTGTAAAATGGAGTATTGCTTCTGTTATTTTATCCAGTTTGCTTTTATATGACAGGGTTTATTGTGCGTTATGTTGTAGCTCATTCCTCTGTTCACAATGCCTACTGATGTGTAATTATGACTTGTCTGAACTGTAAGAAGGAGCAGTAAGTGAAAGAAAATCTGCAAGCACACTTGATTTATGAGCCCTGATACTATATTACAGTCCTAATCTGCCTGCTTAACTTAGCTTCAGGCAAACTTACTGTATAACATGCTTACGATTAGCACTGCAGCAAGTTGTAGAAGATTTACTCTGTTGGAGCTATGAGACTTTTTTAAAAATGATTTAGTCATTATTTCAGTTACAGGTATGGCAATAAATTATTCCCCCTATAAAGACTCTGTGTCAAGGAACAGCCACTGCAAAAAAAAAAAGGCTTTTTATACAGTAACAAAGAACAGTGCTCGGAGTGTTTTCCTCGCACAAAACATCTTAATGTTATTGGTCTTTTTTTATTTTTTTATGATGAAACTTCTTTATACATTCTTCTCACATTCATACAATTTGTTTTATTATACTGCAGCTTTTGTAGCTCTGTACAATCTGCTTATTATAAGAATGTCTATTTGGATCCAGCGAACCTCATATTTTCAATAGTGGCCCAAAATAGAAATTACTATGGATGTCCAAATGAAAAGAAGGCCATAAAGCAATGACCTAATGTCAGGAAGAAAAGATGTAAGGAGATTTGCATTTTTTTTTAATGACCATTCATGAAGACAGATGCATTCGTTCAGTCTTCATGAGACTATGGCATATTCAGAGCTGCTACTTTTGGTAAACTAGAGGGGCACATTATTACCCTCAAATAATAAAGATCAGTGTTGATCATTCAGGGCCCAGTTTGAGGCTCATTGAAACCGCTGCCTGGCTTGCCATTTGACTTCCCTGGAATCCCTGTTGTACACTATTCCCTGGCAATAAGCAAAGGGATCTAAAACCTGATCCAGGGAAAGACTCTCACCCGTCAAATGGGTGGCATTCATTTTTTTGCTGAACAGAACTGCTTGCCCGAGTAAACAGAGGTGTTCCTATCAAGATTTTCTAACAGGTCCTTAGAATGTGGTTTTTTTTTCCTGAATTTATTAGCAGTAGTTTGTTTTTTTAAAAAAAAAATTGGAAATTCAGGTCGCAGGAAGTGAAAACTATATCAAATGAACAAATACAAAATATACATCTGAAATGGATGAAATGCTAATAAAATAACTCTATGGAAACCATTTCTAGGCAAATTTAACTTTGTTTTTAAATGGATTTTTTGGATTTTTTTTTTTTGAGAGGGGGTGGTTCTTCATTAATCCTGATACTGTGAATTCTAAATGTTATTTTTCCCATTTGAAGATACCTACTTACACCTACTTAAAAGACGGTTATGTTTACTGGTGAAATAAGGACTTTCCAGGACAGACCACACTCTCTAAGTTATTTGGTGTTTTGGGCATTACAGTAGCAAAACAAAAAGGTTTCTCAGTAGTGCAGTGGAATTGAAATCATATATGAACAGTGGACAATAACATCTTTTAATTAGTAACAACATTATTTTCAAGCTTATGCTGCTTCAGTGAAGTTACCATAAACAATGAGCTTTTTATAGTGTAATAATAAAGCCTCTTAATTTCTTGGGGTTTATCTTCTAAAAAAAAAAAAAAAAAAAGGCTCTGCTACATATTATAGTCACCAAGGAGTTGGCTTTCCTACAGCTGGGCTCACAAAAGTGATCCTGAACGGAAAAAACAATGGATGTGGAGATGTGTGGTGTCCACCACCCACTCCCATCATTTACCATAATGCCATTTGGTAACAGATGCCCTTTGCAAGGGCAAAATGCACGATCTGGGTTTTCAAGTCGTGGTCATCATGTTACAGGCATCACCCACAAGTATTTGTTGATGCTATTGACTGAACAAAAGGTTTATGAGGCAGAAGATGTATTTTTCTAAATGCTGCTGCGCTACCTATAACCTAATTAACTTTACTTTAGCCAGCTGAGTATACCTGGAAACCAAATATATCATGTGGCAATTAGCTTCCCTCCTTCTGGCTTAGTACACTTAAGTTGTTTATTGAAAAGGTTAAATATTGATTGAAAATGGATAATAGAACCGTATTACGGTTGTATGCTAAATGGCAGAACTTGCCTGTAAAACATTTCCAGTTACCCCACAGTAATGCAGTTAGAGAACAGCAATCTGCTGCTAAAGCACCCAGGCAAAAAAAAATAGAAATAAAAATCAGGGACAAATATAAATCACCCACTACGCAGCCGTTCTTATCAGCACGCCGAGTTCACACAAACATGTTTGGAAGTTCAGTCATTAATTATCATGATGTTGAAATAATATAATAAAAATAATAATTGCTTGTGAAGCGATCTGGTGCCTCCCTCCTCCTCCGACAGAGGCTCCTCTCTGTCTCTCTCTCCCTTTCTCTCCTACCATGGGAAGCCACATAGACAAAGTATCAAGTGATCACATAGCATGAACTACAGCCCCGGGCAAAGCTTGTTATTTTACTTGAAACGGTGATGCATTTAGGACCCAGAAACTGTCAATAATTTTTTCTGACTTCCAGGGGATAAAAATCCCAATTACAGGAACTTTCCTGTGAAGCTTTATAGTCTAGTGCCACATATTAATATTATGAAACATCCTCAGCACCTATCAGCTCAGTTTTATCTGTGGCTTAGATCAAAACTGCGTGGATCTGGGAGATTAAGCTGATTTAGCCTAATTGTTGCTTGTTTTGAAAAGTGGAAAGTGTATCTTCAAAAAAAAAAAAAAAGCTGGTTGAAGTAGTGTCTGTGGACAATAACACAATTTGACTTGGCATCCTTCAGCCAGTTGGCTTCAATAAGATTCTTAATGTAGATTCAAGGGCCTTTGGCCATTTTTCTCCCTATATTTTTTCTACAAAACACGGGTTTATTTTCCTAAGCCATCACAGCAAAGATCTTTTCTGAAGGAATGGGTTGAGAAAGCGTTTTTTAGGCTCAGCCCCTTCATTTCTGGGATGTGGGAGATGAATTCAAAAGTGTAGAGAGCTGTGCAGAAAAAAAAAATAAAAAAAATATTATCAGTTCTTATGCTCTACCCCCAGGGAATCACGCTGGAGACTAAAAAATAGAAGTGGAAGCACGAAAAAAATTAACCTTGCAGAGTATGCCCTCAGTGAGGGGCCATGGAGGGGCTCAGTGGCAGGGTGATATCGGGGGAGCAAACCACATGGCCACCATGGAAGTTCTTGGGAAAAGGAAGTGGAAGGCGCCTTTCTGTCCCTTTGGTGGTTTTCTCTGTTCTGCTCACCTGCAAGGAGCTCAGTCCTCTCTCCTCACCTCGCACCAGGAACGCTCGCCAACATTATTCCTGGTGCACTCCCACCACTCTTTCCCATCTGTCCCGCTCCTGGGTAGTGAGAAAGTGATGATATAACTTGATTTAATACCACAATAATATAACCACGGCAGAAAGAGTTCCTCCCACTCTGCACTTCTCCACTTGCTCCTCCATCAACTGGTGACTGCATCTCTGACTCTCATCTCTGTGTATGTGAGGTCTGGTCTTATTTTTCTTTCTCTTTTTTCCCCCCCCCCACGGCAATAACAATGCTGGTCTCACACGGAATCATTGGTTGTTAATAGCCCAGTGCCAACATATCTCTTAGGAATGGATAGATGCACATGTGAGGATGCACAAGGCATAGCTAACAAATGTGTTTATTATTGACAGAATAAGAACTGTCATGCTGGAAGATTAAAAGTTGGCTGCCTGAGGTTTCTCCCTCTGGTTAAGAGTTCACAGCTTTGTTATTTCAGGTCAGAGGCAAACTAAGTCTGAAGATGTAAAGCAGAGTCCGAGTGGCCAGAGAGGTGAGACAGCAGCAACAGCAGCACAGGATTAGTTCTGCTCTTTCTGTTGCCAGTTTTGTAAATACAATCCGGGATGAAATAAGGATGAAAACATTTTTCACAATAAAGTGTTTTCTGAAAATCCCATACTCGTTACTTGGTGTTTTCCAGGTATAAACATTAAATACATAATTGCACAGTGTTTCCTTCCTTTTAGTAATTTTACTGTTGCAGCTGTGTAGGTCTAGGAGTGTACAAAAGACACAGTTTACAGGGATAAACAGCACCTCAACACTGTATTTGCCTACTAACATTGCTTCTTGATTTTAGCATGAGGTGGGTTTGGTTTTGGTTGATTTGCTTGTGGTTGCCTAATTTTTCTTTGGATCCAATTTACCTGATGCCTTAGGATGATATACAAATAACTCTGTATCATTTGTGCACATCTTCTGTTCCTCTGGCTCAGGGAAAGTGGATATTGTGTATTTACAAAAGGTTCCCAAATCGGTAATTACCTTTGGAGACAAGATTAAAGTGGCTTTTCTTATTTAATATTTCTTTTCCCTGCACTTCCAAATCAAAGTTTAATAGAAATAATAATCAGACATCTCTGCTGGCGTTACACAAAAATAATAAAAATCTTTGTAATGTGAGAGAGGCACAAAATAATGCACCAGTTGTACTGTCAGGTGCTGAAATCCTAATACAAACACGAAGAGACAAGAGAACATGCAAGATGTATGAGCTGTGATACGCAGGTTGAGCTTTTTGTTTGTTCAGGAAATTATTTTAGCAGTTTCTTGTACCTATTTTGAAGCCTTGGCATTTGGGGAGGTACAAAGTTCTACGCATTTTAATATTTCACAAGAAGTGGAACAGCTTCAGAACTATCAGAATTGCTGCGCATTTTATTTTTCATGTGACTGTGAAAAAAAAAGGTGTCTTCACTGTGGTTAATTATTAACCTTTCCTTGTGTATAATGGCATTATCTTAAGGAAAAAAAAAAAAAAGAAAAAGAAAAAAGGAAAGGGAATGGAATGTTTTTTTTCTATGTTATCTCCTTGGTTGGTTGGTTTGGGTAATGAGGATCCAAAATGAACCTTTTGCAATTTCTACCTTATCGTGCCCAAACCTCGACGTTGTGCAAAATATTTCGAAAGCTTTTCCTTGATCAAACTGCAGTGCTGCTTAAATATGTTGGGCAACATGTACCCCACCTTCCTGCCTTCTGCCAAATGAACTGCAGCATTCCAATATGGTGCCACATGTCCATGGAAGCCCGTAGCGCTTCTAACAGGTGCTGCTGGAACGCGCCTGACAGAGATATCGACAGGAAGGTCATCTGCGAAAACAAACACCCCAAATATCACTGGAAGGTTACCTCAGCACGGCTGGGGTGCCACGGCCCCGAAAAGGGGCTGTGTTATTTATTTTCCTGGGATAAATCAGGCAAAAAGCGTCTTCGGGAGGAAGGTTAAGGGTGGAGTCAGGGTGGATGTGCGAAGGGGAGCTCGAAAAGCTAAAAAGTGGTAAAAGGGGATTAAGACACCTTCAGAAGGGCATCTCTTTAAATTGAACAAACTGGACAGACAAGGAGCTGCTACCCTGCATCTTCTTGCATGAAAATCTGTTTCTTCCAGTATAACAGTGTTAAAAACATAAAACAGAGAAGAAACGTTAAACATGGAATAAACACACAATACAGACAAAACATAAAAAACACACCATGACCTAACCACAAAGAGTGGTGGAGCTTAGGCTCTTTTATGAGGGCAAAGGTATTTTTATGATTATTATTGCATTTTGCACTTACTACAGCGTTCTCAGGGTGGAAACCCCCCCCCAAACCAAACCCAACAAACATTCCCTGTGTTCAGGCTGGGACTCCGGCAATCTGTCCTCTGCATCGTTCTTGGCCTTTGTCTGACATTTATGGTCTTATGTTTATCATTGTGAGCAGAGACCCAGTTTGCTCCCTTTCCTCTCCCCCTCCCCGCTCCTAACGTGGCATCTGAAGCTGTTAAAATTATAATTAACGGGGCTGAATTTATCTGGGATTGATTCCCACGAAGGGGCTTCGGCAGATTTTCCTTGCAAACTGCCACCGTGCAGCCCAACAATGCATGGAGACACTTTATATCTTATTTCTATTTAAAAGTCAGATATTTTGTTCTGGATAAACTTCAGAAATGCTCTTCAATTCTCAGTGAGGCAAGCATTTCAATTTTCTGCAATATTAGCAGGGGTAACTAATGATGGCTAATTTTTGCCTGTAGTATTTCCCTCAATCTGCTTGTGCACTTTCAGTTACTCTGGCAGCAGCAGCATTTGTACATTTTCTGGTCACTAAACACTCAAGTACAATTGTAAGTGATCAGTTTACAGTTGGCCAACAAAAGAGCTGCGGGAATGTCTAAAAGAAAAAGAAATTTGAATAAATATGCATGCGTGTAGCTCATATTCTGTGGGCAAGAGAGAAGGACAGAGGGCAACTCAAATGTACTTTAGCTATCAGAATATATCTTGGAAAAAAAAGAACATATATTTATCCTGCTATAGGAAGGTCTGGAATAAATCCAAACCATACAGATTTTGAAAATGCATTATTGTGTTTCTTTAAGTTGAAGGTAAATCCTCTTCATTCATTTCATCTCTGATTATTATTTCCTTAATATATTTTTAAAAATATGTTCAATCCGGAGGATTGAGACAGAAGCAATTTGAGCTATACATCAGAATAACACCATCTTATTAACAAAGTTGAAAGCTGCTGAGTTCAAAGATGATATTTTAGATAGAAAGATAACATTTTCATAATGCATTTTAAAAACACAGAATTGTAAAACTGTGTCAGAGTTGTACCTCAGAAGTGGGAGACTTCAATATGCTTTGTTTATCTTCCCAACTCATGGGCTATTCATAGGAACTAAACATAAATGACAAAGAAATATTTTTAAATGAAGAGGCAGCTCCCTTGTACCCTTAATAATTATTATTTCCAAGTGAAATTTAATTATTGCCTCGCATTTTTGGACCGTGCTGTTTGTGGAGTGGCAGGAGTAGTTCAAATTAAACCAGAACTCTGCGGAGACAGTTCAACAGCTCGTGTCACAGGGAAGCTTCCCTTAGAAACCTCAAGATATTCCCTCTGTTTTTCCGTGGAGAGGTGTCATTGCTCGTGACAGGCGTGTCATCGCCAGAGAAACAGGGGGACGCACCGCGGGATTCGCACATTTCAGGCTTAAAATCATCGGGGACGCGGGAAACCCGCACAGCTCCGCGCCTCGATCGGGTCGAATCGGTGCGCACGGGGAGGGAAATCCGTCACTCTAAGTATCAAAATATGAGAGGGTGAGTTGCGGCCTTTGCAGCGACAGCCTCCCCGGGGCGCGGGGAGAGGTGCGATGCTCGGGCGGCCGCTGCCGAGGGCGCCGCAAAGCGCCGAGGTGCTCGCCTGTCCTCCGGGGACACCGGGAAAGGCACTTAGGAGAGGCGTCTGCCTGACACAGAGATGCTGAAAGAGATACCCCTCCCTGAGCACCACCTTCCTGGCACTGGATACCACTGGCAGGATCTGACCTGACCACCCACCCTCCCAGCCCCCCCACACCCCAAGTATTTTGTCTCTCGCTCGTGGCCGGGGGGAGTGATTTAAATGTCAGGCGTTATTACTCCTCTTTATAAGGATGCAGAAGATTCTTCTGCTGATCCCTCATTTTCCTGTCTCTGGGCATTAGGAGAAACACACGCATGGGCTTCTTTCCCTGCTCCTGCCAGCCATGATCTTACGAGTCGTAAAACGCCGCTTCTCCCCCTCTCTGCCACTTCCAGTAGCTCCTGAGTGGGGGAAAGACATCCTGACTGCATGGATTCAGAAAGGCAGGAGGCAGAATATTTTGCTTTCATCATCTATTGTTGTGACTAGAACTCACCATATCTGATCCTTCGTGTCAAGGCCATAACCTCAACTGGTAAATCCATGTAGGTTCACAGAACTGGGACTGCAGCTGCGTCTAGCAGGTGGTCCTGCTCTCCTTTCCCGCCTCTTGATGCTGAGTTTATGGGAAAAGGGGGACATTTAGTTGCTTTAAGCACTACATACATGTGTGTATGAGGGGTGGCAGAAATGAATCATAGAATCAGAGAATGTTTTGAGTTGAAGGGACCTTAAAGATCATCTGGTTCCAACCTGCTGCCATGGGCAGGGAAAACTTCCACTAGCCCAGGTTGCTTCAAGCCCCATCCAACCTGACCTTGGACACTTCCAAGGATGGGGCAGCCACAACTTCTCTGGGCAACCTGTGCCAGGGCCTCACCACTGTCTCAGCCGATTTCTCTCTAACTCTTCCCTCTGTCAGTTTGAAGCCATTCCCCCTTGTCCTGTCACTCCATGCCCTTGTCCTAAGTTCCTCTCCAGCTCTCTTGGAGCCCCTTTAGGTACTGGAAGGGGCTCTCAAGTCTCCCCAGAGGCTGAACACCCCCAGCTCTCCCAGCCTGTCTCCAGAGCAGAGGGGCTCCAGCCCTCGGAGCATCTTCGTGGCCCCCTCTGGACCTGCTCCAACAGGTCCATGCCATGAAGCATCAGTAGTTCCAACCTATTTATCAAACAGTGCAATATTACAGGTGTCTTTAAGAGTGCCAATAAGATTTGGAGGTAAATTTTCATCTAATCTTAGAAGACAAGTTGTTCTGGGAGCTCTTGCCAACCGTGGCACAAAAACCGGTAAAGCTGAGAGATCATCCCAGGCCTCCTGGTTCCGCCCCATTCTGCCTTCACCCGTCACACCAGGATTTTTTGTTAAATCTCAGTTTCACAAACAAATTGTTCGTTTTGGATAAAATGTAACATTTGTCTTGGTGTAAATTTACATGCATTGTTCGAAGACTTACAGTCCAGTCAGCACATTTCAAGTGAAAAACAAAATTGTTCCTAATCTGATGAGAGAACTTCTCTGTTGAAGTCCAGGCTGGAGACTTTGGTGAGTCACCAGAAAGCGCTTCTCTCAGCAGCAATAATTCACCCTTAACCATTGTGTCGGAACACGTGGCACTACAAGAAAATGAGAACCACTATTTTAACACAAATTCAGAGATTTTTACTGAGTCAAATTCTGTGGTATATTTTCAGTCACAACTCTTGGAAATGTGTTCAAGATCTGTGTTGATGCCTCAATCAACCTGGAAGTGCAATGCCATTATTTGGTTCTGGGGAAAATAAAAAAAATAAAAAAAATTTTGAAACCCTAAGTAAAATCATATTCCAGAGAATCTCTGAAAATCCAGAGATTTGGAGAAACAACCAGGAATCTGTGTGCTCGCCTAGAGTTCTTGAATGCAAAAGCCCATCAGAGCAGGTTTTCTTCAATACTCTCAACATTTCACTGTAGTTCAGGAGAGGAGAATGGATGAATCCATGTTATCGTGTATATTATTTTCAGGAAAAAAAAAAAAAAGAAACACAAAAATGTCAGAAATTCAGTCCAGTTATAATTTAAAAATATAAAAATTTCAAGAGGTTGCCTGTGTTTCACAGCTCAGTTGATGTTCTAGTTCATTTGGGAAGGATGAGAACATTTTCAGATGAATTTGTGGTTGTGATGAACTCAGGAATTCCTTGGCAGAAAGGTTGGAGCAACTCCCCATGAGAAAACCTGAGCTCAGACATCCTTCTCTTCCTCCAACCTGGGAAGGAAAAATGTCTTCCTTCCTATGCCATAGCAGATCACAAAATATCTACCTCCTATTTCTGTCTGTCCCAAGGGATAGAAACAGGCTGGATCCATGAAAACTTGTGCCATCCTGGATCAACTAACAGATGAAATCTGTGACAAGGAGAAGATCCAGAGATGACAAGTTACAAAATTGACTTGTCTCACTGGTGCATCTTCCAGCATCATTCATTGGAAGTTAATGCTGGGTAATGGAACAGGAATTATATCGTGATATAATGATCCGTTGGATCATTATCTGATAACTGGAATTTCCACAATCTTCTCTGACTTTTCCTGGGCCAGGAGAACACCACAATACATGGAATATATAAACCCTCTTTTTTAAGGAAGCAAAATTAATTACAAACAGACCTTTAAAATGAGAACAAACATTTAGAAGGAAATTAAAATCTCCTTTTATCTGTTTCCTGATTGTAGGTCAGCACTTCCAAAACAGTTGAACTTCACTGTACATGGAATATAGCATAACGTATGTAAATAAATTGACGATTAGAATTAAGGGAAATGCTAATATTTGATGGTTACAAATGAGGTCAGGGCTATTTTTTTATGGTTTCTCCTCACAGAATTGTGCATTGGTTTCTCAAAAATATGAGTAAAAGCACCATAGGAAAAGCTATATCAATACTTCTTTCTTGCATCTTTTGTTAGCATATATTTAGAATTTTGAGATAATTTAAGATTTTTCTTTTTATTTATTTGTTTGGGTGGGGTTTTTTCCCTCTTGTCTCCATTGTTGTTTTATGCTTGATGGTTGATTTGCACATAAATTCTTTCTGCTATGTTGAAAGTCACACGGGATCTGGCCCTTAGGGGGAATATTCACAAGAGATTTGGTAAAATATTGGTTTATATTTAACTGATTTTTCCATGGCAGAACAGAAAAAAAAACCAACAATGTTGTTATGGTCATTTTAGTTCTCTGTCTCACATAAAAGATAAAGGTAGGGGAAAAAAAATACTTCAAATTTAACTCCACTGAAAAATGTTTTTAAAAATACTGGAAGACAAGAAATTTGTTTCAATTTTTTATATTTAAAATAATCAAAACAGCATTATGAAACTAAAAATAGATAAATGCACAAGTAATATCTAACAAGGTACACCTTTGTGCCATCTGAATATTTATCCCTTCATTGACAGAACGGAATTTAATTGCTGGTGAAAGACAAAATAAGAGAAATAAAACATGCTAAAATTTCCATTTACAGATTTTCTAGTATCTTGGAGTGTGGGAAGCCCTGTTTTGTGCTTTGGGATCACACCTAAGCATCATATCTGATATTAAAAAAAATATTGTTTAAAGGTGAATATACACAAAAGAGAAGATTTTTTGTTTGTTTGTTGTGAGATATCTAATAGCAACTTTGGCTCGCCAAAGATCTCAGTCAAAGAAATTAGGATTTTTCTGAAACTGAAAGCTGGACAAGGATTTCCAAATGTTTCATTTCCAAATGAACTTCTCTAAAGAGAAGAAAATGACTACATTGAATGCAATTAAATCCTTCTTTCACAATAGGATCTTTTCAGAGGGAGGGGAAGTAAAGACGAATCTTTAGATTAAAATACCACAACAAACAAGCCACAGAAAATCAGGACTCCCTATTACATTCAGACTGCAAACATATTTGCATTGACTTTTAATTGGAAAGTAATCTGGCATATAGAAACCAATAAATGTTAGGGTTCCAGTGGCATCCACCTGTTAAGGAGTTGCAAGACAGCAGTACCCTTTTCAAAGCCATTAATAATGCAGAAGGTCAATATCTAAACAGATATATTGAATTACACACTGTATCATTACAATAGCCAGAGTTTTTGTGTTGCAGGTGATTCTTTCTTTTTTTTTTTCTGTCGTTTGACCCTTTTAAGCTAATTAAAATATATAGTTGTGGGTTTTTTATAGTGTTAGGGATAGTATTGTGCTGTGTATCCTGGTGGTCACACTCCTCAAAATGAGTGAAAAAAGATATATCCACTGCAGCAAAGTGTACATTGATTTTTTTTGGTAACTTTGCAGCTCCAGTCACTCGACTAAAACCCCCCAAACACCAGGAAAACAAAATAGTTAACCCAAAAGTCATTCTCAAACCCAACAGTGTTTTTTTAAATTTCATATTATTATCAATTTATGTGGGATTAGGGATATATAATGTATAGAAACATTAGGAATTCAGTGCTTATGCTCTGCAGTGATCCACGATATTTCAATATTACAATCATTACATTACTGAAAAGGCAAAGAATAAGGCAGTTCATTCACTCGATGTTACGCATTTCCCCCTTATGTTTCAAAATCCATAGTAAAATCAAATTCCCAAGCCATGAAATCTGCTGTCGGCGTCTCCCATTGACATTTTGTGTTTGTGTAAAGGGAAATCAGGTCAAACCAAGCCACCAACGGCATCACAGCCCCGTTTCTGCAGAATAGTTTGTCACTACAGAATGTGGTGATTTCGTTGCATGTGTTCCAGTTTTCTGAAATTAGTGGCTGATCTCAGGGTGTTGGAGAGATGAGTCTTTGCTGTCTGAGACCTTAAAAAACACTCGCTGAGAAGGTTTAATCCAAACCCCGTTGCCTTAGACAGTAATTGAATTAGATCCTAAACACAGATCACATAAAGTTGACTTACTTGTAACAACAGGGAGTGATTCCTGATAGTGGTCAAAATAATAAAGAAGCACAAAACCTGAAATTAAAGAAAAAAAAATCAAATTAGAATAAATTCTCTTCTTATTCTCAAAACTGTATTTTTAATATGAAGGTCCTTCAAAAATCAACTTGTTTTCCTTTTCAAGTAATTTGTTTGGCTTAATTAGCAGCAAACACTCCACTGATTCTTGTCCAACAAAGGAAAATTCCATAGTTCAAATCTCTCTAAAGGAAAATCCCATTCATTTAAACATAGGAATTACGGTTGCAAAACGAAGCAATTTTCCTTAGCAAACTCTGAGCCAGAAAGGCCTTATTTGAAGTCAAACTACCTTTGAGTGGAAGATTATTTTTCCCCAAACTATTATGCCTGTTAGCCAGGAATAGACATAGAAGTTTCCTTTGGAAACTACCTCCTAAAGGGGTAGTGAAAAGTCCATTAGGATTATTATCGTTATTATTCATAATGCTTCACCTTTCTGTTTCTGGAAGAGTGAGAGAACTGGTGATGGGGAGGTGAAGGTGCCACAGCTTTAGGTGAATTCTGTAATTCAGCTCATGGATTAAAGCAGAATAAAAAAGGCTGGAGAGCAGAAATGCTCCTGTTTCTCTGGCTCTGCTCTGCTCAGCCCATCACATACGTGACATGTAAATCCAAAGCCATGGCTTTCACCAACCGGCCAGCTCGGGGGACAGTATGTGACACTTTCTCAGATTCCTACTGACATGCAGATATTGCCAAAAATATCTGTGCTCCACAGGCACAGAAATATTTATTATAAAGCATTTGTCTTCAGAGAAGAATGCTGGGCTCCAGGAGAGAGGGGGTTTTATGTTCCAGATTCCGCCGTCAAAGATTATGCCGCCGCACAAAAACCTGTGCTGAGCCTCTTTGGCAAAATCTTTTTCCCTTAATATTTGATGTTGTTCTTAGTTTTGTTTGTTTGCTTGGTTTTATTGCTGTCAATGTTATTTCTGGTGACTACATGACTCAGAGGGACTAGAAACAAAATTAGAGACTTTCACCCCTAGGTCAGCAGTTTCATTCTGGCCCAGAATTCAGGGACCTATGTAAAATAACTCATTGATCTCACTCCAGTTCCCAGTTGGCGAATGTGCGTATCACAAACTCGGTCCTTAAAATGGGCAATAAATTGTCATCCTTTGCAGCAGTCCCAGAAGTGAGCTCAGTGTTTGCATTGGCCTTGCTGCCGGATCACCCTCTCCAGGAGATGGGTTTCTCCTGGGATGGGGTGTGTGAGGAGCTGGGGGGGTCCTGGAGGTGGGTTTTCCCTTCTGGAAGGCGAAACATAGGACTAGACTTCGCAGTGCAGTCTTCCCAAATCAATAAGAAATCCTTCAGCCAGGTGATCAGGCGTAATTTCAGAAGCACAACTCTAATAACCAGGGCTTTGTTTTCCAAAGGATGTGGTCTTCATCTGCACCAGGTTCCTTCTCTCTCTCGTAAACAACATTTACATTTCTCGCTAACCAGTGGGTTTCCAAATAAATTGCCTAATTCACAGAGGAAAAAGGTGCCAAAGCACAAAGAATTGGGCAGCTCTGCCTTTAAAATTACCTGTTTGACCTGCTGCTTCCAGACCCCAGCTCAGAGATAACAGCTCTGTCCCCCACTGAGATCAGAGCCTGGATCTCTTTTCTCAAATGAAACACAGACAAAAAATTGCACTGCTGTGATCTGTAGCAGTAACAAACATTCCTGTTTGTATAGAAAGGTTGGGGGGGAGGGGGAAATAGATATTATATTTTATTTTGGCATTATTATTGATCATAACAGGTGTTTTGAACTGAGCCCCCCATGGCTTAGAGGCTTCTGTACAAACCATCAGTTTAAACTACAACAGAGACGTCACTGGTGCTCGCTAAAGAGCCATCCAACCTTTTTGTAGATCCCTGGACACTTGTAATCCTCCATTCCTGAGCCCGTGGTGAAAACAGGAGCGTTTAGCCTGGGATCTCGGCAGCGCAGCTCCTTGCTGGGTGAATTTATTTCTCTTCCCTATCAACTGTGTAGGTTTATAACCACTTCCCCCTTGTGTTTGGGGCATGTTGCCATTGTACAGGTATGACTAAGTACTGTCTGCTGCCATTGAATCCGGGATCATTTGTCTTCTGTGATCTGGGCTGGCTGCACTACACGACAGCACACAGTGACAGTAATTTGCACTGATCTGCCCCCACTGCTAGTCCTGCTGCTACAAATAGCAATTGATTATAATGCTGTAGTGTTATTGACTGTCACTACGAACACAAGCTTTATTTCATTTTTAAAGTAACATGCCACAGATTCACTTAGCAGACATGGAGCAATAACAGCAATAAAAAAAAAATACATAAAAAAAATAAAAAGAGCAAAATCAAAACAATTCGAGGCGGGGAGGAGGCAGAAGCAGCATTGCATAAAACAGCAGAAAATTAATTAATGTTACTAGATCATTATGATACTGCAGATGAGCAGAGAAGCTCTAGCAGGGTGAATCTGTCCATATTCCAGACAGGAAATCCTGATTTACATCACCTGAGGATCTTGCCTGAAGCACTCAGGTCGTGGAAATCTCTCAAACCCATCAGAATGTAGGGGTGAAAAAAGTCAACCTATAAAAATCATCGTTATTATTATTGTCAAAATCTGATTCTGCTGAGGCAGCAAAATGTGTTAATGCTGCGTTGGATTTGCCCCTTCCTCCACCTCTCCCTCCCCTCAGTTCAGGATACAGTTTCTGATCCAGGTTGTTAAAAGAGATCCTATTTCATACATCCCTATGTTCTCTTTCTGAATCTTATGTTCTTAGAGCATTAATCTGCAGGATTGTCCCCAGAGTCCATTTGAGATGGGCGCAGAAATTTAGTTCAGGTAATTATCCTTTCTTTCCAAGTGAATTAAGAAACCAAGAATTCCTGCTTATCTGACAGAAGTGTAGCTTTCCCTCCTTAATGCTTGTCACCTGCGAGACAAGTCACACAGGTAAATCTCAAACTGTGCCTTTGTGCCCCATCTAAAGTGGATTTTGGATGTCTCTGCAGAGTAATGCTCCAAGGACGTTATAGTTCAGAGAAAATGGTAATGTCTGTGTGTAAAATGTGAATTACTTTAATAGGCTTTGGCAGCACAACTCTCAACAAGACGATCCACCCCTGCTAATCTACTGCGTACGGTTTCCCTCCGTCTCTTTTTTTTCTTCTTCTCTAAAGTCTGAATATAATTTCTCTAAGCTGCAATTTATAATGCTAACGTTTTACCTCCGTTAAGGAGGGGGGGAAAAAAAGCTTCTAAGAGACTCTATTGAGCTGTTGAAGAACAGTCTCACATTGAAATTCTGATTTAGAGATAGTCACAATGCATCTGCTTTGCATACCTTTGCCCTTTAAACCCCTATTTGTGATATAAAGAAGCACACAGCTCGCAGAGTAGTTGGTAAGTCTCTATCCATGTTTTTTGGGGGATTTTTTTGCATGTATATACAAAGTCAGATTTATTTCCTTCCCTCTTTAGGCAGGACAGCTTCTGTATCCTCAAAAAAACCTACTACACTGGTGTGGTGATGGTGATGTTGCACAGGACAGCACTGAATATAGAATATTTATCCTATTTTGTGTCCATTTCTACATTTTATGGGTCCTTATTTAAGACAAGCTGCCTAAAGCTTGTCTGTTTTATTGAAAAATGAGGGAGCAGGGGCAGCTGCACCTCAAATTGTTCGCAAATCCTGCTTTTGCTGACTTTGGGTTTTGTTTAGGGGGGCTTTTGTTGTTGTTTTCTTTTGATTTGCTTTTTCCTCTGCAATGCTTTGAATCTGATAAAGGTAACACAGGGATTTTGTGGTGTATTCTAGTGAACAGCAAACCCAGTCTTCATTCCTTGAATGTTTGCTGCTTCCTATGGCCCATGGGGTTCATATACGAGCAGAGCACAGGATCCTGCAGAAGATGTCCTGGCTCCCATCCTAAACTGGGGTGCAAATCTTCCTGCAGCTTTAAGGCAGCCAAGACCATAAAAAAATTACTGGTCCTGCCTTTTAAAGAATTACTTATTGTGGCTGTGATATGGTGGAAATGGGAGGAGGGGGGTAGGAAAGCCGCATTTGAGGGGTTTTCCTTATATATGCATTTCAAACAGAGTGATCTTTTAAAAAGGAAATTACAGGTATCACTCGTTTTACAACTCTTCCACAGCTCAAATTAAAGCTTAAGCAGCTATGTATTTATCAATTAGCATTATTTCTCTATCCCTGTCTGACTCTCTGTATTGTTGTAACTCCATCAAATAGTCATTTGCTTTTTTTATGGTAATAATCCCTTCAAATTCACTCCTTTCATCTGGATCCCTGTATGTTATTTGTTGTTCTGCTAAATCCCTATTACAGAGGCCTAGGAGTTCCAACGGCCTGGTGAATAATTAGAAATGTTTTATCCCTAAGCTTCAAAAGGGTGCTAGAAATAATTATAAGCAAACATTTTATGTAGCATTCTGTATCAATCCAATCCCAGCTTTATGCTGTTTGTACTTCAGATAGTGAAGGGAGAGGGGGAAATTCTGGTTACCAGCTCCAGCAGCATAAAGAGGACAGATGTTGATGTTGCCGTAGTTCTTGTCATCCCTCTCCCCTCTGCTCCTGGAGGTGGGATCTCAGCACACCCCTGGGCTTGTTGCACCTCTCACCCCATAAAAATGCAGTTAATTATTGGGCAAACAAAATTAACTTGATTATTTTATCGACAACCTATTCCGTACTCTCTCGCCAGCAACGTGACCTCCAGACCTGCACTACGTGCAAATCACCCCACATCAAACCAGAAAGATGGGTTTGAAGGAAGCTCAGGTTGATTATTTAGCCAAGACTAGATGTGTCAGTGCATCTCATTCCGTGGTAAATACTGGGAGCTGTAGCAGCTCTGGCTGTCCTTCAGAGGACCAGACTCACGCCACAAAGTTTTTTACACAGAAGGCAAGGAGAGAGAGCTGTATCTTGAGAGCCTACAAAACTAATTGGAACACACCCAATGTCATTACATTTGACAGCATTTTGAGAAATACCCAATCACTTTGTCATCAATTTTCAATTTTGTCAAGAGAAAGTAGCTTTTCATTGGCAAACAACCTGCTGTCCCCACAGTATTTGTGAAAGTGTCCTGGCAGAGAGTAGTGTCATCTCCAAGAACATTTTCCAGGCTCACTTTCTCTGTAAAAACTTTTATTGAGGAGTTGGGGTTTTTTTTAAATCCTTGAAAATTGTGTTAAGATGAAGGGTTTTCTTCCTGAAGATACCAAACATTTATGGTCCAGTATAACAAAGGAGATAAATACATGATTAACTTTAGACTTGTTAACAGTCCTTCTAGGTTTGGTGATAAGGAATTTTATCTACTTGCTTCAAAGGTACTGTAAAAGTTGAATGTTGAAAAAGAATGAATTGATGTTAAAAAAAGGGAGAAAATAATTCGTATTTATCAATTGATATGATGAGGATTCATGTGTGAAAAGCAAAGAACAACGTGGAGCTCAGGAGTAGGACAGCAACACCTTGCTACCAATCTGCTGCTTTTGTGCCTTTCCCTCTGAGGTGAATTCATTCACCCCTTCTCTTACTTTTCCAGAACAAAAAGGCAGTGTGGTATCAGTGCCTGATTTCCTGGAGAGCCATACTTTTATCCTATTTCTAGAATTTTGACAATTTCTTCCTTTTGCCAGCAGATCTGTAATTCTCTCATTTCCCCACTGCATATTGCGAAGTCATGGAATGATGAACAATATCAGAAGAAACCAGATTTATTAGCTGTGTTTTTTAGTGTTTGCAACACAACAGACTCTGTAAGAACTGGTGGAAACATTCTGAGTGGCACAGCAGAGCAGAAGAGGGAGTTTACCAAAAAGCATTGCTCTCAGCTGAGGGAATCAGGTGGTGGACTCCTCTTAGCCCAGGAACAGAATCACAGTGTGTCTCTGAAGGCAGGTTCATGAGGAAATCTGACAGAGGAAAACTTCCCTTTGATGGGCCCTCAGGCATCCCTAACAGCCACTGGTAGATCTGAAAATCTGGGGGTGCCACATCTCTGGAAGTGTTCAAGGCCAGGTTAGATGGGCCTTTGAGTAACCTGTTCTTGTGGAAGGTATCCCTACCCATGGCAGGGGAGTTGGAATGAGACATTTTTTGAGGTCCCTTCCAACCCAAATCCTTTTAGGATTCTATGAAAACGGCAAAAGGGTTTGGACTTCTGAGTCAGCACTGTAAGAAACAAATGTCTTATTAAAATCATAGACTGTAGAATCTACAATTTTTCAGTTTGGAGTCAACTCCTCTCTGGCTTTGCCTGTCCAAAAAAATAACTTAAAAGAAAAAAAAAAGTTGTTATTTTTTGGAAACATTGCAAACCCACCAAACTATTTTTTATGTGCTCTAAAAAGCTTATTTGCTTTTTTGCTTAATATGCAAATCGTGTGCACTCCCAACTTTCATCACTGCTTAAATAGTGCACAAGCATCGTAAATAACCTGCCTATTCAAGTTTTATCTTGTCCACTTTACATTGCACTGCTCTTGTACAGGAAATGGATTGTATTTAATATTGATGGCTCTGTATGTGTCATTTAATCGTCCCTATTGATTGGATTTCATCAGAGTGTGGGGCTTGGAGAGAAGCTTTGATTATACTGTAAGGAGTCTTTGCAGTTTTCTGTTACTCAACACCATATCAATGCACCTTCTGGTGTGATATCACTTTCACAATCAATACCTGGAAAGAAAATAAAAAAGAGGCCTCCAGGAAAGGAAAGGGAAAAAAAAAGCCTGAATCAGCCTCTAATTCCCATTCTGCACATAGATTAAACCTCTCCAACTCAAAGGCCGTTTATTGTGTGGTTTAACATAAGAAACGGGGGGAAAGATAAAAACCTGAAAGAGTCTCCATGGGTTGTTTGTTTAATTTCTACATCATTTTTTATTTATAAGCGTCAACTCTTCCTGTCTTTGTCCCCAGCTGATGTTTGGTAGTGGGTAATTTTTAACAGTTACATGTCATGTTTCAGTTAACTGTTTCTCTTGATCTAATAATGCTGCCATAAACATATTATTTGATCAAATTGATACCATAAGGGGACTTGCAGCTTTTCAAAACTCCTTCTGCTCAGAATGGGCCATCTCAGAGCTTTCAAAAAAACATCGCTAATTTGACCCTCGGTGGCTCAACCTGATCCTCCCGCCAGAGCCACGCTGGGACGTGCTGCCGCACCCCAGCCTCCAAACACCAACTGTGACAGCCAGGCAGCATGAAACAATCATCCCTGCAAGAGTATTAATACACAGCAGATGGGTATTTCATGCTGCCGGGGAGAGGGTTTCCCCATCTGGGCATCCCCGGTTCAAATGGACGTGCTGACGTGCCCATAAATCCAGGCCCTCAGCGCATGACAGAAAACATCGTTCTGAGTTGTATCCAAGGAAAGAGAACATACACAGTTCCCCCCAAATGGTGGTTTGTGCTCTGCTTCTCCACATTCGTTGCCCTGAGATGAAAGGGAATTTATGGGCAATTTATGCTTCTCATCTTTTCCAGGCTGGTGATGCTTTTTCAGGGATACTACCAGTATTTAGGAGTAATGATAATGTTAATGCCTTATTTTTTTTCCCAGGAAAGTGGGATTAGAACCTGTTTCAGGAGTAACAAGGGTGTCATCAGTTATGGTTCTAGGTGTGTGGGTGTGTGTGTGCTGGGAGAAAGGGTGAATCTTGACATAGAGAATAATGCATGGGAAAAAATGAGTTAATATTGGTCCAGATTGCAGTGACAATTTAAAATCTCTGACACAGACCTTGACTAGGTTTCCTCGGTCCTTCCAGATAAGTAAGTGATCAGTGTTTGCTTAAAAACAACTGCTATTTAAAAATTTATTTCCATGGAGAGATCACAGGATCATGGGATCCCAAAATGGTTTGGGTTGGCAGGGACCTTAAAGGTCCTCTCGTTCCAACTCCCTGACATGAACAGGGACACCTTGCACTAGGCCAGGTTTCTCCAAGCTGCATCCAATCTGACTTTGGACACTTCCAGGGATCCAGAGGCAGCCACAGCTTCTTTGGGCAACCTGTGCCAGGGCATCCCCACCCTCCCAGCCAAGAATATTTTCCTAATCCCTAATCTAAGCCTCCTCTCTTTCAGTTTGAAGTCTTGTGACACTGGGCTAAGCTGAAGCTGTAGCTTTGTGCAATAGTACTTGCTCTTTGCCTCCTCACAGTAGAGTGGAGGGATTTCTGTTCAACAGAAAGAATTGCAACAAACTCAAAGGTTTCACTGCATTAAAAATGCATGTTGTGTGCACCACATTATTCATCGCAGAAGGTTACAAAGCCAGGTGTGGCTCTTTCTGCTGACAGTTCACATCCAAATCTGCCCAGTAAAGAGACAGGCAGAGAAACTAGTTGGAGACCAACCAGACAACTGATGTTTCTTTGCTTCATCGTAGATCCTTTGAGCCTTATAAGCAAGTGAAGGCAGAAATTGTTAGGGACAAATAGTATTTCCTTAACTGGAGTGAAGCCGAAGGTCTTGGGTTCGTGGCACTTGTGCCAGAGGAGAGAAAGCAGCATGTTAGTGGGACAATCTGAGTCTCACTGAGGAGCTGATAAGGCTGCCTAAAGTGACAGGTATTTACCCGAGAGGGTACAGACGGATGCCAACATCTGAGCTGCTAGACTTGAAGGATGCTCAGCCTAAAAAACAAAAGTATGGTGTTAGGGAAGTACAGTGCCTGAACAGATGTAACTTACTCATAAAAAGAAGTGCCTGTAGGCTTTCTTCCTACCAAAGCCAGAAGTGACTTCTAGCCCTGAACAGATCTCCACTGTGACTACCCGAATTTTTAAGTACATTTTCTCTGCCTCTCTGTTGTTGCCTTTCTCCATTTTGATAGTTTCATAGGTATATTTTGGGCAAATTTTGTAGAGAAACAGCAGTTTTAATGGAGATATTGCCAAACATTAATGGAACCTTAATTTCCTTGATTACATATTGGTATTTACAAGAAAAGATGGATTGGAAGAGTTACACCAAACAGGGAATGGGATCATATCCTGCCTGCTCTGTCCTGTCCCATCATTAAATTTTGACAATGAACTTTCTTGGGAACAAACCCCAGCAATTTATTAAAAGTAAACTAATGAATATCTGGTCCAATGAAAAGGAAAATAAAGATTTTATTCAACCTGGATTTATCCGCACTCTTCCCACTCAGAACTCTGAAAAAAAAAAAATCAAACCAAAATAAAAAACTACAGGGTTTTTATGTTGGAGTCTTTCTTCTGGTGTTTATATGGGCTCAAAGAGAACCCACGATCTCCAGAACAAACCCTTATGTTTCCTCTGGTACTGAGGACCAGTGCTCAAGGATAAGTAAATGTGTCCTAGAGGAGCCAGAAAGGGCTGTGGTAGAAGCTGTACCCAAACCTGAATGAATTTAGAGCTCTACCAAAGAAGTTTAGAGGATACATCACCATATTTCATGACACACAAATGCAATGCAAAAAACATGTGAGGGTGAAAACTCTCCTTTATTTCTTTAGAACCTTGTGAAAAGTATCCACCTCTATGGGTAAATTCGGATTTCATTGTCATCTCATAGTGACACCCAAATATTGATGAGCCAGATCTCCCTTGTCACCTGTCACGTGTCCTCCAATTACATGTTTGATCACTTTCAGTGTTAAGAAAACAGGTAAAAACTCAACAAAATAACAACATTAAAACTGGATGTTTCAATGTGAAAGTGGAACAAGCAGAAATACATTATTGAATTAAAGCTATCTTTATTTAAATGACATCTTAATTTTGGAATTTCTTGAAAAAAATAACAGCTGGATCATGAAGATCCAAATATCTTCAGGTCACTAGGTAAAAAAATTATGCCTTATGATGTTCAACATATTGGATTCTTCTTTAACTTAATATTTCAAAGTTAATTTAAGGATCATGACTGGGTCAGTCCATCCTAAAATAAGTTTTAACCAACTAGACTGTTGCATGATGCTTTGGGCATGGTGCTTCTCGGGAGAACATCACAACCATTAGGGGCAGTTCATTGATAATACTCTATCCAATATAAGAAAAGTAGAAACTGATTCATTAGAAACAATTAATTTGGCAATTTTAGACAATAACTTCATCTCATTATTTAATACTACTTGGAAGTAGTAGAGAGCTTTGAAAGGTTTACTGAAGGGAGGGCTTTGAGATGCACATATTTTTGTCTTCTGCTGGACACCCTTTTGTCCACTGATGCACATTCTCATGCTGGATTCTGCAAATTCCTCCCCTTCGGAGTTGCTGAGACCACAAGCCCATTCTGACACCTCCCCAGTAATTACCAGATGGTAATGATGGTCAGTCAGAACCAACCTGTGCCACATTCGAGTTGGTGACCTAAATGGGAAAAGCTTTGATTCCCATTAATAACACTTTGGGCCCTCTGACCTCCAGGATGTGATTAAAAGCCTGTTAAATTCCCGTCAGTAGCTCTGGACCACATTGTTTGCATTTTGCATGATTGTTAGGTACTGTTTGATAATCTAATTGTATTACTTGATTAATTTAAGGCGCAAATACTTTTCTGGTTTGTGTTCAAGAATTCATCATTGTAAGAGCTCTCTTCACCTAAGAAATATATTTCTGTTTCGCTCTCTGCTTCTCAGTGGGTGAATGAACTGCTTTCCTTTGTCTCATTGCTCAAAATAAAAAATGTCAAAGCTTGGAAACTGGTAATTTGGCAATTTTAGACAATCGCCTCATAACCACGTCTTAGAACACCTTTGAAGCAGCAGAAGTTCAAAGGCTTTGAAAAGACCACTATTGCTGTGCCTGTTGCTATGAGTCATTTGAAGTAATTGGTCCTGTCTGATGTATGTTTTGAACTGAGGAAGTAGTGCTTTATTACCACAATCAGATACAGGTTTTTAGCTGAGGAAGTGGAGTTTTCCTCACAGATGTAGATGTCTGCTTGATAAGGCAGAAAACAGACAGATGTGCCTCTCTGCACTGGGGAAGAGGTGTGGAGAAGGAGCAAACACAAGAGCTGAGAAAATTCCATGAGGCAACATGAGAGGGGTTTTGGAAACCTTCCCAGCCAGAAAACTTCTCAAAAGCAAGGAAACTCGCCTTTTAGAGAGATAAATACTTAAATTCTTACAGATCATACAAATATGCCTATCATTGTTTTTTTTCAAGTGCTTAGACTCTATCTAAAAATCAAATGAAGGACTGTGAAGGTATTTTAAACAGTGTCACCTAATGCTCACTAACAGTTCTGAAAGCTGGGGTTTTTTAAAGTTCAATATTATAAGGTATCATTGCATGTTAAAGTGGACTCAGAATATTATGGTGCAAGATTAAACCCCAGAATTTATGTTATCTCTCATCTGTGACTAATGCCTGATGGACTGTAAGGAAGTACCTCTCTTTTGTAAATATTTTACTTAAATTAGAAAGAGAAAAATCCTGCCAGAACCACATCTATGCCCTTGGATATGCATAAGAGCATCTGACAGGGCTGGATGGAGTCTCTGCTCCCCCGATGGAGAGGTGTTGAGTTGTGAGCCCAGCCTGGGGCTCGCCAGCTCCTGAAGGGAGAAGCCTTGTGCTCAGATGTGCTGAGCTCAGTCCTCCCATGTGTGCCACAGACAGGACTGGGAGAGCAGTTTTTGGCACTAGGAGGGCTTTTCTCTTTCCCTTTTGAATTGCTCCCACTGGCTATGGTGGAGCTGCATCATTCCCACCAGGCTCCCCTCACAACCCAAGATGTGTCTCCATATCCAGTGGGCAATTCAGTGCCGGACTCCTCTTGAGGCAATGACAGTGCTGATGTTGTGCACATTAATTGTGACTGAGAGTGGCTTTTCTTTTGGCCCAGGGAGAGAAATCCCAAGGAGGAGTTTCTGCTGCCACTGCTGCATTGCAGAGGTCAGAGAAACACAGGAAAACTCCCAAATTTAATGGTAACAGAGAATATCCATTTTGGTTTGTAAGTGGTGTCCAGAGGAGATTAAGGAAAGAAAGACTCATATTTCAAAGGCAAAGGAGACCCTGGATATGCTGGTGTGTGCTTTTGAGGGGAAATCCAGCACAAGAAGACTGGTAGATTCAGGTATTTTTCAGCACCTTTTTTTCTCTTGCCCGTGGTGACAGAGCACAGAAGTGGCTCAAGTCCAGCCAGTTTCAACAGATCAAATCCTTTTATCGCTTTTATGATATCAACTTTACTTAATATCATATGAAACAAAGTAAATGTCTGCTAGAAAAGGGTGGGTTCCTGCTCAGCTGACAAATGTGCTGCCCAGCGTGCTGTATCTCCTCTGTGCCCGTGTGCATTTACCAGCACTTCCACATCAGCCATCATTTTCCTCTTGCTTTGGCCAAAGGGCTCCTTCACAAATCACGTGCAAATTTTTCGGGCCATAAAGGCAAAAAAGTTTTGCAGCAGGAAAAAGGACATGTGTGGGCACGGATTTGGAAGGAGAACTCAAAATCTGGGCTGAGCCTCATGTCCACTGCAGTCAGTGCAAGGTCCTCTTTTTGATCTTTATGAATTTTGGCCAGTGCTCTGGGTTTAGGGTTCATCTGCGTGAGTGCAATAAGCCTTTAGCTCAGCCTGCATTTTGCCCACACATATATTCACACATAAATATTTGAAGATCTTTCCTCCTTTAAATTAATTTTCAGTTTTGTAGTAGATCAATGGTAAGGGAACAAAATGATCATAGCAGAGATTGTGGAGAGATGGGCACTGATAGCTTTGATGATGTCTCCAGTGTTTTTTGACTGTTAGAAAACATCACATTTCCATTTAATCTAACGAAACGGGGTCTGATCTCATCCCCCATTTGTGCCCTTCACAAAGCTGTCACACGTTTTGATACAACAAGAATATTCTTATGATCACTGAAATTGCCAAATCAAATTATGGCAGTGGCAGGTTAACCCAGTACCCTGCCCTCTGTGAGAGTTACTGCCACACACAGGCACAGAATCCTCCTGCTATGGAGCAACAGAGTCTGTTCCTTTATATACTTGGTGTATTGTAAAGATAATTAGTATACATCTAGATTTTATTTCTTTTCCCCTCCCTTCTTTATGCTTTATTGTTATTATTATTTTTAAGCACTTCGGCTCAGTAATTGGTTTTTTTTGTACAAAAAAGAGTAATTTCATTTTTTATCCAGAAGAGGACCGTGAGCACAGTTAAAGGGGCAGAAGTGAAGGGGTTTGGCAGAGCTATTTCAGAAGCTCCAGTTACAGTTCACCCACATCTTGGCTGGCAGGACATGAGCATCCTTTGAAAAGGAAAACCTCCCCAGTAACCTGAAATAAGTTGGTGAATAAAAAATAATAAAAAACCCCACCATCCTTTGCCAACCCCAAAAATCTGGAATGTTAAGAAAAGTGGAATTTCATCCTTTTTACAGAGTAGACTCGACACCCAGATCCGGACACAGGACCTACCTAAGCCAGAAGGGACCCTTGTATTATAAAAATAGAATCACATTTCAGGCTTGAGTGTATTTTGCAGCAGCAGTTCCTGTTGGGAACATCTTCTTGCATCCAGTTCAATGATTTTCAAAGGAAAAAAAAAAACCCATGTAGTAAGTAAGTAACTGGCCATGTAGTGCTGATTAATGAAAAAGCCTGGATATACTGGTGGATCTGGAAAGCATCTCGTAACTTTTGACAGACAAGATGTTTTTTATTCTGATGGGATTTGATCATTGTTTTTAAAATTATGTGAGTGACACAGCATCACTGTTATTTTTATCCTGGCATTACAGCTGGTTTAATAATTTGGATAATAAAGTTACTTGTTTTGGCAATAAATCATCAAATGTATCCAGAGTTCTTATCAACATTTTCATTTATTAATATTCCTTGTCAGAAATCTTATCAATATTTTTCCACATTTGTTTTTCTTTTAAGAATCCTCTGAGTTGAACTTGTATTAAACATCTATTAACGCAAAGCAGTTGATTTATTTGAAATGGTGACATCATTTTTCTCCAGTCTGTAAAGGTTTACACTTTGCTTGAGTTTAAACGTCCCCACTGGCTTCAACAAGAACATTTTTAATTTATCAAGGGCCTGTTTAAAACACATATAACCCACCAAATTTTCATTTTCATCTCCACAAGTACATATACCTGTCTTTGGACTTATGTGAGCATACCTGTGTATTCCTCATTTTCCCGTGCTTATTTCTGCCTATTTGCCTTTCCATTTCCACAGCAGAATCATAAAGGTTGGAAAAGACCTCCAAGATCATCAGTTCCAACCTCCTAAATAAATTTGAGGGAAATATTTCCAACAGCTCTATTATTATTATTTAAATTTCAGGAAAAAAAAGTGATTAAAGAAAAAAATTAAAGGCAATACAAAGAACTGAAAACTATTCAGAATTTTTAATAACCTATCTAAAAATTTCTGAAAAATAGGAAAAAATAAGAAGCTGTCTAATACTTGGATGGGTGACTAACACACTTTTGTTGTGATGGGAAAATGCAAACCCATCCTGAAGGAACAAGAGGTGGGTTTCAAACACCAGCACTTGCTCTACCATAGGTCAAGACCAGCCACCTACTAGCCGTAATAACTTAGACTGCAAGGAAAGACAAGGAAACACCTCAAATAATTAAAATTTCCTTCCGGAATTAATTATCAGCACAGGCAAATGAAGATGCTGTGTGGATGAATAGGCTGAAGGTGATCAATTCTATGTGGAGAGTCAATAATTTATCATCAAGGAATAAACTGAGAAAGAGTTTATACTGTCAGTTCATGCAGTGGGGATAAAAGGAGATATTTGGTTGGTCTTGTTTTCACAACAATAAAATTTGAATTAATTTACAGCAGCAGTTCAATGGAGATGTCTGCTCCACAAAGGGAGGGAAGGCAAAGAGGGAACCATGGAGCAAATTTGTCTTTAAAGACCTGGTTTAATACAAACAAGCCTGGAAAAGCTTCCTTGAGCCACTGTGCTAAGCCCAGCCCCTGCTTCCCTCACTGTATAAAATTCCCACTCTGAAAGAACTAGATGTAAATATAAATTCTTCAGCTGAAATACAGCAGAAGTTGTACAAACCCCAGCATGCTTGCATCTGTCACAGCCACTTTACATTAAGATTTTCAGAAACTTGTCTTACAGCTCAGCCATCAGATTTGATTTTCCTATCACCTTGAACACCTAAAAAGATTTTGGAGGAACATATATATTTTTTGAAAAAAAAAAAAAAAATCATAGAGCTATATAAGCCCTGTTGGTTGAGCCTTGATCTGACTTGTATTTAAGCACGTGCTGAACTTCACTCGTATAAACAGCCCCAGAATTGACAGGAGGGTTTCAAAATGCCATTTTTTGTGCCTGTGAATATTGAAAAATGTGGCTGGTTTAAAAATATCCCTCAGTGTAACCAGCACAGCACTATGCAAAGTGTGTCAGTCCACTGACAGAGAGGCAAAGGCAGGGAAAATAGATGTCGAGCATCACTTGCAGCGGGCGAGGATGACAATCAGGAGGACTAATGTCATTCATAACGTTGCTCACGTATAAAAATGTTTGTATTAGCTCTCCCTCGTGCCACTGCTCCTGCTGACAGTGGCTGTGACACCCAGCTCTTCCTTGGACACAGAGCTGAAACCCAGGAAACAACTTCCAGTGATACCCACAGGTAAAAATTATGAAAACATATTCAGCAGTTACAGTTTCTTCAGTCTATCGGCTACATAAAAGGCATTTAAAAAAGAAGCCTAAATACATGTTTAACCAATTGACCAGAATGGCACTGAAGGAGTTTTAACATATTTTGAAAAATTGCCTAAATACATATTTACCCAATAGACTGGAACAGCTGCTTCAGAGTCTCTCTGGTCTCTTGGGTACATAATACATGTTTTTAAAAACTGCCTGGCTATATATTTACCCAATAGACCAGAACAGCTATTAAGTAAATAATACACATTATATAACTGTCAATGATTTTTTTTTTCCCCATCCCTTTTAAAAAATAATATAAACCCCCAAATGTAAATACAATAAAAAAAAATTAAATGCATGGTATTTATTAAGACTGGGAAAGGTCTGGAGTCTGAGGCTGGTGTATGTATGTCACATTGTAGAAAATATCTCCGATCACCAGTGTGCCTTTGTGTGTGTGTTTAAAGTACAGGGCACTGTCAAGTACATCAGAGCCTGGGGTGCTTAATATAGAAGATAGAACAGCAGTTGGGAGTTGGAAAGGTCTGGCAGAAGAGAGGGGAGGGGTAAAAAAGGGAAGATATGAATCATAAATTCCCAGGAAGGATGGGTAAATCAAGCAGTTGATTTTGAGAAAGCCTAAAGATAGCACATGAAACACTGCAAAAAGAAGAAAAAAAAAAAAGGAGGAAGAGGGTTGGTATCGTGGCATCTGAAACCTGTGTGTCAATACCTCGATATGCTCCACAGAAGGACAAATTGTGCTCTGCCTCCCAAACTTTCTTAAAAGAAAATTTTCAGTCCTGCTTCTTGAACTGTTAAGGACAGACTTTTTCTTAGAATGATACAGCGAGCAGGATAATTTCTCCTTAAATCTTCAAATATATGTTTGAAAACATGACATTAATTGCAATTTATGATGTGTTCTGATTGGGTTTCTTTTCCTCCATAAAATGTTTCACTTCTCAAATCACATTCATGGGCACTTACTGAATTCTTTTTGATTTGAACATGTTTTAGGCTGTTTTGAAATCACAGGGGAGTGAGTCTGCCTTACTCTGCCTCTCTTTGTCCTGCAACATAGTGAAGGAAAAGCAAGAGACAGTCTGAGGAGAGAAATAATGTTCGCCTTCAAAAATAATGTTGTCACTTCTTCATTTACAAATTTTATTTATTTTTTTTTTTTAAATTTAGGAGGCTCTCAATGGCTAAGAAAGCAAAAAAGGCTTCTCAGTTTGCACAGAACTCTAGGCTGACAAGAGATGAAAAATAGTCAGGATGAGATGGGAAGTGGTGAATGAAATTTTTACTACGGACGGATTTTTTCCATAGAAAAGGCCTCATTTTTTGTGAAATTTCTCTGCCATCCTGGGTATCTTGTTGGTCAGCAGACACAAACCTGCTGGCACAAGGCACAGCACAGCCTGTACTAGGTAGCAGAGGTCCTGCAAATGTCTTGGAAGGTTGGATAGTCCCTCCAGGTGAGAAGCTGAGGATGCCTGGCTGGATCGATCACCCTCCTGCACTGCTTTTTCAGCTTTTAGTACATCTCTACAAGAGCTGTTGTGTGCAATGGAGGTAACAATGGTGAGGAAAATACAGCAGTCAAAGAGGAGCTTCAGGACACTTCACCTTTGCTTGATTTTTACTTCAGCTTTGACAGCTGAGCCCATAAAAGAAGGATGAGCAGCAAAACTACTGCTGCTCATCAATTCAGTATCACTGGAGAGGCTTTTGGCTATTTCACTATTTTACCTCATTAAACCCCTAACTACATCAGCCAAATCTCACCTCTTCATTTATTTAATGAGCTCCTGAATGTCATTAATGACATAACCTTGGACAGCACATGGCTGCTCCCAAATAAGAGCCCACTGTCAGTACTGACTCCACTAGCCCAGGTTGCTCCAAGCCCCGTCCAACCAGGCCTTGGACACTTCCAGGGATCCAGGGGCAGCCACAGCTTCTCTGGGCAACCTGTGCCAGGGCCTCCCCACCCTCA
>JAWMRA010000164.1:2889865-2911649 GCA_035584735.1 Pseudotriccus pelzelni
AAGAAAAGAAAAGAAAAGAAAAGAAAAGAAAAGAAAAGAAAAGAAAAGAAAAGAAAAGAAAAGAAAAGAAAAGAAAATTGGTTTTCTTTTGAAAGTTAACAGAATGAAGTAGAGGTACCTGAAAAAATTCGTCTTAAGGAGCTTTGTCTCCACCACCTCCCTGCAAGAGTGACGTTGGCAAATACACCCCACTCCTTGAGAGAGCATCAAGAACTTCATTCTGCTCTTGATCTGAGTCTGCAGTTGCAGTAAAAGCTTCAGCTGATGGTTTGGGTTTTGCTGTGAGTGTTCACACATCTGGAGCAGATGTTACCTTTACCTCCCACCACACCTGTACTGCAGGTCATAACTGTACCTGCAAAGCTTCGTTGTCCCTTCTATAATTCTCAGATGAGCACACAGTAAGTTAAAGTTAATTTAAGCAATGAACAGGTTTACTAACTTGGAGTGAGTTTAATTTTATGCATTTTGGCCTTCCCATGCAAGCTGTATTTTAAAGACTACCTGTATTCCAGCTCTGAGCCCTCCCCTCCCACCCTGAGCACAGCAATAATCACCCTGACAGCAGCAAAGACATCAAACAAGCTCCCTTCAGTGTCCAGCCTCCCTTCCTTTCCCATCTCAGCTCCTCTCTCATCCCTTTTCCAGCAGCCAGGTGTGCTCATGCCTCACCACAGGGCCTTGGGCAGGCCCCTCCTGGGCACAGCTGGGCTGCTGTGCCCCTGGTGCTCACACTTTGTGCTCCATCAGAGCTGCTCACGACATTCCTGCACCCTCCTGCACTTCTCACTGTCACAGGGCCTCTCACCAAACTCAGATGGGTGACAGATGCTTTTCATCCCCCACCCCATTTTGTCAGCAGGATAAAAATAAGTGATTTAAATCAGTCTCTCTTTAGTACCCAACCAGTTAGCCCTGCCTAATATTTGTAGTCTAAATAATCGCCATATGTGGCAGTGGAATACAAGTTTGTGGCCTTCTTTTTTTTTTTTTTAAATAGAAGTTAATCCAGCTCAAAGCTGGATTAATTCCCAATGAGGCTTGGGGACAGACAGCTGTTTCTCTTCTTTGGCCTGGGAATACTGCCCTCAAAAATCCACCTATGCTCAGAATCCCTGATGGACACAAGTTGTGCTGACTTTCAGACCCTTATCCACGTTCAGGGGCAGCACTGAACTGGCCTCTCAATAAAATATAAAAGGTATGACATTTGGAAATGTTTTGTTGACTCTTTTGCCATGGAATAAGAAAGACTTCAAAGCTCCCATCTTCATTTGGAGAGTTGGGAAGGAAGAATATTTGCAAAGGAGACATTTGACAGGAAAATCAGTATTAGCCTGTAAGGCAGGAGTGGAGCCAGATAAATCCTGTGCTGGCTCTTAAGGCTGAAACCTCATAGAAACAGTTTTAAGGAAACAAGCCCTGAAGTGCTTATTTACCCTGTGCCACATGACAAGCAGTGGTGAAAAAAATACAGCAGGAAAGAAGAGGAGCAAAAGAATAAATCAAATAATATTCCCTTGTATTTTTCAACCTGCTCATCCTAAAAAATAAGATGACTCCTCTACCTGGGTTTCAAGTTTCCTTATTATACCTTGGCCTAAGTGCCCCAAAAAAACCTATATCCAACAGCCATAAAAATTACACAGAGAGGCTGTTTTGGCTGGCAAAGAGAGGAGGTGAATGATATCCAGTATGCATAGTTCATTGGAGCAGTTAGGGAATACTATTTTTGAAGTAAAGCTAAAAATCATACCTGAGGTTTGAAAGTAAAAGCAGTTGCTCGGCAAGATTTAAATCTCTGTCTCTGCGGTTTTGTTTTCTCAAACAGATTAAGTAAGCGAGTCACCTCACACCCAAAATGTGTCTCAATTTGTGTTTGTTCTGCTTTTTTTTATTGCCAAGTTTGAAAATTAATAATTCAATATTCTAATATTAGCTGTCATCTTAGCTGTGATAAAATTAATAATTCATCAAACCGATATCAAACAAATGGCACCTTTTTATGCTGGATGAGGAATACACTTTGCTGCATTTGTGGAGCTAAATTTGGTGAGATTCGCCACTTTATTTCAAATGAAATCATATTTTTCCAATTAATATATCATTTTATCATCTTCACTCACTCTGAAATTACCTCTAAGGAGGGCTGTTGCACAGCCACACAGGTTTTATTTTTACAACATATTTTTTCCACATGAGCCACAAGAACAGTGGGGGTTTTTTTTGAAAAACCAAGAATCTTTCACTCATTTTTTAAGCCCTTTCCTTCTGATCATGCACTCCTAGCTTTTCTAGGGAAACTATCCACCATACCTGCAGTGCACTGGCCAAATTCCAACCTGAAAATTACACTCAGCCTGTCTAAACTCTTGCTGGAGTTTTATTTGGAGAAGGTTTCCTCCATTCCCTCAGTTGTTGGGGAGTGTTGTGAGTGCTGCTAAGCAGGTGCTGGCCCTCTCAGCAGGAGCTGACTGGGCTCCAGCAGTAGGTGAAGGGATTTCCAAGCCTGGAGAGCAGCTTGTGCTAAATTTGCAAAGCGTTTGGAGATCCTTTGGGGTGAGAGGTGCCATGTAAATGTAAGGTCACCGCCGTTATCTGGGGTGCAAATGCATCCAGGGCTGTGATTTGAAGCCTGGCGGGGGGATGGAGAAAAAAATGAAGGGGAAAAAAAAAAAAAAGTAAGGGAAAAAAAGAGTAAAAAATAAAAAAAAGAGAGGAAAAAAAAGAAGGGAAACAATATTAAAAAGGGATAGAAGAAGGGAAAAAAAAAAGAAGGGAGAGAAAAGGAAAGGAAAAAAAAATAAAAGAGAGAAAGGTTTCTTGAAAATATTTCCCACATATCCTGACACATTTGTTTGAAATTCATTTCACTAGAGCATGTGTCTTCCCCAAAGAGTAGTTTCATAGCTTAAAAGCTGCACAGGAAAATGTCCTCCAAAGAGGAAGCCCGTCAGGAGGATGGAGCAGGGACAGATTGTGGCTGGTCCTGGGCAGGTGAGGAGATCAACACCTTGTTCAGAGCTCACTCCTCTGCTGGGCTTCCTGTCCCAGCATGGGACAGCTGTGACCCTGTGAAAAAGGGGGACGAAGGACAAAGTAGTGCTCCTGCCACCACCCTGGGATGTGGCTTTTATGGAGTTACTAGAACCAGAGAAACACAGACTTGAATTAGGAGGGACTTGAAAGCCCAGCTCAGTCCAACCACCTGCCATGGGCAGGGACACCTTCTGCCAGACCAGGTTGCTCAGAGCCCTATCCAACCTGGCCTTGGACATTTCCAGGGATGGGACAATACAAAATTAGCACCTCAAATACAATTTCTACCCTTGCCTTGCCAGACTGTGGATGGCAAAGCTGCCCTCTTCTTGTCTCACTGTAAAGGAGGAGCATTAAACAGTAAATTACTTGGTTTCTGCTTTTTAGGATTTTCAAACGTTTATGTACTTTACAAATGCTTTTCCCTTCACCAGGAAATATCAATTCAGTCTTTACAGAAAACTCACTAATTTAAACCATTTCATCCATTGCTGCATCCCACTCAGAAACTCCTGACCGCTGTACTTAGCAGCTGGTACCACATCCTGCTGCAAGTCCACCTCCACATTCTTCCATCTTTTCTTCATATTTAGATTCAACATAGAATCACAGACAATTTGGGTTGGGAGGGACTTTAAAGACCATCTCATTCCACCCCCTGCCATGGGCAGGGACACCTTCCACTATCCCGGGGTAGTCCAAACCCCGTCATACCTGCCCTCTCAGGTACAATACTGCATAAATCACATTGAAATATTACACATATCACATTTCATATTGTTTTAGTCCCCATATGTCTCCACAACTGACCTGCCTCTTCCGTATATCATAACCAAACTCTCATCACCACCTTCTCCTCACTTTGTTTTTCTTCCTTTTCTCTTTTGCTGCTACTCAGCTCCTGTATGAACACCCAACTGGATGACAAGGGATTGGGATCACTGTCACTTAAAGGGACAGACTTTCTAATGGAAATTGAACCCGAAAGGTTGGATTCCGTAGGGAAATTTCAAATTGACAAATTTTCTGAATGGATCTCTCCTAACCTTGTTGCATATAATATATGCATGTATTGAGCTTAATTTTTGGTTAGTATCAAAATGTATTGATCTGCAAGATAAATATTGACTTGACCTCGCTTTCTCTCAGTCTATATTTACTCCTTGAGTCAATAAGTCCAGAAACTGATCTGACAGGAGTCAATAATGGCTTAAAATTCTCAAAATAGCAGCTTTGCTCTAAGGTTACAATTCTTTATTTTAAAGTTACTGCCTTAAATACATAAAATGCTCAGGAGGACTTAACACTTTACTGCACAAAGCTATTGGGGAAATGATCAAATACCAGGAGACCTTGATGTGACTTCAGGCCAGCTGTGCCATTTCAGCACTGGCCAAGCTACCCTGTAAATATTTTAATAGTGACCTACTGCAGTCCATCTTTTGCCCTGTGTCTCCTAAAAAATTTGAGCTTATCTCTGGAGGTTATGCCTGTGTATCACTGATTGGATTTGTCAGGGCTAAATTGTCTTCAGCCTTGGGAAAATGCAAAGCTTGCCACTGGGTAAAGGTTGTCATCACGAGAATGCCCTCTCTGCCTTAATTTCTCTGCTTAGTGTGGTGGTAATTAACCCAGCAAGATTTTTAGTGTCAAATGGGATCATGTTCCCTCCCTGTCCCCCTGTGTGGTGGACCAGTCTCCGTTGGATATTACATCCCTACTTTTCTCATGGTGGCCTTTCAGCAAAGCTCTCTGTGATTCAGTAGCTCAGTTTCTGATTTTTGGGGTTCCTTACAGAGAGATTTCATTAGGAGTTTATGTAACAACTCAGTTATTTGAGCACGGTGTTGCTCTAATATCTGAGAAAGTGATTTTAATTGATGTCAGGAAAACACTGACAATGTCAAGTATTGTCTTGTCCCCCAGAGACTGGTCACCCTTCTGTGAAATACAGGAAAAACAATTAAAATTTAGAGAAAACAATAAAATGAAGAGAACAAGGCAAGCAAAAGACACCTAAGACTAACTCAATACTGCTTTTTAGGATGAAACTGTCAAATATTCTTTTTTTCTCTCACTCTTAAAGGAACTAAGGACTGTGTCATGTATTTTTAAGTGTTGCTGAAGTAGGGGAGAAAAAAAAAGATTGGTCTATATTTTTTTTCCCAGGAAAGAGCCCAAAATTTAGAATCTGTAATTTTCTTTCAGGTTTTTGTTCTTTTGAGGCTCTTATTCGTCTTTTTTAACTTTTTTTTTTTTTTTGGTACGTGTAGCTTTTAAAGAAGATGTAGTACAAGACCCTAGTTTTGTATTAAAATAGTCTTATGCTGATACTCATTTATCTGCTTATTTTAAAAGTAGGTGAAGCATGAAGCGAAGCATGTAATAGACTTAAGAACACATAGGTACAATTAAATGGGGAGGAAAACAATTACTTGCCGTTCTTGCTGTGCTAATATTACACAGAAAGGACTACTAATGTCTGGAAACCAGATTTCTAAGCTGAAGGCGGGGTGGGGAAGAAGGTGAAAAACTCCCATATCTGAAATTCCACGGATGCAGAAACCCATGTCAGTGTGGACAAAGCAAAATTCCTAAAATCAGAGGGAAACAGCCACAGCAGAATTCTTAACAAGCCAGGAATCATCGCATGGATAGCGTGAGATGTTGTTTCCAGTCCGTGCTACTGGGAACTTGAAGGAAGGTTTCTCTCAGTCATCCATCCCAAAGCTGTTCCAGGGTGTTATTTGCTTTAATTAAACACAGAGCTCCGGTAATTCCCTTGTCCTTGGGCAAAAGCTTCAGTCTTGGGCTGTGTAAAGAGTTAATAGAGTCGGGCATGGAGTGAGTCCAACTGGAAAGACAGAAAGGGGTAGGACAAGGACTTGGAGTAAGGAAGGGGCTGAGATGGGTGTCCCCCTTTCCACCAGCCCTCGCTGGCCCTGAGCTTGGCAAATCCTCATTCCAAAGAGGAGTGGACTTTCATAGTTTCTAGCTGAGCTGAGGAGTCCTTTCCTAGAACTGAAAAGTGAAATAAGATAAATCATTCCTAAGCCGAGCAAGCATACTTCTATGAAAAGAATCCCCAATTTCAGGAATCTGCAGCCTCCTGATGCAAAGAAAAATTCTTTGCTGAAAACTTTCCAGCAGTCTCTGTGATTTTAATTAAATAGCAAAGACCGTGTGTCGAAATTCACAGTCTCCGTCCCCATTTACTAGTGGGTGTTGAAAAATAACCTAAAAAAAAAAAAAAAGGCATTTAAAGAAAAGTTTACTCTTTACTCAGCAACTTGAACAGATTTCAAGTCATTTTGTAGTTGGGAGGAATGCTCACAAAGACAGAGATTTTCCTGACTGAGATCATCAGAGCCCAGAGCTGAAGCAATTGTGCAACTGAGAAATGTGTTCAGGCTTAGTTCACAAAAATTATTTACTCCTTAAACTATTCATTCACACCTACAAGAAAAAAAAAAAAGGGACAATTTAAAAAAGGGGATTTAGAGAAACCATCTCCCCTGATATCTTCAAGATGAGGATCAGAGCAAGGGGCCTGATTTTCTCCAGCAGCCAAAGGCAGGAAAGTGCTCGTCCGAGGCCTTTTAATTCAATAGGTCCCCGAATTGTGCCTTTGCATCCTCATTGCCTGATCCTTGCGGAAGAGAAGGGCTGATTTTCATTCTCTGTGCTCTAACTTTCTAATAAACAATAAGCAGATCACAGCCTCCCTCTTTTGTGCGGGTGAAAATAAGCATTTTTTTATTATTATTTTTTTAAATATTACAAAAAGGGACAATATGCTAAAAATATGCAGCGAACAAATATCATCTGTACAGACTGGAAGAGAACCTTCATAAATTAACCTTATTAGTGCATTACTGTAAGCGAATGCCAAAAAAGCTCCTAATTTGCATTAAGATAGATTTTTCAGGTTGGCTGCATGATTTAATTAAAGAAAAGATTAAGAATCATTAAACAAGCTGCTCTACCTTGCAATAACAGAATTTATATCTGATTCAGGTTAACGAAAACACAGATGGTGATTCAGTAACTGTTGAGTTGCTGTAACAGAATGAAAATGATCCCATTAGTTCTCTGGAAATGTGAGGGAATTTGAAAATTAGCATGCAGATACATTGTATGGTGCTAGACAGCTTGGTCTGCTTGGATCATCACTGATTACTCTTTGTTTGGGTTGGCAACATTGAACTTAATAAATGAAAAAATGTTCCAGTATACCACAGTTGGAAACTGTTCAAGGTTGAAATAGGTGTGCAGACTTTCAAGAAGAGAGAGTTAAGTAAACAAATGTCAATCAATTTGGGGCTGGCAATGTTTTTTTTCTCCCAGAATGTCTGTTCTTGAGAAGCAAGTGTCATCAAAATTGAAATCCTTTGCTTGATACATATGTTCATGTGGTATTTATTATTACAAAGGTATTTTAAATGCGGATCGTTCATTTACAAAGGAGCCTCGACAGCGTTTTGATGCTGAAAGCGGAGAAGAGCTCTTAGGGAAATGAACGTCACTGACAAAGAAATCAAACTTGCTGCGAAAGGAGGTTGTAAGAGGAGCAGATGCAGAACACAGGTAAACCCCCTTCTAAATATCGCAGCGGCTTCACTGAGGCCCATCAATGATCACCGTCACCCCACCTGGGAGAGCAGAGCCTGGGCAAGCTCAGAGTCATTTTGTTCAGCACACGACACTGCCAAGGTGCTCTGGCAGAGCTAGCTCGTTATCCAGTTTATAATACCTGACTCACAGCAACCTCGTGGCTCGGGGCAGGAGATTTGGGGAGCGGATCTCGCTGAGAACAGAGCACACACTCACACCTGCACCAGGTTTTCCAACGTATATAGTGGCTCATTCCACGGCATTAGCACTTACACAGCAGGACAGGAGGGTGCCTTTTCCTCCTAAGAGGTTATTTTTCCTTTTCTTTTGGACTTCTTCATTTTATTGCAAGTGACTTCAAGGCCAAAAGGTTGCGCGCAGGGTGTTACAACCAAAGCGAGGTTGTAGCACTCAGACTTTTAGGTTAAAATGTTCTTTGCTTATCACGTGTTAAGATCTTTCAGAAATGATGTAATGCACCAGGGACTGTGGCGCTACATTTGCAACCCACCTTTTTTTTAATCATTAATTGACATCATATAATAATGTCCAGCTCACTAGTCCCAAAGTGATGGCAATTAATCTTGTGGGGAAAAAAAAAATTACGTTTTTGGCTTTTAGCATAGAAAGGTCATAAACAGGTTGTCTTTGGTTTGACTGGATTTTACCCATCTGATCAAACTTTTTTTTTTTTCCTTTGACATTTCCTGACCATTACCTTGTTTCTTTTAACACTTACATATTTCAAGATCTGTATTTAAGAGAGATAGCCTCAGCAACTTGGCAGCATTTAAAAGCACACATGTTATTACAAACAAGTGTGTCTTGGTTACAAACGAAATCTTTGCTGTTCTTCCATGAGCAGCACTTTCTTTTTTTTATTCTACTTTTTTTTATGGCTTTAGAGGCTGTTTGGTGTACAGGGAGTGATGGTACTGCAAAACATTGATTTTTAATTTTTTTTTTTAATTCTCTCAGTTCTGAGCCGTGGTTTGTTCTCAAGCAAGGTGAACCACAGGGAAAAATATCATTAAATATTTTTCTCAGTACTCCAGCTTGTCATAGACTGGCTAAGCGTCCTGTCTTTGTACTGATCACGCTGCTTGCAGTTTTCATATAATTGCAAATCCATCTCCCTCCTTGGCTCCTCGAGCAGGGATGTAAAGGACTGTGAATTGTACAGAGTCTTCCCTGTGAAATTGTACAACCGAGGAAGATGTTAAGGGGTTATGCTGTGCATGCCAACGTCAAGTGTGAGCTGGAAAGGATTGGATTACTGACTAAAGAGAATAGATCAGGATATTAACTGCCAGCTATCGAATGATCGCAGGATATTTTGGGACTTGCTGCTGCAAAACTGAGCAGATCTTTTTAATATTCTCTGTTGCTTCCCTGAAATCTGTGAGGAGCAAGAGAGAGGATATTTGATTTATATTTGTGCATTTTTGTCTGGATGAGAACTGTGAGAACCCAGTGGTTTTTTGGTTCATGGGAGATCTGGCACATCTCTCCCTTGGTTTTGATTCAAGCGGGTTCACATCCCCCGAGTTTCACTTTGACTTTTGATTTTGAACAAATCCAAAAAAAGTCAAAACAAAACCCTGATGAACCAGCTAACTTTCACATGGTTTCCACCCAAAATCATAAACTTTGCCCCCTTCACAAGTGGAATACTGTACTCAAAGCGATAGGCTTTCCAAATGCCGTTAACCAGAGCTATTTTTAAGCCAAACGAGGAAGATGACCCAAATTCTTTTGATTTTTCCAGGATGAGGGGCTCAAACATCCAACTGATCTTCTCAGAAACCCTGTTTACCAGAGAGGTAGTTCTGTCAGTAGGAAAAAATCAGAGCAGCAAAAAAATCGAGGCCTCTCCTTCGCATCTTCCTTGAGAAAACACGAATATGCCATTCCTACCTCCACCCTTAAATTCATTTTCACTGGGCATTTCAGGGACGGGTTAAGCACAGCAGAATTTCTGGATGGAACTCTGGCCAGAAGATGCCATTCCCCTCAAAGACAGTTTTCTCACATTCCGTGGGGTCATCTAAGATGGAAGCTCCAGCAAAGACTTTTGGATGCTTGTCAGGACCTTCTTGTAAACGCCGTGTCCTTGGCTGGGTCCAGAATACCTCCCGTGTGAATATATCACAGAAAATCAGGCACATGGTCCTGGCCCTCATTAAAAAAGAAAGAAAAAAAAAAGATAATGAGAAGCAGAGAAATCTCTGAGCATTCAGGAATAACATTCACAAACATCCTCAAAGGAGAATCACAGAATCACAGAACAGTTAGGGGTGAAAGGGACCTCTGGAGATCTCTAGTCCAACACTCAAGAAGGTTAGATATCCCAAACCAAACACCTCTGAGACCCACTTGTTACAGAGGCCACTTTTAAAAAAGTATTATTGCATAATATAAATTTACTATGCAATAAAATCACTTTTTAAAAAAATTATTTGCCATTTTCAATGTATGCTTTTGCTACATCTTATTTTATCATCATGCTTCTCTCAGCTGATTAGACTCAGATAAGAGTTACCTTTGTAATTTGTTTTGTTTGGGGTTTGTTCATTGTTTGGTTGGGTTTTTGTGGGTTTTTTTTTTTGTTTGTTTGTTTTGGGTTTTGGTTTTTTTATATTGGATTTACATATTTCCTAAAAAAAATTATTTAATGCTTTCCTCAATGGAAGTTTATTACTCACATCAACCACCTTACCATTCTTCAGTATAGATTAATAGTGTTGCATTTACTTTTCCTATAAGCAAATAGAGGTAAACCCCACATTTTAAGCATTAAACTGCAGTGTTTGAACACTTCATCTTTCTCACTCTCCTTATTTTTTGCTTTACATTTTCTTTCCTTCTTTTGGCAGAATTGTCTTGGTATCTTCAGGGTGTTTGGTACTCCCAAGCAAGAAATTGCAGCATCTGGCAGCTCTACCCAGGTTATCTGCACACATCTAACACCAGATATATAGCTGACATTTCACAGGGTGCTGGAATGTGCTCCATTATCTCTGTAGAAGCACTTTGTAAACTTGGATGGGATCCAGTTAAGAAGCCAAAAACAATACCTTGGAAATTACCTGACCAGTCAAGTCTATAAAAAGTGAGTTACAAACAGCATAAGCTAAAGCCAATAATTCTAGCAAATATTCCTTGAGCAACCCATAAGTTTAATATTATACAATTTTCAGTAAAGAGGACATTTTAATGCTTTAAGATGAACAAATAACAAAAAATGTTATCTGTGTTTGTCTGAAAAGTTGTCAGATTTTAATTCTGGAGCCAGGTTGATTGCAAACGTGTTTGGGATCTTGGATGCTGGCAAACAGTGTGTAACTTTAAGCTGCACTCTGGAACAACCTCGTGGGTGGATTATGGGACCCCCGAGAAGCACCAGGCAGCTCTGAGCAGTGCTACTGGATCAGACCTCAGCCTGTGTTCCCATGACACTCAAAGGAGGCAAAAAAAAGGCACGTTTTCCACAAGTTTGTAAACATAACACAGCTTCCAGCAAAAGTGGTGAGAAAATTGCAGAGATTTGAGGGGGGTTTTTTTGCAGGCATCTACTCAGTGTCACTGGTGGGAGCTGGGAAAGTAACTGTTGCAATAAAATGGACCATGGGCCCTTTACGAAACAGGATGAAATGTTTATATTTGGCTAATATGGCGATGGATGTTAAAAAAGCAAACTAAGATAAATAAACATATTAATTGTGTGTCAAACCACAGGACATCTCTTAGGACACTGTGATGGGAAGACTCAAAAGTTAGCTCTAACTCTGCCTCATTTCAATGTATTTCTTGATGAGCTTTATTAACCTTTAGGGACAAATGAATCTCAGAAATAGTATTTGCTACTGTGACCTTCTGTATTTCCTCCTCATGCTTAAAGGGAGGATGATGTCCACCCAAAAAAGAATCTAGATGGTGGCAATATATATGATCCTAGTGACTGAAATACCTCCCTATGCTCTGATGGGACCCAGAAACCAGTGTCCCTGTGTCTAAACTGCACTGGAAGCAATTTAGTTAAGGAAGCACAAGCATTTCTCTCCTTTTCTACTCCTACTGAGAGAATTTTAAAGTCACTCGGCTCATTCCCCATAATTTCTCTCTGTAGTCCAATAAAATGAATAATTTTCTGTTTCTCAAAATCGAAAATCAGAGAGAAACTGCAACCACATTAGAAGGGCAGAAATACCTTTCAGATTCCTTGCTCCAGCATACAGAATAAATCCTTTAATTAAAGCAATTCTCTGGTCAAGCTGACACTTCTATTTTTTTAATTTTTTTTTTTTTTTTTGGTAATTCCAGCCTCCTGTCAGTCCGTAATTTATTTTATTTTAATTTGCCAGGGTGTGTGAATGTTTCAGATTGCCCCAGACGAAATTGGGGCTGTCAGAAGATGCGATGCTGCGTCATCACGCGGCCCGTGGCCAGGAGCCAGCTCTGTCAACACTTGGCTTTGTACTGTCCGGGGGAGAGAAGCTGATTCTTCAGCAGTGTCTAATCAGTTTAAAACAAATCTGGAAGATGTTACTAGAAGACAAGATGAGATCCAGGCCACAGCAGCCTCTGCATACAAAGAAGTGAAGGGTTTCGTTTGAGAGCAAAATTAAAGAGGTGGAAACAACACTTGACAGTTTCAACAGGATTTTAGCTGTGAGTTAGAAGGAGTGCACTACTGCTTTAGGAAACTGGACTACTGGTACCTAGAGAAGGGATCTTGTTATGTGCTTTCTGCTGCAGCAACAGAGATGAATCTCAGGCATTCATCAGACAATTAGATCTCCTAGTAAGCAATAGAAAATTTCCTGTGCATTCATTGCAGCCTTCCAGTAACTAAAGGGGACCTACAGGGAGGTTGGAGAGGGGCTTTTTACAAGGGTACGTAGTGATAGGACAAGGGAGAAAGGTCTTGAGTTGAAAAAAGGTAGATTTAGATTAAAGATGAAGAAGAAATTCTACCCTGTGAGGGTGGGGAGGCCCTGGCACAGGTTGCCCAGAGAAGATGTAGATGCCCCATCCCTGGAAGTGTCCAAGGCCGAGTTGGACGGGACTTAGAGAAACCTGGTCTAGTGGGAAGTGTCCCTGCCCATGGCAGGAGGTTGCGAAGAGATGAGCTTTAAGGTCCCTTTAAACTCAAACCATTCTGTAATTCTATAATTTATCAAATCCTGGTTAATTCTTGAAACGAAACCTAAGGGGAGTAAGCTGGAGGGTAATAATGACAAGAAGCAGTTTCCTAATAAATCACAGGAGGTGTATATAAAAAAGATAAATACATGCTTTCAATTTATGGAACAACTTCCATTTGAGTCCATCAAAAGGTTTCAGAAACTAAATGTTTTCATACCCAACACAGATACCAGTGAGCTCCACATTTATCTTTCAGTGCCTCATCTTGAAACCTCCTAACAGCCCTGGATCACACAGGTATGCTTACAAATTAGAAACTCTGAAGATTTTCTTTGGGATTTGTTTCTGGAAAACTCTGTTTCCTTCTGACCTCATGTTGTAAAGGAATTAGAGTAGAAACCAAGTCTTTCTTTCCTCCTTGCAGGCACCTGACTTGGTCCACAGGTCAATACCCAACAGACTAAGACCACAACACACCTTCCCCATTGCAGGATACAACTGCAAGAACAAGTGTGTTATTTCAGTACGCAGAAAGGGAGTGGAAGTAGTTAGAAAAGTGGTAGAGGAGCAACTGGAACCTTCTCTTACTGCTGCTGAGAAGGCACCGCAGGGCTAAGGGAAGGATGTACCTCTGGGAGAGTCATGTGCTGGATTTAAAGAAGAAAACAGAAAGTAACCCTTAACAATAATTTTAAAACAATCAGATAAGGTGTTCTATGAAACAGCTGTTGTTGGGAAAGGGGGAGAAAAAAAGAGAGTTGTCACGGGAAATTTCTGCACCAACCTGAAGGAAGACTTCCTGGCTTCCAAACTAGTGGGAAGGAGTCAGGAAGGAGCAAAAATGTGCTCTCTCCAAGCTGCTCAGTGGGACCTGTGATTTTCCATCATCTGCACCAGGAAAGAGTTTGCCCTCAGAAGGTCAGGTATCTTGAACTGCAACAGATGCCACGCCACCCTTTTTCATTGCCCTTTCTATCCCACATGTTATAATGATAAGATTTAAGTTATTTTTCTTAACTCACAGTGAAAAGAAAATGCTTTCCTTATTGCAGACACAGAGTCCCAGGATGTATTCTTCTTCCTGATCACCTCAGAAAATAAAAAACCAGAACACCTTTTCCCTACAATATTTTGTCCTGCTGTTTGTCTTCTCTCAGAGATCTCTTCCCTCATTCACTTCCCTTTGATTCCTACCCATGTTGCTGTTGTCATGGTCATTGGCTCCATTGACAGGGAGCAGAGTTTATCCCTTGCCCTGTAGGGTTGCATTTATTAAACTTCTCCAACTTTATTCAAGTCAAGCCTGGTGAAACATTCTTTTGCCTGACGTGGGAATTAACCCAATATCTGAGTTGAGAAAAATCCTCTACCTCTCTGTAAAATGCTGTAATTCATCTTTTTCGCTTTACATGAGGCTTTTTTCTCATGGTCTGTGAAGCAGGTCAGATTACCTTAGATACTCTGTCAGTATGTGAATGGATAGGGTATTAGAAGCTCTAATTTACAGTCTCCTGTAACTTACTGTATATAAAATACTGAAAGATTACAGACCCACTTCAGTTAAACCCCCGAATGTCTGCATGTTTAGCCGGGTTTGGTCACAGAGCTGTTTCTTTCAAGCCCTGCAGGACCCCTGATCTGATGTTCCCTGAGCAGTGTGGGCCACAGAGTCTGAGCTACCCTTGTTTTGCCCACTGCAGCCCCGGGTCACACCTGACTATCTGGGATTCTGGAATTTTCCTCCTTATGTTTTCTGAACCCAGACAACACGTTAACGTTTGTTACACCAACCTCTGCAGCCAGTGGATCCAAACCTGTTCAGGTTACAGATCAGGAAATGTAATATTGGTGTTCTAGCACCACAGAACATTTTTTAGTTAGCACAGGGCACTGCAGAATGCTTTAGTAATTGCTTTCAGCCTCTTTCATAGAATCATAGAACAGCTTGGGCTGGAAGGGACCTTTAAAAGTTATCTAGTCTAACCTTCTGCCATAAGCAAGGACATCTTCAACTAGACCAGGTTGCTCAAAGCCCTGTCCAAACTGGCCTTGGATGTTTCCAGGGGTGAGGCTTCATCCACCTGTCTGGGAAACCTTGGTTCATTCCTCCTTTCAAAGCAATAATTTCATTTTCTTTCTCCTCTTTTACTCTTTTCCCATTTCATTGTCACTTCGACAGCAATGGACAGGAAGATTTGACACTATCTGTTCACTCTCACTTTCTTCACTCCTCTCACCCTCACCAAGATTTCACATTGTCCGCCACAGAACATTCCCATTATAAAACCTGACACTACAATGGACTGATTTACTAATTTACTATTTACAAGCCTTGTTGTTAAACTAAATTCCATGCCTAGCTGAGAGAGCAAGGAGAAACCAAGATATGCTGTGGCAGGAAAACCTTTGGCTGCTTAAATTTATCTCACCCCTCAGCTCAAAACTCTGGGCTGAAGTCATGACAGCTGCATTGCTTACCTTGGGAAGAGGCAGAGGGGATGTTACATCCCTCAGTTTGGCTTCCACGTCTTCCTCATCTTTGGGAGACGATCCCAAGCATGAATTCTCCATGGTGAGAAGTGTAGGCTGATCTATAATGCAGTTTCCAGCGTGGAAACTGGTCTGCGGATACAGACCTGAGTCTGCAGCATCTTCCATCAGCACAAAGCACACAACTGTGCAAGAAACCTTTTCATAATCATGAGGGAAAAGAGAGAGAAAAAAAAAACAACCCAAACTCTTAAATGTATTCAGACTCAGCTGGAATTCGGACCAAGAGATGGACTAGCTACTTACTTATCCCCGAGGCACATTCACCCCTCTCTATAATTAAGCTCTTGGGCTGTTTTGTTAGTGTTGAGAAGCAAGCTTTGCCAAAAGTCATCTGGCTTTCTCCCTTAGAACAGTGACAGGTTTTTTTCCCCCTCCTTGCTAAAGAAACCTTTCAATTCCATTGCTTCTGTGCTTTAGGTATAATTATTTTTTTTACCTTTCACAGTGTTATTTCCTACCCATAAAATTACACAAAAATGGTCATCAGTGAGCCTGCTGAAAAGACCAGCCACCATACATTGCAGAGAATAACCTTAATATTTATAAAAAAAAAAATAAAGACCATACTTCTTTTAAAGATCTTGCTCTAAACAAACTGAATTATTCATGCATAGAATTGTACAGCATTAGAACACCTGTTTTCAATCATGCATAATGTAAAATCACTCATTACCTCACAAGAGCCTCTACATCTCCAGCAATCAAATGGCATTGAAACAGCCGAACAGGTGCTTGGCAGGTGGATCCAAACAGATGTTGTGGGCTTGGTTGTCTTTTCTTGTACAGGTGTGGTGATCTTGTTTTCAACAGCATAATTGCTATTTGAATAGGTGATATTTAATTCTTACGTGCTTTAATATTTATTTTTGCTTCTTCAATTCCTTTTTTCCCCCACTTTTGTGAACTGCACAGGCTCGAAGCAGCTTATGGGATGTGTGAAAGCTCTGGGCTGAAACGTGAGTGATGCAATGGAAAGTACAGTTCCTCTCACTCAAACCTTCATGCCACAAATTGTTGCCTGGGAAACTTTGTCCTTTTGTCCAGACAACTCGTGCAGAGCCACTGCAGAAACCACCAGACTCTCATCTGAGGCCCAGCGTTCCCTTCCTGAAGAACATTTAAATGTATGGAGATATGACAAACCTTCATAGAAACAATAAATCAAACCAGGAAACAAAGAAGACCTCTCTATGTTTTTCCAGGATTCAATGATGCACCATTTAAATTGTGCCTAAAAACTCCAGAAGACTTAGTAAAGGCTGCAAAGGAAAAATACATCACTGACAAAGGGCAGGGTTAGATTAGGGAGAAATTCTTGGCTGTGAGGGTGGGCAGGCCCTGGCACAGGTTGCCCAGAGAAGCTGTGGCTGCCCCATCCCTGCAAGTGTCCAAGACTAGGTTGGATGGGGCTTGGAGCAACCTGGGCTGGTGGAATGTAACTCTGGCAGGGAGGTTGGAATTAAATGATCTTTAATGTCCCTTCCAATCCAAATCATTGTGTCATTCTATAATCTAAAGAGGGTTTTTTTCAGCTGCAACCTGCCAAAATATTCATTAAGTATTTACACAGAAATTCTTACTAGCTTTCATTTAAAAATGAATATTCTTTAAGGTGAAAGCAGCTACAATTCTTATTTAAAATATCTTATTTCTCTATAGAAAAATTGTAAACAACTTTGCATACAGAAATGGTACTTGTTCACTGCAGCAAGGTCTGAAACTCACCAAGTGGATGTTAAAACTTAGTAAGTGATCAGTACAAGCAGAGAGATATCCCGAATTGGCTCCCCAGTACAAATGTGTGCCCCTACTTAATTCACTCAAGAGCCCTCTAACACCGTGCAAATTCCTTGAAGGGTGAAGTGGGAAACAACTTCAAATCCTTCCTCCCAGGAATAGCCAGGACAAATTATAAAAGCTTAATAAAAAGGCTTTTCAGTCATTAAAAAATGGCAGTTGAAATTTTCTGAAGGGAGATGAAAGTCTCTCTTTAAAATCTTGTTCCTGAAGAATTCCCTGGTCTCAAGAAAAATGGGGAAAGGAAATACAGACCTTAAGAAAAAAATCTCTTTCTTTATCAGTGGGTTCATGTTAACAAGATAAATGTTTCCAACCTGTTCATATTTCACCTGAATGGCTACAGTTTTCACCTCTTATCCCAAAGGATTTCAAAGCTTCGGTACTTCTATCAGAGCTACCCTTTTTTCCTTTTATCATACAACAAAATCCTGAGTAAGCTCCTCTCTTTGGGGCTTTGGTGGTGAGGAAGGTCACTGGAAAGATATCACTGCAATTTTTGGAGTTATCTGGAAACCTGAGAGCATCACATTTTCCAGGGGCTCACAGCAAGTGCAGGGAGTAACTGAGCAAAGCAAGTGTCTGTTCCCCCTCCCACAGCATTATATAGGATATAGTGGGACTGAAAGGATTTTAGGGTGACCTTTGTGCTGCACTGGATTCTGGTGTTCACCTACGTGGGGGTTTGGCTACCACAGGTTGTGTCACACTTTGTTGAAGGTTCTTTGCCATCTTTAATAACTTGGAAACAGCTGTGATGCCACAAAGCATTAAATCAGAGTGGTTCCCAACTCAGAGCTGCTCATTTGGCAGCAGAATTGTTACTGGGCAGTGATGAACTGCTGCCAGAGTGGAGTGGTTTGGTTGTTTATTTCAGTAGGACTGAGGGGCCCTTGGATCTTTGGCATTTTCCAGATTATGTACCAAATATCTGATACGAGGAAGGGCTTTGATTTCATCCAGTGCCAACTGCTTGAGGCACTGCTGAAGCTGAGCTGTGTAAGTCCAAGAAAACTTCATTACAGTTCATCCACCATCAGAGGGGAGGGAGACTTACAAAAGGTGGCTTTGAAGAAAAGCATCAAATGGGATTAAGAAGGTCTCCTTTGGAAATACTCCACTGTACTACAGATCCTGATCTCTTGACTCCACTCATGTATGGATGATATTTTCTGCTCTGGGAAATTGGGAATAGCCCAGCCTGCAGTAAAGGCTGAGGGATAGGTATTAACCAAGAGCCAAACGGTAACCTCTGTGAGCAGCAGCACTCCCAGGGGCATCCACGGGGATGGAGACTCTGCTTTATAGAGAAACCTTCAACTGCAGCCTCTGAACATTTCACTGCCCCTGGAATCTTCTTGGAACAAGGCCAGTGGGATGTAACTGGTTGCACTTCCCGGTTAAACTCACTGGCCACCTCAAGCTGAAACTAAAGATGCAGGGGAAACAAAACCAACTAACATTTTTTGTCTTACTGAATCAATAGCATAAAGTCAGGCACGAGTAAGAGTTGCCTGGAGGTTCTTTTGCCAAGTTTAAAATCCTCTTCCTGGATGCACCCTGTTTCCAGTGCCTTTCAGATGGCATTCCTTCCTCCCAACCCTTTTAATAATATTTACCTGGAGGAAGCAGTGTGTTTGCCACAGAGTGATCCTAATTTATGCCTGTATAAATCCCTGGAAGTCAGTGAAATTATTGTGCCAACAAAGAAAATGGTCTCTTTGTTATTTACAAGGCTGAGAGAAAATTGCCCACAAATAGGAGAGTGCATGAGAAAGATCAGGATGTGAACATTATAGAGGAGTCCACTTGGCAGATTGATCCAATTTTTTTTGTTCCCTACGTTTATTTTTAAGCACTATTTACCATATTATTAATCATGTTGTCTTTCTACATCTTCATTTGCTCCTCAGTAGTTAATATTTATCTTGTTCTGTAATTCTCTGAAGGATGAGAAGGTGGGTTTTTTTTCCTAGATGTGGAAGTCCTTAAAATTATTCTATTCCAAGCTCAGGATCTGGAGTATTTTAAGGCACCTACAAGGCCTGCAGGGATCCTGCAAATGTGTGAAAGTACTTTCCAAACAACACTGGCTGTGACTGAAAGGTGTATTTCTTGCCCTTTTAAGCTAAAATTTGACTCTGAAACCAGGGAGTGGAAAACTTTGCATTGGCAACCACTGTGAAGATGAGATTCCTGCTGTAGTGAAGCTGCAGGTCTTTTTTGAGATCAGCTTTCTAAATTAACAGTAACAGATAATCCAGATGATCACAGAGTGGGTCAGCGTGGGAGGGACCAGAGTGGTGACTCTTGGGGACGGTTCTTTGCAGGGCCAAGGGCTGGACTTGCTGATCCTTGTGTGTCCCTCCCGACTCAGGGTGTTCTGTGGGGCATCTGGTGCCACCTCCCTGCTCCAGCAGGGCCATCCCAGAGCTCATGGCACAGGAGTGGTTCCTCATCACAGAGATGCTCCATCCCTTCAACACCTTTGTGGCCTCTGTTGGACCCGCTCCAGGAGCTCCATGTCCCTCCTGTCCTGGGCAGCCCAGAACTGGACTCACCACTCTGGGGGTGCCTCAGAGGGCTGAGCAGAGGGACAGGATCCCCTCTCTGACCTGTTGGGAATGCAGACCTGGTTAAAGAGACCCACCTCCTGAACTCAGGATCTGCTCTCTCACCTGCCACTTGCCTTTCACTGTCTCCAAATCCCAGCTGTTCCCAGGTAACCCAGGTTAAGTCATTTCTTCAACCAACCCCCCCTTCCCAAGCAGTGCTGCCATCCCAGTTGTGCCTCCTGCCACAGAGGCAGAGACACGGGAAAATAAAAGTAGGTCACTCAGCTGTCACAAGCACGAGAAAATAATTCCTCCAGCACAGAAAAGGAGTGTGTTTGGAGTTGGGTTTTTTGTGTTTGGAGTTGGGGTTTTATACTTCATTATGTTTTCGCACACAAAGCAAAAATTTTAAAAACAAACAAACAACAAAACCCCAAACAACAAAACCCAACAAACTGGCAAGCAATGTGACCAACAGATTTCCTGGGCTTCATTTAATATTTTAATGAGCTTTCTTAACTTTGAGAGAGGGAGAAAGCAAAGGCATTTCCCTAGGTCTTTAGAGAAAACACAGTTTTTCCAATGGAAAGTACTAGTCTAGGAATTGTTCCCTGGAGTCCACTTGAGAAGCCTTCGACATCATGGAAGTTGTCTGGGGATGCAGAGATCTGAGGCCACAGGGGCTGATTTTGGTAAGGAAGTGCTTTGGAATTCTGCTTTTGAGAAGTTAACTAGAGCTGGTTAAGTATTAACATCTATTTCAAATGAGAGTATAATCAGAAATAATTAGAATTAATTTGCTTGTCTTCAGGCCATTGCCTTATCTCTTACTGGTGGTTATTGCAGATGCTGGAATTGAAGTCAAGTGATTTGTTAAACAGAGTTTACTAAACAGGAAATAGTTTATAAATGTATTATGGGGGCAGGCCAGGAGAACATGCACTGTGTGAATATGGGGATTGTGCTAAAGGTCCATATTTCAGACTCTGAAAAGATTAAAAATCCTCAAATTTGCTTCAGCTGTTTATGGAGTGTGTGTCCAGGTGTCAGTCCAGGTTCCAGACTGACCAGAAAGGAAGAAGAGCAGGATAAGCTTTTTAAATGTGGCTGTTTATTGAGCCTTCCTGTGTCCCTGACACTGAGGTTGGAGTCTCTGCAGAGCCATGGGAAACGTGGGCTTGACACTGTCCAGGCCCAGCACTGAGCTCTTGGACAGCTTGGAATTCCCTGACCACTGACCAGAAACCGTCACATCCTCCGTGCTTCAGAAACATCCAGGATGGGCTTCCTTGCCGCGGTTTGTCCTGGCTGTAGATGCATTTCCAAAGATGCAGACCAGCCTGAGACCTCAGGAGAGGAACAGCCTGAGTGCACCTTGAGCTTTGTCCTTTGAATCCCTTTTGTGCTTTTGGCATTCTGGTTTTCAGAGCAGTGAATCAAACCACCCTCCTGGCTTAAAATGCACTTAGTTCCCCTCCCTCCCAGATCAGCATCTTTCTCTTCTTCCCACTGTGCCTGAAGAAATATATTTTTTAAAGAAAAGCTTTGTTTTCAAAGCTACAAAGACAATTGAGATACATTTTCTAGGTTTTGTAAATGTCAAAGCCAGAAGCTTTCAGAGCTCTCTAAGAGATTCAGTTGCACTGGAGCTACTCGAATGGCAAAGTGTTCTGCCAACACAGGTATTTTTGGAGTTTTTTTGTCTAAGTGTGTTAAAAGTTGCAAGGCCAGACCTTCTGAAGTCAGAATCATAGTTCCTAAGTAACCTGCATTTGGTCTCTTTATGTCCATTAGGGTACAGTTTCCAAAAATATTATTTTTTTTTCCCCATGTGACTCAGTACTTCTCATGAGGAGAATGAGCAACTACTCCTCTTATCATTTAGATAATATAATCACGGAATCACAGAATATCCTGAGTGGGAAGGGACTCACAGGATCATCCAGTCAAACCCCTGGCCCTGCACAGACACCCAAACAATCCCACCCTGTCCCTCAGAGTGTTGTCCAAACCTTCCTGGAGCTCTGGCAGCCTTGGGGCTGTGCCCACTGCCCTGGGGAGCCTGGTCAGTGCCAACC
>JAWMRA010000164.1:2911749-3019722 GCA_035584735.1 Pseudotriccus pelzelni
GTGGGGAGGCCCTGGCACAGGTTGGCCAGAGAAGCTGTGGCTGCCCCTGGATCCCTGGAAGTGTCCAAGGCCAGGCTGGACGGGGCTTGGAGAAACCTGGACTAGTGGAAGGTGTCCCTGCCTATATCAGGGCTTGGAACCGGATGATCTGTAAAGTCCCTTCCAGCCCAAACCATTCTGTGATTCTATTTTACAACATAGAAAATAATTTGTACAAACATATAATTCAGTTATTGTGCCTCAGTATGCCATGTTAATTAACTGCATTTTTCAGTGTCAGAAATAACATTTTTCTATGAGTATAAGCATTTCCCATTATTTCCAAGGAAGAATGGTGAAAGAACCTGAGAAATCAAGGGGCTTATTCTGGATTTACCTTAGTGAAATAGGTTCTTATACTCCAAGTTAGTAGGAGCAGTTAAAGAATCTGTCCTGAACCAAATATGACAGAATTTAGGTGACACAATTACATTAACAGGTAGGGTATCAAGACTGATAACTACACATAAATATGTACTTCCATATATCTACAGCTCCCACTTACAAAGACAAGACGTATATATAGCATTAATTCACGTGCTTGTTCATGTGTAGCAATTAAAACAAGCAGTAAAAATATCTGAGAAAAAGTTCTTTCAGTCTCTGATGGCTTCCCCATCCAAACCAAGGACATGCCTTGAAACAGAAACTTCTAGAAAGAGCAGGTGTCTGCAGTGACCTCTGCACAACCTCCTTCACACCAGCCCATCCTTCTCCCGGGCTCCCTCTGTGGTGAGCAAATGGGCAGGAGGTCCCATTCCCAGCTGAAAAGCTCCAGAAAACCTTCCTTCAGCACATTTCCTTAGATACTGTGAAATTCTTATATTTCTGGGTCAGATATGTGAGAGTTCTAATGGAATAGAAGTTACTTCAAACACGAGAACAGCAAAGAGAAACAAAGGATAAATCTGTGTATCCAGGATGAAATTAAAGCTCAGCAAACACTTCTCAAAGTCCATTTGGGATTATTTTCTGAACACTTTTCTTTTTTAGGAGAAAATATAAACTCTTACCTTTGGCACAACAGGTCCATCTCACAGCTTCAGCACAGCCTCAGCATCTACAGACATCCCCCAGCGCTCCTCCTTCGACCTCCCATCCAGCCCCAGGTACTGGAGCTCATCTTTAACCCAGGATGAGGTGGTTTGGGTTGGTTTTGAACATTTCCACAAAGAACTGTTTGATCTGGAGTGCTGCCTTCAGGAAACGGAGCTGCTCTCGTCCTCCTCTTAAGAACTTTTGACCACTTTTTGCTGCAGGATCTTTTCCCACATCCTTATCTCCGTGACCAGGCTTCAAAGGACCCCGTGCTGCTCTTGCCTTTGACACCCCTCTCCAGCCACGCCGCTTGGCTTGGGATGGGTCTGTGCAGCTTTTCTCAGCGATATCTTTCCGTTCATTCCGTGCGTTTAGTTTGTGTCTCAGCTGATCACAGAGGCAGCATAGATTGGTCTCTCCAGGATGCTTCTGATCAATTTTCTTTTCACATGAAGCATGAATTATTAACAACCACGAGGCACTCAAACCCAACTCACTCCTGAAGTTTCACGCAGCTTACAAAAGATATAAATAGATTAGTAACTCCAGTATTTTCCTCAAAAGATCGGTCGGTGCGGGCTGGATAAATTCCAGGTGGGAGGGGAACTTCTGAGACAAAGAACTTCTGATGAAAAACATCTTTTTCATTTATGGGCTAGTCACAACCATTCTGTGCCTAGGGCCTAAGAAGTCATTCGATATCACTGTGGCTCTGCACAGTCATCCACAAAACGGTCATATTTCTCTTCTCAGAGAGATGATACAATGGGTGTATGGACTATGTGGAGGAATTAAAAGGCTTTTGACCAGGTGCAACGTGCTCTTTGTGTCTCACTTACCTGAGACGTGCATCCAGAAGTTCCTCCCCTCAGCAGTGCCTCTGAAGCACGGTGGGATGCACACTCATCTCCACAGGGAGAGCAAAACAGCAGCTTACAGTTCATAGAATCACAGAATAACTAAGTCCGGAAAAGCCCTCTAAGGTCATCAAGTCCAGCTGTTAATCCAGAAGTGCCAAGCCCATCACTAACTCATGTCCTCAAGCACCGTATTTACAGGTTTTTTGTTCAAGGCCAGCTTGGACGGGGCTTGGAGCAACCCAGACTAATGGAAAGTGTCCCTGCCTGTGGCAGGGGCGTTGGGACTAGATGCTCTTTAAGGACTTGTCCAACCAAAAACCTGTGTTCCTCTGTTTCTATGATTCTACCAGAGGAAAAAATTGCAAGTCACTCAGAGGAAAGATATAGCACTGCAAAATGTAAGCAAGTCTGTGACATCCTGGGGCTGGTTAACCCCACTGCAACAGAGTGACTCCTGCTTTACCTCTCCATCAGCATGGAGACAACAGTACCCACATGGAATCCAAAACTGGGCACTGGAAGTAGTTATTCCAACTGTTTAGGTGTGCAAAGATATGTTTACATGCACGTGTACACACGTACACAAAATCATAGAATCACAGAACAGTTTGCACTGAAAGGGACCTTAAAGATCATTCAGTTCCACCCCCTGCCATGGGCAGGGACACCTTCCATTAGCCCAGGTTGCTCCAAGCCTCGTCCAATCTGGCCTTGGACACTTCTCAGGGCTGGGACAGCCACAGCTTCTCTGGACAATCTGTGCCAGGGCCTCACCACCCTCTGAGCAACAAATTTCTTCCTAATCTCTAATCTAAACCTGACCTCCACCCTCAAGCCATTCCCCTTTGTCCTATCGACAACAGGACACTATATATAAAATGCGTTGAAACCACACATTTGCATAAAAGGGGAGGAGGTGCTCAATACCACACCTGGCGCAAACCCCAGGGCCCAAAATTCCCCGATTCCCACCTGATGGCAGAGGGGCTGTGGCTGCCAGTGGCTCCCGGCTCCGCTTTCAGCCCGACAGCTGCAGATCCCAGGTGGTCTGACATTTGAGACAGGGGCTGAGGGGAAGATTGAAGGTGTTTCAGGGGAGAAGGAGGCTGCGAATAACACTGAGCCCTCATCCAGATGGAATCATTCACGGAACAACCTGAGATACTCTATTACTGTCCATATGCCTCCCAGGTCTCCAAAGGCCAGACTCCATTGATTTATTAGAAATCTGCTTTTTTTTTTTTTTTCCAGCACTGGTTCTTTCCAAAACAGGGTATAATGTGGGATTTACTATCATCTGAAATGCTCCTTTTTAAAAATCAGTTCTTCGCATAAGCTGGTCTTCAGAAATGCTCCAATAATCACCAGATTAGAGAGTATTTCGGGATGGGGGCCCCCTCTTCATGCAGCCTTTAAACAAATTTCTCCCTGCCACAATGAGTGATAAAGCATTTTATAGGGCATTTCTGTGATAAGTAAATGGCTGAAGGCACGGAACCAGTAGAATAAAAGCCACCAGATATAACTCTGCTAAGAGTCTGCCTTACGCTTATTTCTTCCTTTGCGTATAAGCCCGGAAGAATTATTTTATTGTTCTAGCACTGCAAACAGTTGTTATTAGTGTATCTTATTTATAGTCAGTTCTTTGAGGCACTATAGTAATATAGAAAAATATCAGTTATTTCATCACACTGGTGAATTTAATGAACCTGAAGGTGTGTGTTATTTTAGCACTTGCTGTAGCTCCTGTGAAAACCCAATGGTGCTAAAATCTGTAAACCTGTCACTGCTTAAGTAATAACCTTGTTAAAAGCATCTTCATTTAACTTATTTCAGCTTTTGCAGAATGCAGGTTTTATTTTATCAGTGCAGGGAATAGGTGTTTCCAACCAAACCACTTATTGTAAATATAGTTAATTGTAGTTCATTAATTTATTCTCAGTGTTATTGCTTTTATTTTAACACTTAGTTTAAATTAAGCATTGTCTAGAATTGAGTTCCCATTTTCGATTTTTTTTAAACAAACTCTTAATTTATATAAAATATCTTTGGTTAGAACAGTAAATTTTATTCTGCAATATGGAAAATGCTCTTTGCATTCATTAATATCCCTTTATGCTGCAAGAAATGAGCTTTCTTCCTTAACAGCAGACAGGAAAACAAAATGAGATTCCTTTTTTTAATCTTACCACTGTGAAATTGGGCTTCTTCCTTTCATTTAAAAATATAGGGAAAATGAAATATTGATGGCATGTGTTCCAAATTATCAATTGATCCCTGCAAATGTACATCTACAATTATCGAAATCCTGGCAATAAAAAAATGGGAACTCCCTGCTATTTAGCACCATTCAGCAGAAAGAGAAGCGCAATTTGCACCATCACTTTTTTTATAGCACCAATGATGCTTCCTATATTATTATTACACCGTGGAGTTGTTTGTGACAAATGATACAAGTATCAGGTTCCCAGTAAATTTTTACAAGGTGGGCAATTACCCATCCATTAATATCTTTTTCTCTTTGAGGCCTGCTATGCTCCCTGGTATTGTATGGCAGACACATGGCATTCCAGGGATAAAGATCTCAAAAACTGGTGCTGAATTCCAATATGGACCCATGCTTCTGATGGCAGAGAGGCTGTATTAGAAACCCAAATGTGTTGGCTGCTTTGGAATAATTAACAGAATTAGCTATCCAGGATGTTTCCATTAGACTGTCATTCCATTGGGGGGTTATTTATTTTGTTCCCCATAATTTAGCCCTCCTTTTCCATGTGTTTCTGTTCCAGTGCTTATTGATCCATGCATGACTAATCTAGATCAGAGCACTATCATCCAGGAGAAAGCAACATCCCCAACTGGGCACAAAGCTGACCTGGGCTATTCAATCACTCTTATCATCAAAAGTTTCTTCCCTGGTCAATCTTGATTTGAGTCTGCAAAAAAGTTGAAAATGTGATTAAATTTTATTCTCTCTCACAGTTTTGGTGTCAAAACCCCCAGTGGGGTTGGCAGTGCATACTTGGAAAGCAAGGATATGTGAGGATGGTCGGTAGGTACCCTCTGAGATGGGAATAAGGGATAGAAGTGGGACTGAAGGCATCAGCATCCCCCAAGGCCTTTGTAGGCATCTCAAAGCCAAGGTGGGAGCACCCAGATCTGCCAGATCTGCTCTGGCGCTGACCAAAGAGGTGAGGGTAGGAGGAGCAAACACACACTACTAATGTGCTGTTTCTACAGCAGGGTCATTCCACCAAAAAATAGGTCTTGTCTCAACCCAAAAGAGTGTCAATGTGCCCTGAGTGCTACAGTAAGAGGAGGAGCGGGAAGCAAGCCAAGCTGCCTGTGTCCAACTGTAGGATCAGGATTTAGGGCAGAAGTTGGGATGCTTCAACAGCTGCACTATGTCTTCAGGATCTCAGAAACCAGACCAAGCAATTGAAAAGGAATCCAGTTGTTTAAGCTTAGACTGGGATTGTGTTTGTATTTGTTTTGCTTGTAACCTTTCATTTCCAGCCTTCCAACTAAAAGCCTGACCTTACATCTTGCTTAACAAACCTTTTGAAAAAGCTTTATTTTATCATTCAGCCTGGCCTGTGCTGCAGGGAAGATGGATGGGAGGGAATGGGTGAAGCTGTGGAGGCGCAGAGGCACATCCCACGGGCGCAGGGTGGGAAGCTGGGGTGTGCATCCTGCCCTGCTGCCAGCAGGAGCTGTGGAGAAATGCTGCTTCACACAGCCATAAGAGCTCCTGTCAAGGATTAGCCAGGAGAGATCCTGTGCTAAAGCATCTCACAGCACTCACTGCAGAGCATTTAGTTGAAAGAGTACAGGTAGCTGAAAGTGTATATAACTGGATCTAGCTGCCCATGATCAAATATGATTTAGATATAAAAGCAAATCTGCAAACTCACGTGTTATTTTGGAGCGGTTGGTGACCCTGGAGCCCTGGGAGCTTCACTGCTGTGGAGCCAGGGGTCCGTGACCCCAGTTTGGTGGGAGTCAGATCACCATGCCTCTGGACTTCCTGCTGAACTCTCTTTATCCCTTCCTAACCATGTTTGTGAGACTGGATTAGGAGCTCCTACATGTCCTGGGTTTAGCTGGATGGCCTGTTTGAAGAAACCTCGAGCCTTTTCTGCCACATCACAAGGAAAACTTCAGTTCCAAACATCTGGCCTGTCTCCAGAGGACTCTTTCTCCTGACATCCTGTACTACCACAATCCACAGAGAAAAAAGAAAAGACAAACCCAAACACAGCACACAAATAAAAGTACTGAACATAGGGGTGGGAAGGAGGATGGAGAAAAGCAGCACTGAAATCCAAACCATTCCTTTGGACCCTGCACCACAGGTTTGTCCAATAATAAAGCTGGGGAAGGGAACTCTCCTGTCTGAAAACCAGCAGAAAACAGCCCAACAGTACTTTTATACACACTTACACTGCATTGACTTAGGCTGGTTTATAGCTAAAGCTATAGCTATTCATCCTTAGCATTGAGAGACAAAATCATTCCAGGTAGGATTTCACATTAGTGACCTGTTCTTTTTATAGCCTAAAGTCAGCACCACGTAGCTCTGCACCTATTGCTAGTACCAAACGAGTGTAAAGTCAATATTATGTTTATGGCTGTAGTGCTAAAAATGTAAGATTAAATTTAAAATTATTGAGCAGAAAATTTGAATTTAATAAGATTTTTCATTAAGCCCATATCCCCCACACTGACACAGTGGTAATAGCAATTTGACCCACATAACTTTTTTGTTTCTTAAGTTATACTATTACAGGCCAATTACATGTTCTTTAAAGAAATGCTATTAATTATTGAAACATTAAAAAGCTGAAGTCATTGTTTTTGTGCACTTAGCATAGCTTTTAAGACAGATTATAGAGAGAGAATCTTTTGGTAGCTAGTCTTAAAATATTCACCGATGCTGGAACAATTTAATGAAATTCACATTTATTTCAAGGATTTTTTTAATTAAATCTATTGGTTGTTGGTATCCGTAAACCCTTAAGAATAAACACCTGCAGTGTTTTATTATGTAAAAAGGTAGTTTAATTGCATCATATTTATCACAGACAAATCAAGCCCTATTCAGAAGATAATAATGACACAGTAATTGGACCAGTAATTGGTTCAGGATGATTCAATATTGTACTAATAATCATAAATACTACTGTCTCCTGCTTTGGTACAAGGCTGACACTATATTATAGATTGGATTTGGTGCAATAAATATCCGTGAACTGGGTCCAGTAGTGCTTTGGTCTTTAGTTCAGCTGCATTAGTAAATAACAGGTATCAAACAATGCATCCTACATGAGCAATCATTCCTAGAGGGAAACGCAGGGAATACTGTGGCTCTTTCTGCAGCTGGGAATGCCTGGAAGAGGCAACACCAAAGGTACTTTTTGGCTCCTTGTGTTAAGCATCACCATTTGCCTCAGAGATGTTTCCACTCCAAATCAACCTGGTCACACTCAGAGCAAGTTGTAAAGTAGACCTGTTTGGTTTAAGTAAATGCTTTTTGGCTTTTCACCTATTTGTTGCTATTTGTTTGCATTCCTGACAACTGGAGAAATGGAACACTACTAAGAGGAACAGTTTTCAGAAAATGCTGAGCATCGGTCCTGAAACCCGCCAAGGAAAAACAGAAGGATGGCCAAGATAACCCAGAACAGGGCAAACCAAGTTCAACCACCAGTCAGAGGATACAGTCAGTGTGGTCATGAACCCCTGGAGATGGCCACTGATGAGACACCAGAACCCAGCAAACCCTTGGCATCTCCTGGGCTTATGTTCTCCACAGGAATCAGCATTGCTAGTGCTTCCTTTAACTCTATCTTTTTCATGCATTTCCCTTATTTTCCCTCTTTGACCCAGGGAACCACCACCCACCCAAGGAGGGTTCTCCTTGCTCCTCACCTCTGGCCTGGCACCATGCGGGTCTTCCTGCAGCATTTTGGCAAGTCACACTTTCTATCTAAAATGTAAATGTTTTTCTCTTATAAAACCAGTGATTTTTTTTTTTTTTTTGCTTACAAAAACAACTCTTAAAAATATTAATAATGATAAAAAGACCTTTCTTGCTTCCTTAGTCTGACTGAATGCCACATGAGATACTTGGGTCTGAGCTTCCCAAACACAGATAGCCCTAAGTAAAAGTGCATCTATTCATACTTCGACAGTTGAAAAGATATGTCAAAGTTCCAAAGACTCTACTACTTCACTGGATTTCACCCAGAGCTTTGAGCACAGTTTTCCAGATTGTCCTGCTATGATCTGAACACCTACTTAGTTTTATGTTATCATGATTTCCCTACCATGTTAATAACAGCTTTTCTTATGTCAATGGTGCAACACAAATTGGCACACCTGTACTCAACCATAATCTACTTTTGTGACCTGTTTTTATTTGCATGAATATAAAATTTTGAGAATTATGAAAATATAGAAATAAAGTATGGAAGCAGATATAAGAAATACAGAAAATATAGAATTTTTCATTTTCTTTTCTTTTCTTGACTTGTGCGAAGGGGTGGAAATCTAATCCAGCAAACACAAGGGCCTGATGGCAAAGGGTGGATGGTAGGAGGCTGCAGCCCTGTAGCCAGTTGCTCGTTTATGGTGGGTTGATACAGTAGAACATGGTGCACAAAACCCTCACATGCCATTTAATGATAACTGTGAAAATCGCCCCTGTCCCCACTGCTTTCAGCAGACACTTGGCGGACCCGTGGCACTGTTCCCTCGCCAGTGCTCTGGTCTTTCAGAGGGAGCCAAAAGGGAGTGGAGCCTCATTATCCCCGAAACAATGATCCTTATTCACTAGACAGAGAAACTTGCTTTTCATGGACGCATTATACAGCGCGGAGCTGGAATAGAGATAACATATCCCCTTTATCACCAGAACAAAAGCTCAGGGTCTATGCTCCTGGCTTGGAACAATGCCCCCAGAGCCTTCACTGATGCATTTGTAAGCGTTTACCTCTTCTCCTTTAATTGCTCTGCACTGGAGGGAGGCGCAGCCAGGCCCAGGTACCACGCGAAGGTGGATGGTGATGCTGAGCCGCCGTCCCTCACGCACAGGCGCAGCAGCACTGCTTGACTCCGCTTCTCCTTGATGCACCGTCCTGCTTGCTTGACACTTCCACCCCAAAACACAGCACCTAAAGGCCGGAGGGAACGAGGGAGGTGAGGAATGCACACAGCCAGAGAAACAACTCATATTGTAGGAGGTACTCCGGGAAACCTTTAAGACTCCACAGCGGAGCAGCCCTGGTGTGGGCACTAAGGCTGAAAGCAATCTGTACAAATGAAATGCCATGGCAGAGGGGCACCAGGGGACCAGTTCCCTCATAATGGAGTCAAAGTGATGGAGCCCAAACGCACTGGTTAGGCACTTGTCCTGCTACGTTGGCAACAAGGGGAAGGTACGCAACACCGAATCATCCCTTTTAAATTTTTTTCTCCTGGTGCTCCGTCCCCAAGCCATTTTTTTCCCCCTTTGCCTGAGTGTCTCTTACCTTAGCCTTGCACAGGGAGGAGGGAAAGGTGAGAAGACAGGAGAGCTATCGCTGTGCACAGCCAGGCAGGCAGGCAGCAGAGGTAGATGAACAGAATGTGTTGAAAGCATCATGATCCAGCGCCAGGAAATAACAGTTAGCATATCCCTGAATGACATTTACAGGAAACCTATGTTTCCTTTTCAGGGCCATAAGCTTCAACAAACTGGTGTGTTCAGTCAGCCCTTCCCCATGTACAGTATGGATGCCACAATTTTCTCAGCATATGCTCAGCTGCGTCCTTCTGATGGCATCCATGTTGGCGCCTTTCCATCTATAGGCATGGAGGGATGTCTTCATCTTCTGCAGGAGTCTGGGGCTACTGCCAAAGGCAGGGATCCAAGCACCGCAGGCAAGGAAAGTGGATCATTTTGGTTCCTGAATAAGGATTAGGCTTTGCAACACCTGAGCAGCGAAAATCCTGCAGAGCCTCCGTGGCCGGAGCCAGGAAACGCCGCGGTTCTGCTGGATATTGCTGAGCTGAGCCCTATTAACCAAGGTGAATGTTTGCTGCAGAGCAAATTAGGGGAAATTTAGGAAACAAATGGCAAACAGGCAGCCACATGCAATGTCCATATAAAGGCTTCAATGGCTTTGGCTCTGATGTTTTCTCGACGTGTAATAGATAATACTTCCATTATCTTAACCCTCTTCCAGCTCTCACCTAAGGAAAAACCACACAGCCATTATTCCAAGAACTGCTTTACTTATGTGAACCAGAGATCCCTTTGATCTTTTGTTCTATGCTGATGAGGAGCCCAGTTATACACCATCCTAAGCATCAACACTAGTTAAATCCCTTTATTATTTACTTTATTTTTAATCACAAACAGAAAAAAAAGAACAACAACAAAAAAATCCTTCTATTTTTCCCCCAGAGCTTATCTGGTTTTTTGTCACTTCAGAGTATGGGCCAAAATGTACTTTTCTTACTTGAGAATGGAGGATTTCCCTGAAGTAAACAGGATACCCAGAATTAAGGGCAGGATTTTGTCTACACACTGTTTTATCCAATCTACGTTTATCGTCTTTAATACACTTAGGAAAAGAGAAGGGAATTTATTTGGATATTAAATGGCCTTGGAAATCATTCTCAACAAGGAATAAAACATTCCCTTTACATAAAATCACATTATAGAAAAAGTGCTCAAGTTAATTTAAAGAGAAAATTTAGAAAACAAAAGCCAAGTCACAGCCACACACACAAACTCCCCTCCCTCCTGCTTGAGGAAGGGAACTGAAATATTTCCTCTCCTCCTTTCTGAGCAGCTCATTTTACAGAAATGAGAAGGTAACCTCATCGATTCGCAGTACATAAAAGCCAGGCATGCACAGAGCAGAGAGAGGTGATATAGATGGGAATTAAAAGCAGTTTTTATGGCTCTGCACCTGATCAGGAAAAATCTTTTTAGCTCAAACACATGAAAGTTGTTTCCCACTTTGAGCCATTTTTCTTCTCCTTCTTCAAACACGTGCTTTTCCCGAAGAAACGATGACAACACATGGCTAATTAACAACAAAGAATAATTGAACTATGGCTCTAACTATCTACCTTTAAATCAAAGGAAGAAGGCAACCAATACTAAAATTTAATCTGTCCTCTGGGGCTGGAGACAGCTTACAGGTTCAAGTCAGATAGCAAATGTAGCTAAATGGCAGTCAGAAAAGATCATGTGACTGGGGGCTAAAAACTAATTAATCTCCATAAAGCTGTAAGTGAGGTAGGTAAGATGACTTGAAATCTGATTACATTATTGCATTTAAAGAGGGGAAAATGCAGCATGTATTTTTCATGTTGATTTTAACCACCTGAGCCCTTAATGACATTTTGTACCTTGAAAGAAAACTCATATTTCATTTATATTTTAAAGGACCTACAAAGATGCTATTGTCATCTGCAGAGAATTTACAAATTTAGTCTAAATAATGTTGCTATGAATCACAGGCAGTGCATTTCTGAACTTTTTTTTCTGGTGTAAGTCAGAAGATTCCATATAACTATGGGAAGCTGTAAAGCAAAGCATTTAACAAAAGATGAAATAAATCTTAGGGAGAAAATAATTTTGCTATATATTCCAACAGAGGAGGAGAAAAAGGCTCCTGCATTCTGACTTCTGAGGATGCACATGTTTTGCTCCTCTGATTTGTAAAAAATCTCCAGCGTTAAATTTTGAATTAGTGGGAACACAGCATTTATTATGATTTCTGTTATTTATAAATAGCTACAAAGCAAAACCAAACAAACAAAAAATTCTAGGTGGGTGGGAGACCTCAATTCAGTGAATTTAGTCAAATTATGCATGGGAAAGACACACTTAGATGTAATATTTTTTTATTGTGTAGGGCAGATGTTAGAATATAGAATAGAACAAGGGGAAATGGCCTCGAGTGGTGCCAGGAGAGGTTCTGATTGGATACTGGGAAAAATTTCTTCGTTAAAAGAGTGGTTAAGCCTTGGAACAGGTGTAACCACCATCCCTGGAAGTGTTCAAAAATCAAGCATACGTGGCACTTTGTGACGTGGTGTAATGGGTGGGGGGTTGATGGGTCAAAGGTTGGACTCGATGATCTTGCAGGTCTTTTCCAACCTTAATGATTCTACGAATGGAAAGGAAAAAGAGAGGAAACAGAAAGCTGCAACCACGTACCAGGCTGAAACCAACCCTGAAGTTAATTTTCCAGTCATGGCTATGGATCGCTGTGCATAATCCCTGCTTCTTGTGTAGCAGCATCCATGTCAATATTCCGGAGTGGAAACACCACCAAAAAAAAAACAAACAAACATAACAAAAAAGACAGAGGCATTATCAGACTCAATTATTTGTTTCTGAGATTCCATACAAGCAGCACCTGACAGCTTGTGCAGGGGGCTCAGACAGGGACAGTTTTATGTGATAAAAAAAGTGTACTTTTAAAATGTTCGTAATATACTTGATATATACTTGCCGTACAAGTATATAGTGGCCATAAATAAACAGCATTTAACTTAACAAGCACACGTTTATAGGTATAATAATGGCATTTTGCACTCCTGCAACACCTTTGATCCCAGAATTTCCGAGTCCTTTGCAAGGATTAATTAATTAAGCTTCAACACGCCCCTGCACCAGATGTCATTAAAATACTTTTTATGGCCCGCAAATTCTACAAAAGACGTGCTTGTATTTCATGTCTTACTGTGCCTCCTACCCAAAGCAATTACTTTTCTCCTCACTTGGCTGTGTGGTGGATGGGAAAGGATGGTGGGGTCCTCCTGCCCCACTGGGCTGGGAGATTCCCTTGTAGTTTTTAGTCTCTTCTTGCTGATCAGGAAATTCAAGGGGTTCATGCCATGTAGCCATGCCTCAAACAGCTTTGCCTGTCTTGCTCTTTAACCCTCAGATTTTCTTTCCCTGCCACCTGTGTTGCTTTTTGCTATGACTGATCTCCCTGAAATGCTCAAGGATTTTGCAATTTTGCTATTTAGAGTTAGGAAGACATTTTCCCCACACGGTGAAACTGCCATGTGGCTGTAAAGCACACACCACCACCCCCCCCCCGCTCCCCTTCCCCTGCTTTTTCTCTCAGGAACCAAATCACTCCACTTCTTACATCTTTATTCCTGGTTTTTGCCAGAACCCAACATGAATTACAGTTCAAACCCTACTTGCAAGTGATTTAAGGTAGAGCAACTTGGCAGTAAAACTTGCAGGGTGAGAGAGTGTGTTTGTAAAGTCTGGCACAGATGGATGCACCTCCTTGCATGAACCCTTAGCCTCGATGGGAAAAGACAGATACATGGGAATTAGCTCTCAAACCTCATCCTCTGCTTATCACGCTTATCTAGAGCTGGCAGTGCATCCTTGCCTGGGCTGTGATTAGTAGAAAACTCCCACATGGAGCAAAGTCTGACTCTCTAACTTATTAGATTTAGGAGAAGCCACGCAGGCACTTGAATTAAGGATTTTATTACTGTTGGGCAATTTCTGACACCTTTTCCTCTCTCCTCCCGCTGCCAGAAATGGACTCTCAGGTACCTAATGAGATCACAGTGCTTGTGAGGATGTTAGTTCAAAAATCACTCCTCTGCCTAATCTACCATTTACAGAAACAGGTTGTGTCTATTGGCCAGGAGTCAAATTTGAGCAAAATATGGCCAATGAGTTCAATTACTGGATAATGTAACTAGACACGTTCATAGACAACCTCACTTCATTCACATCACCTCCTAAAAACACACCTGAAAATATCTTAATGTCACTAATATATGCAAACAGACAGCTTAGCCTGAGCTTCTCTTGACCTACCTATACTTTACCCTGAAAAGTAAAATACTTAAAGGAAGCTTATAAAAATATGGATATTGACTTTTTACATGGGCTGATAGTGACAGGATAAGGAGGAATGTTTTTAAACTAAAGAGGGCAGATCTAGATTAGATGTTAGGAGGAAATTCTTGACTATAGGGCTGCTGAGACACCAGATTTGGTTGCCCAAATTCCTCAAAGAACCAGGAGATGGACCTCCTTGAGACCCAACAGCCACATACACCCCAGTGACAAAATAACCCTTCCAGAGGGACAGGTCACATGGGCTTTGGCCATGAGTGGTTTGGTGACACACATACACAACCACTCAAGACACTTTTATCATCCCACTGACAGTCTTGGGCTCTCACTGAGCAAATATCTTCTGACAATATCATTTTTTCTCATGGTGGTCAGCACGGTCTCAGAGTTTGCTTTACCTGAACTGCATTTCTGCTGCTGTAAGAATGGCTCACCAGAAACAGATTTTCGGTTGCTGTACTATCCTCCAGACACTGAGCACGAACCACGTCACTGCTCCTACTTTTAACAGATGTGCTGTCTCTCAGTAGCTGCAGCTCTCCTTTGGACTCAGTATTTCCTCTGTCACTGTGCTCTCTTATTCAGACCATAAAGAGCAACTGTCTGACAAGCAGACAGACATAACTCAGCTCAAAGCACGGGTTTGTTTGGCTTTTCTATAGCCCTGTGCCATCATGTTTTGTCACGTGAGGTCTCGTGCCAACTGCTTTTGTGAAATGCTCTGCTGACCAGCATCGAGGGGAGCCTGTTCCTTAAAAAAAGGTACTTTGTGGATTCCTTTTTTGAGGAAATAAGTTTGTTCCTTCTACAGTGGAATGAGAGGGAATCTATCTCCAGGCCAAACTTCAGATTCCTGACATAATTCTCCACCTACTTGACTGCAGTTGTGCCCCAGCACAAGCACGTTCCCAACATGTTGCAGCTTTCATGTGCCTACAGAGAGTAGGAAAGACAGGACCAGGCAGTAAAGTGTATTTTCCTTCAGTGAAGAGAATCTTTTAAAAATAAACCATGATCTTACCTTTTTCAGGTCACTTAGATAATGTAGCTGAGTCCAGCTGGGCTGAAAAAGTATTTGCACCATACGGATGTTGATACCACAGCTCCACGTGCTTAAATATTTAATTCCACTAAGGTACTGTACAACCAAAATACCTTGGCTTAATTTAGGTTGCATCTGGAAACATGTCATTTCAGATGCCAAGAGGTAGCTTTGTAATTTTTTCCTTCTCTCTTCTCATAAATCTACAATTTCTACTTGTAAATTTTAAAGCATACAAAAATTCAACTTTTTTTTCTTCAAAAAAGGATACTATGGTAATCAAAGGTTTGGCTCTTGGTCTGCATAGTCCTTGGTTGTATATACTTGAGGCAAAACATTAGATACAAATCTATCTCAAGGTTCTTCAGTAAGAAAGATGGCGAGTTAATTCTGGTTTAATATAAAAGCCAATTCAACTATTAATCACGATTACAGATAATTCCTAATGTGACACGATATCACTTAATTTTCAAAAAAACTAGAGGAAGAGACAGCACACATTCTCTTGAAACTACATAATAATACCATGCAAAGAAATCCTTTATAACCATTTCTGTGCACAGGTCATAAATTACCAATCAGACACATAGATACCATTTAATATTTTAAAGTCTCGTTTTTGTAGCTTCTTTTTTTTTCTTTTTTATCTTGTTCATGCTTTGTCTTAACAAATACGCTTGGCCATAATGAAAATAAACCTGCTGAAGTCTCTGTGGCCTGAGACAAGCTATAACACATTTCTGCTCCACAGGGTGGGCTCATGGGATACCTACTGAGAAAATGCATCCCCTCTGCGCATGCCCAGACTATTAAAATGAATTGACATGTTAATGCTGACAGGAAAAGAGCACAAGAGAGCTTGCTAAATTACTGCTCAGTCAGGCACTAGGAATTCCTGAGTGGCTAACTCCTGAGCAAAACCTGCAGCAAGGAGACAAGGGCGGGGGGGGGGGGGGGGGGAAAGGAGAGGAAGAAAGAAGTGGAGAGGGGGGGAAAGAAGGAAAAAAAAGTGGGTGAAAAAAGAAACTTTATTGTCAAACGCAACCAAACAAACGCTGAGGGTTTGTCGCGTTAGAAATGCACCTACTCATAAATCATAGGGATTTTAATCATACCTGCCACCTCAGCCTGCTTCTCCCCTGAGAAATTGTTTTCTTTTTGCTCCCTCCTTCACTCGCTTTCAATTATCTGGAAGCTGTTTCTCCTGTTTATTTATTTATCTAAAGTTCACATACAGTATGCATGCACAAATTTCCTCTGGGGGACCGAGCCCAGGCAGATCATACGAGGATGCGGTGGAGCGTGGCAGCAAACATCTCAGATGAATGTACTCAGCTCCGAAATCCTGCTTTGGACCATGGTGACAAGAGAAGGGGAGGACAGAAAGTAATTAGTGTGTGTACAGTGATGGATTATGGCTTAATATTCAGGCATTTCACCTTTGGACTGGTATAGGTAGGCCCACAGGACGACAAACAAAGTCCACATTCTTGCCGTTGAGAAAAAAAAAAAAAAGAAGAGAAGGTGAAAAAAACCCAAAAAACAAACAGAAACAAAACCCACCAGGTTTTCACTCTTTTAGTCCATGTCCTCTAATTGTTAATTAATTGTTTTAGTTGAATTTCAGACCTTCAATAATTTGGAAAATTACATATATATGCATATACACATCTATGAGAAACCTGAGGGGCAGCTGCTCGGTGACTTTCTGACAAGCTGGCACAATGTTGTTTTTATGTCTCACAGCTCCTATATGTGACTTCAGTATTACAGAGCAACTCAGTCTTTCAAATTTTAAGGAGAGAGTGAACTGCCAGTGACCTTTTCTCAGCTCTGGGAGGTGAGTGTGTAGCACAGATCCATCATGACATGAAGATCTTATAGACAACTTTAAGAAGAAAAAAAAAAAAAGCCATAATTTCTGCAAGTCAGATTGAAGGAAAAATAGATGAGGAGAGCTCAATAAGGAGTTACAACTACAGGTTAAATAGAGTTTTAACTTCAAAAATGAGTTTAGAGCAGGTTTTGAACTGTAACTGTGTGTATGAGGTTTACAGCATCTTTTTTAGGGATGGTTGAATCTATAGTTGCTATGCAGGATATTGCTCAATTAAAGGAACATCTAGACAGCTCTCCCGTTTGGAACACTTGTAGAAATTAAATGGATCACATGCAGTTTGACATTTTGCAAAATAAAAGAGTAATTGGGGCACCGTATTGTTTTTGCCTTTTAAAGAGAAGAGTCAAACTCACCCCATGAAGCTTAGCTGGAATCAGAATTTGGAATTCAGGTCCAGATTTCTTCCCCCCACTGCTTTCTCAATAAACTAATGATGCTCCAGTTAACTCTTTCAGCACTACACACATCCCATTAGATATTAGATGCCCCTTTAGCCTCATATTTTGAAGTTTTTAAAACTCAGGCAAATCCATATGAGGGGGAACAGTTACCTGCTAGGGCAAACTCTGCAGTTCAAAATTTCCCTCTGAAGGCCACTACCTGCTTATGAGACAAGCCCCGTGCTTCATGTTCTTTAAATAAAGATTTTCTGGGGGAATTCAACCACCTGCCAAGGTGAGGTGTGGGGTGAGAGTGTGTTTCTCAGAGCCCTCAGCCTCCCCTCCAAAAGCCAAGGAACCCACAGACTTTCACACGGTTTTTCTTCCTGTGCAAACTCTGCCAAAAAACGGAGCAAACCCCTGAGATCAAGGGGCTCCTGGTGTCCTGTGGGACTTCAGTCCTCTCTCATAAATCAAGTTCATACTGTGGTCAGAGCAGTTTGTGCACCAGATGAGGAGCCACAAACACTTATGTATGTGCCATCCTTTAAACATTTTAACAGCCCCATTAAATGTTGTCACATAAGCTAAAAATTAACCGTGAAGACACACTTCTTCTCACATTCACTACAGCTGAGCCTGAAACCAAATCCCAGATGTTCCCAACAAAAGCCATCTTGAATCACTATGTTCCAAAAGAGTGTTTCAAAGAAATCCGAGGAGGTGTCCCCTGTCCTGATTTCACGGACAACGTCAGAGGCTGCAGTGGCTTTGAGGGACCTTAGTCCAACCTACAGCAAACCTTTAGTCAGGCTCAGGACAGCCAATATCTTATGTCTATACGTTAGAAGGCGTCAGAGTGGCCCAGCTGTGGCCTTCCAGGTCCTGAAGGAAGCCTACAAGAAAGCTGGAGAGAGACTGTTTATGAGGGCCTGAATGACAGGACAAGGGGGAATGGATTCCCACTGACAGAGGGCCAGGTTGGACGGGGCTTGGAGCAACCTGGGATAGTGGGAGGTGTCCCTGCCCACGGCAGGGGAGTGGAACGAGATGAGATTTGAGGTCTCTTCCAACACAGGCCATTCTATGACTCTATGTTTCTGTCAGTGGAGACTTCATATGCTCCACAGATATACTGAAGATTCCAAAACCCAAACAGAGTGTCCCAAACCCACACTGCTCTGTGAGCAATACTGCCACGTTTACATTATTATCCAAACTGGATCTCATTCATGGCCTGGAAAAGAGCCTGTTTCCCTTTGTCTCTCCAACTTACCTGATCCAGAACAAATCCCAGGTGGTTTCCTGTGATCACAGCTTGGTTTTGGAAAGCCATGAGTGCTCTCTGCCTGCAGCTTCTTCTACCTGAAGATCAAAGCCCCGAACGCACACAGTTCACTCAGAAATGCCAACTTCCCTGGTATAAATGACATATTGCACATTTGGTGTAACTTTCATTTCATTTTGTAGTTTAGTTTGCAATCTCAGATATCAAAGAAAGCCAAACTGACAAAAGCCAGCTTGCAAACCCATTCAAGTGGAGTTTTCAACAGTTTACAGAAATCAACCCATAATCGACTTTATTTAAATCTCCGAGTGTATAAAAGGCTGCAGATTGTCACAGTAAGACAGAAGCATAGAATCATAGAATTGCTTAAGTTGGAAAAGTTGGATCTTTAAGATCGAGTCCAAACACTCCCCCAGCACTGCCAAGTCCACCACCAACCCCTGTCCCCAAGTGCCACATCTACACAGCTTTTAAATCCCTCCAGGGATAGTGACTCCAGCACTACTCTAGTCAGTCCATGCCGGGGCTTGACAAGCTTTTTGGTGGAAAAGATTTTCCCCAATATCAAATCCAAACCTCCTCTGGCAGAACTTGAGGGCCTTTCCTCTTGTCCTGTCACTTGTTAACCAGAAAAGCCTGACCTCCACCTGGCTACAACCTCCTTTCAGAGAGTTGTTGGGAGCAATAAGGTCCCCCCTGAGCCTCCTTTTCTCCAGGCTGAACCTCCCCCAGCTCCCCCAACCACTCCTGAAACAAGACTTCGAGGTGCCTCAACAGTTCCCAGCACAGAGGAACCTTCACTGCCCTCCTCCTTCTGATCACTCTATTCCTGATACAAACCAGGCCTTCTTGGCCAAAATTTTCATATATTAATGAGAACATAGAGGAGTGACATGAAGAAACATTAAACAGTGCCAAGCAGTAGGACATGAAAAGCTTCTTGTTGCCATCAGTTGCAGTGAAGCCTCTTGGTCTGGTGTCCCCCTTCAGGGGTGGATAATGGGTCTGAAGGACTTCTTACTTTGGCACAGAAATCACTCACAAGCACCTGAGACTTACCTGCACAAGACAGGTGTTTCCCCAATCTAGGCTTTATTTTGCTCTTCTACCAGCTCGTGCTCCAAACTGGAAACTATTTTTTGACTGTTTTGCCCTCATGGATCCATCCATCAAGGATTGTAAATTATCAGTCACCCAAACCTTTGCAAAAGGAACATCCCTAGCAAACAGTCCAGGTATCACTAGCAATAAAATTACACAGTACGGGACTTTTAAGAGTTATGTGGATCTAGATAGAATAAAAATGCCTCACCCTCAATTCCATGTAACTCAGATGACAGGAATCAGTCCAAAGTTTTGACAGATCTTAAATTAAAACAAACAAACAGACAAAACAAACAAAAAATCAAACAAAATCCCCAATCTCCGTAGTTAGCTTCAGTTTCTCCCAACCTTGCAGCAATGTGAGTTTTCCTTATGTAGTTGGGGGGGAAAAAATGAATAGTTACCATGGAAATTGCCACAAATCTTTTTCTTTCAGCCTCCTCCAAGCTGCAGAGAGGGTTTATAAAGAGACACATAGAATCCACTTGTCATTAAAGAACTTAGGCTGCAATATAACTACATTTTTCCAAGTTCTACAGCATTTTTCACAATAATTTGCTCTGCTCTAGTCTTCATTACAAAGGCAATATTAGAATGATAATGACTTACATGCTCTGTCATAGAACACTACTCTGACCTTTTCAGTATTCTGCCGTTTGAAAGCTTGACAAGGCCACCTCTTCTGCACACGTTAACGTGGCAGAGAACTGGGACCAAGGAAGGGGAAAGACATGGATAACAGCAATAGACACACCGCCAAATTCTTTTGAGCTTTAAATAACCTTACTCTATCTCATCATTTCTGGGGTGTATTTAAAGAGGTTGCCTGTCTTTCTTCCAGCACTTTGTGCCCCTGGAATTGCACCGGTCACCCAGTGCAATGACTTACCCACAGCAGGTGCTTTGGAAAGGTCTACACCCACACTCTGCTGCTCGGACATCAGTTTGGCTCTTTGAATTATTCATCAGCTCAGGAACAAAGTCAGAACATGGTCCCATATGACCAGACATCTCTTTTCTCAGCACGTATAAATTTTTTGTTGCTGTTTCTTTTTCGATGTGTATTGTAGACACCAGGCACGTCACCTTGAACACGTGCAGCACTTACTTTATTTTGTAGGATAGCAAATTTTTTTTATTTCACCTGCACTCCCTGCTGCAAATTCCTCTATAAATCATCAGGAGAGTGAAGGAAGCTCCACAGGGTCAGTGCACAACCTGCTGCAGAAATGTGGAGTCACAGGTGGACATGCTTGCATTAAGTGTATTCCTCCCACTCATTCATTTCCCAGAACATAAAGAGTCAGAGAAAAGTCCAAAAGAGAGTTGTTGTCAACTCTCCTTTTCCTTGTGTACCCATTTTTTGGTGGTACAAGGCCAAATCATTCTTGAAATGAGGGCAGAAAAGGGCAGGAGCCTTTTAAACCACCAGAAACCTTGGGATGGAAGAAAATCACAGAATTGTTTAGGTTGGAAAAGAACTGCAACATCATCAAGTCTTACATTTGATCAAACACCACCCCGACAATTAGAGCAGAGTACTAAGCCCTGTCCAGTTGTTTCCTGAACACCTCCAGAGATGGGGACTCCACCAGCTTCCTGGGCAGCCCCTTCCAACGCTTAACAACCCTCTCAATGAATAAATTCTTCCTCATGTCCAACCAAGATATACACTGTCTCCTTGGACGTTCACTCTCCATCCCAACCTTTTTGATGTGCAGCACTGGGAGCAACATGAGGAGCAACCAGGCTGACACTAATCTCTAGTTTTAGTGATTCAAAGGGAGCCCTCAGCCTCCTTCTGCTTATCAGCATCAACCTGACCTCCCTCAGACCCTCCCCTGATACTACTCTCTGCCTTCCTACAGCTGAGATGGGGGATCCAGAGGCTTTCACCCGTTCATATCTCCCTCTCACAGCTGTCCTCTCCAATATTACTCACAGGTGTTTTGAGAAGACCCATACACTCTTCAGGCTGCTTTTTTATCCCGTTCTATTTCTCTGACATAGGCTGCCCTGTGCATTAGAGCTGCAACGTTGTGCTCCTCGAGTACAACTCTTCTATTAAAACCAGGTGTTCCACGGCTTTCCTGTGGGATCCTCTCCCACTGCTGGGCATGTGCTCTGCAAAACACCCTGACATGGTGATGGAAGAGTTAATGCTCTTCGAGCCTACTGCTTGAGGATTATTTAGCACACCAGGTGCCTGCTGCTCTCTCCCTGGTGAGGAGAGCATGGGAACAGAGATGAATCACGGCTGCAGCTGCATAAGAGAGGGGTCTGGAAGCTGGTGAGGGAGCTGGTGAGACAATTGTGATCTCTCCGGGACCCTCTTCTATTTACACAAATACAAAGCATGTGATGAGTAAACCCTAGTGGACCCCGGCCATTCACCTTCTGATTGCACAGGACAGTGCCACTCACCTCCAAGGGTCTCATCTTCCTGGGGAATACCAGGACCCTCAAAGTCCAATGGTCCTCAGGTATGTGCAGATGCTCATTGCTACCTTTCAATTGTTGCTTGTAAAGCTGTTCTGATCAAGTAAGAAAAGATCAAGAAAAAATTTCACTGTGTCTTTTGGTTCCTCTATCGTCTTCACATGAGTCAAACTTCAAGGCTCCCGGTGTTCATCTTCAAAGTCCTCTTCTCCCAGTGTATCCTTCCGTCTTTCCAGAATGGCTGGTTTGATTTAGGACTTTTTTTTTTCCTGTGCTTTTCTTTTTCCTAAGAAGTACATAATTTGATACAATAAATAACCCCTATTTTGAATTTTTATTTCACTCAACCAGGGGACAAACTGTCACACAGGTGAATGCAGGGGGGACCCTGACATGGCACCAGGGAGAGTAACAATAACAAAAGGCATGGCCAAGGCAAGGAGCCAGGTGTCTGTCTTAGGCACCAACCTCAGGCTCAAGAGAAAAATTAATCTCAGAATTGTCCCAGGCCAGTGAGACTTTCCATTATCTTTTAACCAGAGTAAGTGGGCTATGCTCAGGTCCAGTCTGGGATGGTTTGTGTAATTGATAATGCAAATGACAAATAAATCTGTTGGGATTCAGTTAACTTGTCAAAGAGATTTTTGATAAAGAAAGTATCAAAGGACACCTGATACAGAAAACACATTGCACCCCTCCCAGGCAGGGGAGTTTTTGACTCATCCGAGCACCTTTCCTGTGTTTAACTGTATCAGAAAAATCCACAGTGGTAACCTCTCTATCTCTACAAAAGGCTTGTTCTTTATGAGGTAATTACGTTTTCTCTGGTACATCACCTCTCTTGTCCTACAGAGGTTAAATATGATGCATAAAGTGAAGGCAATGCAATCTCCCTTGCACAAGGGGTCTTGTTATAGAGCATCTCTATCTACAGCTCTCTTACCCTGGAAATAAGAAAAATTATTTCATGTCAATGCATCAGGTGGGAGGGAAACTACAAGACTTAGAATCATGGCTTGAGTTGGAGGGGATCTTAAAGATCATCTCGTTCCACACCCTGCCATGGGCAGGAGCACCTTCCACTATCCCAGGTTGCTCCAAGCCCCATCCAGCCTGGCCTTGAGCACTTCCAGGGATGGGATGTCAGGCTTCATCTTCTTTCTTTTCTTCCCTGACTTATGAAACAAACAAAAATTATTAATAATAATAATAAATTAGAAAAAAACCTCAAACATTTACTCCTCTGCAGGGGCTGAAAGAGCAGAAAAGAAGAGAGCAGAGTGATGATGGCACAAGTTCCCTGGGTCTCACAGTCTGTGCAAAGGACTATACATACTTTTTCTAAGTGCAGCTGAATGACATTTTAGACACCCTTCTTTTCCATATTGGGTACCCCAGAACAGTGTTACTGCCTCCCCCCTGCCCCCAGCTGCTGTGTCCTCAGCTGGTTTCCCCATCCAGCAGAAGTGAGGTCCTCCCTACAGTGTGCTGGTCCAGCTACTGCTGGCAGTGAGGGAAGTATTCGTGGTACAGCCTAAAATAATCCCTCAGTGACTCTTACTACCATGTATCCCATATCCAACTCTTTTTCCTTCTCTGTTCTCTGCTTCATAAGTTTCTTTTCACTTTCCTCAGTGTTTACTGTACTTTGAATAGTTCTGTGGCTACCATCCATAGGAGAACCATGGGAACTGGCAGGCAATGAATGACTGGCATGCAAAAGGATTTTTTTGAGTTTTTTCTTTTCCCTTCTTCTTCTACTTCTCCTTCTTGAAAACAACCTTGGCCAGCCATCAGATGAAAAAAAAACCATTCTTCTGCCAGCTCCTGCCCAGTGCCAGTGTCAGGCTATTTAAAGCTCTCTGAGAAGTGGTTTGGGGGAAGGTAGCACCAAAACCACATATCGAGCTGCATCTTTTCCCTCCGTATCAGAAAAAAAACCCAGAAGTTGCCGAGCTCTCTTTGCTACTCAGGCTCGACTTAAGTTAAACATATGAGACCCTGACATAAATGCACTCTGTAGGAATCTGTAATAAGGTACTGCAGTTAAAACTAGCGACTGCATTTTCGATGTGAGAGCATAATCCTCATTGTTACTGGGGAGTCTGGATCTTGCCACAACAGAGGGTTTTTTGTTATATTACATGCCTACCAACCAAGTCCTTTTCTTTTACAGCTCCCTATGGTAGGGAGAGGAAAAAGAGTGGATTTAAGTTTCCAGGGAGCTGTCGGCCTTTGTAATAAGGTACATGGCTCACTGCTAGTTCACAAAGGGGGTTAGCACTAGAACCGCGGTGAACTATTCATCCTGCCAGCGAGCTCAGGTGAACGCGGTGCTCGGAGCCAAACAGGAACGCTCAGCCCCATTCACCCAGTAGCTATATAATGTACCACAAGCTGGAAGCTGTTCATTGAGCCAGCAGGAAACTCAGGCAGTTTAGCAAGTGCTGGAACCAGAGCTGCTGTGATGGATGGCAGTCTGCAGGCCTTGGGAGCTGTGCAGCCATGCCAGGCTTTGGAGACCAGCAAGCAAGGCTGGGAGTCACGAGAGAATGGGCTGAGGTGTTCCTCCTCTCCTCCACCCTGGGAAACTGCAAGGAAGAAGAGAAGAATTTGATTTATTTCCCATTGTCAGTTTGGGGGGGGGGGGGGAGGGGGAAGAGCAAAACTAAGAGCAGAATGCACAAACAAAACAAAAGGCTTAACTCTAGGAGAAAAAAATGCCTATTCCCAGGAGGGAAATGTGATACTCCCCAGCTTGCCCACTATCAGCACTCTGAGACCCACTCCCAGCTGCTCTGCATTCTTCGGTTTCATCACTCAAATCTGAATTACAGGAAAGCGTTAAGGCTGGCCATGCTGCTCCTGCTGCTCTTCTGGTGCTGCCCATCGAGGCGATGCTCAGCCATCACCAGAGCGATGCAACTCGGAGAGGTCAGTGCCCACCACAGCAGCAGGCAGAGAAGCAGAGACACCTGGCAGGGCTACCAACAGGAGTCCAAAACTCAGGGGGCCCAGAGCACACAAAAAAAAATTTATGTCTACCAAGGTAAAACTGTGCAAAAAAAAAAGGCCAAATAGGAAGTTAAAGCATTTTTTTCCCCTTGAGCTGTTGGGTGTAAGCAGAGAGCGAACCCATCAGCAGCCCTCTGATTCACCCCCAGTAGCTCCAAAGGAATGAGGAGAAATTGACCTGCACACTGCAGTCCCTCAGAACCTTTCATGTTGACATCACAGAATGACTGGAAGATAACTTAGAGATCATCTTGTTCCAAATCCCCCCAGCGTGGGCAGGGACACCTTTTACTAGACAATGTTGCTCAAAGCCACTTCCCACCTGGCTTTATTGGTCACATCCCCCCATTGACTCTTGACAGCTCTGCTCCATTTGTCACCTCTGAATGGATCATTAAAAATATGAAGGTTTGCACATATTAGTAGTTTACAGAAAATATAGCACCATGCCCTCTATTTCCATAACATTTTTCATTTGATGAAATCAAATAACTTGTTAGCTGGGGAAACTGAGGCACCATTGGGTGAAGAGGCTTGTAAAAGGAAAAGGACAAATCACTGGCTATCCATAGAGGGAATTTGATAGGAGGAGATGATATTCCTTGTTCTCACTCAAGTGAACTCTACCCCAGCCACTGTATTGCTCTGTCTATTAGCGCAGCATGAGCTCAGTGCTGGAGCCAGTACTGCTCACAAAAGGACAACCAGCTGCCAAAGCTCTGCCTGAGCATTCTCCCCACCTGCTGCTCTTAAGGCTTTCCCCAAGGACTGGGAAAAGCATCCCTGTAGCCTCAGCATCACCTTTTCCATGACTTGGCACGACCACTTCTCTCTTCCCAGAGATCCCATGGCATCGAGAGGGGCACTGAACACCCCCGGCTGCTGCCGCCGCCTCTCATCGTCACTTGACCTTCCTGCCTCTTTGCTCTCGTGGTTGTCCAGCCCTGCCAGCTCACACACAGCACTTAATGACAAGGGTAGAGTGAGGAAATCATACAGTGACCCAGAGCTGGCAGCCAGCGGGCGGGATGCGGTTCCTACCCCAGCCCCGAGCCTTGGCTGCGGAGTGGGATTTACATAATAATTAACTCCGGTATTCTTGGACAACTCACTTTCTGTGCAACAACTGCAGATGATTCCCCCGTACACCCTTAAAAATCTGTCTAGCTAAAGGATCCAAAAATCGAACACCTGTGTGTCAGCACGAACAGCTGTACACTTGCCACCGCTCCTCTCGCTGCAGAGGATGCCACATGCCAGTTGCTTTACTTAGAGCGTGTGGGGAGGCCAATCCATTAGAGAGAGAACACAGCATAATTAAGAAGCAACATGCTTTCTTGTTCCTGCTGCCCTAATTTTTGTTTTAGCTTTTTTTTTTTTCCTCCCCCTGCTTACTTTCTTTTAACAGCTCCATCCGCTTTATTCTGGTGATCTTCAGGCTTGCAGGGGTAGTGAACTTGGGAAGCAGGGTCTGTTTTCCCAAGTTCTCACAGCACTCATCAGCTGGCGTGTCAGGGTAGAGAAGCTTCAAATTGAACTACATTTTTGTCTCTTTTTTTTTTTTTGCCTTTCTTTCCACCCATCCCCCCCCTTCCCTGAGAAATATCCTCAATAAGAAAGATCTTCTTGGAATAAATAATGGGAGACACAAAGAGTGCAGAATCTAAACACACGCATTCCGCACACTGTACGACTGCAACAAATGATTACATCCACCCCCAAACTTCCACAGACAGTCATGTTTGTTTCCCTTGCATTCCAGATATCAGTTGCAATCACTCTCTCTATACATTTCTTTCTCCCTCTTGCTCGCGTGTGTGCCTGTGTCCCCTTTTCACACGGAACAGAAGAAACATTTTGCTAAACTAAGCTTTATCTTCAAAACCTGCGCTCTGCTCAATGCACACTGTGTATAAAAACGCAAGCTAAAAGGGGGGGGTTAAATCCGTTTGGAGCCATAATGTGGATTTATCTTCACATGAATAATTTGCACTAGTATTCCTAATTTGGCAAGCAAAGAGTGCAGCATAGCTTCACAAGCCATAGTACCTTTGTGCTCTTAATCCTCGTGGGGCTACCTATACTTGTCTTTCTGTACATTGGATCACTGCTAGTGGAGGTCTGAAAAGCATCTCCAGCAATCTTTAATTCATGTGATTAAAAATTCAAAAGAAGCCCTTGTACCAGCTGTTAAACTATGTTAGTAAGCTGTAATTCAGAGTTCAAATCCCAGCAAATTGAAGGTTAGGTTAACAGGATCATTCAGTGGAACTGCATTATGTCGTAGCAACCAGAACAGTAGGTGGACTGTTTTATACGTGCTCATTTGCAGAAGATAAACTAAGGATGAGCAAACTCAGAGCACTGCAAACCTTACCTTGGATTTATTTTCCCCCCTTCTCTTTCTGTGACATGATCTTTTTTTTTTTTTAGAGCCTGGCAGATGAAACCAACTGTGGGTTTTGTTTAATCTTTGCACAGATAGGAGCAGAATAAAATCAGCATGAAGTGTTTTGTTTAAGATTATCTGGAATCTGAGCAATGCGTTTTTCATCTCTGAGACTAATTAGTTTAAATATTACAAAGGTGAAATGAGTTTGATGGTCTTAAGTCTACTGTTCATTCTCCTGCAGTAAATACAGAGAAAGTATACGGGAAAAGAAATCCACCTTATTTAGCACAGTTTGATATGATTATTCTTTGCTCAGGCTAGTCCCAAGGTAAACTTGCAGAAAGTCTGGAAGAATCAACCTTAAGTGCAAGCAAGGCTGAAAGTATTATGTATGATTACAATTATTATTTATTATTAACACTACAATAGTCATTAGTCTTCAGCTGAGAGTGAAACTCTCATATGGAAAGTGCTGCATAAAAAAGTGATATTATTTGCTCCGCAGTGCTTACAGGCTCTGCAGCTTTACAGAGCTTGCAGGGAGAAGGTGAGAAACAGGATGTAATATCATCTTTAGTTTGCAGATGGGGAATTATGGCACAAAGTGTCTTTCCCAAAACCACACAGGAAGCGTGCGGAGCTAGAAGCTGAATCCTGATCTCCTGAAGGCTTTAACCAAAATACCATCCTTCCTGTCTATTGAAATAATCACACTTATTATATAATAGGCTGTAAAGCAGACCTTTGAGGAGCCCAGGCTCCCCAGCTAGATGTGGTTCTGTGCCTATGGTACCCACCAAAAAAATTAGTCCACTTAAAATATCCTCCTACAGTCTTGGATTCAGTCATCTTAGAGGTCCTGACAACTCTTTGATTCACCCTTTTGTTGCTGGTGAATTTGATAAGTAGGTTTTGTACAACAGAGGGGAGGGAAACTCCAGAAAAAGAGAACAAACTGGTGGGAAAGGTTAGGAAGGATTGATATCTTGTTCAAGACAGCAACAGAGAGAGGGGAAATGGCCTGTAGTGGTTACAGGGCAATACTGCAGGACAAAGCTTCCCAATAAAAGCAGTTAGGAAAACTACGTCTTTCAGGTTCAGAAGAAAAAATGCCAAAGGAAAAAAAGTGTTGAGGATGAGTGTGTCAGGGATTCTGGTAGAGGAAAAGGTGAGCCGAAGAAACAGGCAAAGAGAAGCTTGGTGGGAAGAAAGGATAGGAGTTTAAAGGGATACACCCCTGCTGCAAAAGCACAGGAGTTTTCGTGTAAGTTGCAAAAGAATACAGATTTTAAAAAGACTTTTGCAATTTTGCCTTCTTACTGTTGGTAATATACCACCTAGTGAAGGCAAACAAACAACCTAGTGAAGGTAAACAATAAACTTAGCATATTGTCTATCATCCCAGGGATATACTCACAGGTTTGAAGAAAGAAGACATCTGCTTTTGCATATTTGGCTATGACACCTACAAACTTTCATCGGGTAGATCCTTTTAATTTCCCACCTGAGACAGCATTTCTCTTGAAATAACTGAAAGTCCCGGCCAGTCTGTCCAATAAAGGTCTTCAAATAAATTTATGTTAAAAAAATATTAAAAAATTAAAAATTGCTTGTGATCAGCACATTTACCTGCATGTGAGTGAGGTGGGGTTGGTTCCTGCCATTAAAACCCTCCACTGACAAATCACTCCCACTGCGGGTCAGATGTCATGTCTGTACACATGGCACTCCCCAAACACTTTTAATGTTATATCAAACAGTGTTTAAAAATAACTTTGTCTAACCTAGGACCGAGTAAAACTTGTGAAGGACTTGGCCTCGTAATTTAGAGTCATCATCATCAACAGGCTTTCCCTTGGATAGCACCTTTCATTCAAAGATCTCAGAACACTTAATTTAATTAAGCCTTTCAACAATGCCATAATGCAGCCAAATGTTATAATAACTGCTTGTAGAGGTTTGAATCTGAGACAAAGAGAGGTTAAACGAGTCTCCCAACGTCCCAGAACGAATTAATAACATCGCCAAGGAGAGGCTGCAAAAGCCTCCCTGCAAGACACGCTCCTTTCCTCCTCTCCCACCCTGACACAGAGACGTGGGTGGGTTTTTGTGCCCACCAGGCTGCACTGGGGGTGCTGTTGGACCCCTCCCCACTTCCCAGGGAGACTGGGAGCAGCCTGTGTGAGAAACAAGCGGTGAGTTATCAGCAGGGTTGGCCGCACCCTGAAATGGGAACGTCCTCTCCCCAGAAACAAGACGAGAAAAGATCTCACGGTGCTTTGCTCCACACCACCACTTCCTCTGGGTTACCTTGGGAAGGGGGACTGTTTGCTGTTTTCCCATGGCTAGGAGCTGTGAGATCTTTTACAGTGCATTAGTGGTCTCTTTTATAATCTGAGTCATCCAAAAGGCTGACGCTGGGAGAGTACAGTCACCTTAGCCCCGTGTGGGGAATTGCTTCAGCCCTGAGGGAGGAACATCCTGTCCTTGTACCGGCACAAGGCGCTGCACTCTGACTTTTTCTAGGAGGTCCCTTGCATTCAAATCCTGTCTCATCCCGCTTCCCTTAGCCTGGGAGATCTGAGGAGCATACAGGCTGCAGTGGTATGGCTCCAGGCCATACAGCACACACTAAAGCATTACCATATGTCACAGAGGCAGCTAGACAAAATCTTCCCTGCAATGCGAAGAGGAGTGCTGGATCCATGAAAAACTTCACTAGTTTAAGAGCAAACAGCAAAGGTTTTGTAAAACAAAATCAGTTTACTGCTGAGGATCAGCAGCTGCTTTTGAATTTACAAATACATTTACTTTCTACAGAACATAAATGAGAAGCAATTGATTTCCGAGCCGCCTGCCAAGACCTGAGGTGGGGATTTGTTTTTTTCCCAGGCTTTGCTGAGGGCTTTCAGGCACCATGACCCGCAGGTGGAGCAGCCACTGGAGCACTGGGGTCTGCAGCTCCCACCCCACTGCTAAAGGAGAGCTGGATTTCATGGATGAGAATTGTCCAGGGCTCTGTGAGAAGGATTTGTGCTTTATTGCCCCCAGGATTTCCCTGGCATGGAGGAGCTCCAAGACTAAATATTTGGCCCTTTTTTTTCTGGGGACTGGCACAAGGGAGGAATCACTGCAGGAGATGCATCCTGTGCAGGCAATGTGGGGTCTCATCAGAAAGGCCACATCCCGTATTCTTCCAATGCTAGTCTCATGAACACAAATATTTAACGTCCATCCCAGCCCCAGATTTATAAAGGCCATCTATTAACGGCTTTCCCTGGTTCCAAATTAAGTTGTCCCCACGCTGGAATTGATGCCACTCACAACTGACACGATACCTTCAACTGGAGGATAAGAAAGCTATTTGGATTAATTTCCTAGTGGAAAAGCCCTGTGTGATTTGAGCAGTGTTGAAAACAAGTGGGGTTGAGCAGAGTGACAAACAAGGTCTGTGTTGCTGCTGGTTCACCAGGAAAACCTTACCAAAGCACAAGCTCCAGGACTGTTACGATGCTCCAAAGTACTGACTTTTGCTGTTAAAAACCAGCTCCTGCTCCTCATTACTGAGAAGTTCAAAATGTGAGGTTTAAGGCTGAAAAATAAAAGGACTAAGAACAATTACAATTGTTTTTTTTTAAATCTAATTATTTTAAGCATGATTTTTGGAACGTCAGGAGCTGAACGCAACAGCGTAAATTACACACAAATTCCTACAAAAAGGAAATTATGTGGGTTTAAATGACTGTATAATGGCTTAAGCTTATTTATATTAATTAAGCACATCAAAATAATATGTGACTGCTAATACATAAAACAACATTAAAATAGAATAGTTGTTTTCCCTTAAAGGTTAAACGGTCTTGATTCTTTGCATGTGCAAATGAATGTCATTGCCATTAAATGCCCTCATCCTTCTTGCTCACATTTCTTGAAAATGCAAGTCTGGGAACTTTTAGCACACAAATTTAGCTTTAAACCCTTTGCCATGAAAACACTTTGGTCACAATATGACCCACACAGGTAGAGGAGGGCCTGCAGACAGACCTTTGGTGCCTGGCTCAGCTTACAGGCTCAATGGAAGGCTCCAAGCTCTGCAGATACTTTCCTCCAGCAACTGTTCTTAGTCTTCACAGCACATCATGAAACTTAAATCTCAAATTTTATTTTAATGAGCCGAAATCCACGGTCCTAATTGGTGCACACATGGCGTGGTTTCAGTTACGAGATAAACAATTTACTCCGGTATCAAGGAAACATCGGGTTGAGATTTCACAAGGCTCCCAAATACGTCCGATAAACCCACCCCTCTTGTTTGTTGCAACAGCCAGGGTAAAATAAACTCCCAGCACATCCCGTGGTGACCAAGCTGAGCTCTTTGTCTCAGCCCTGCTCCCACCCACCGCCCACCAGCCCCGACGCTTCGCACCCAGCTCGGCCAAAACCCCGCCTGTGCTCCTACAGGTGTTACATTTTTTGCTCCCCCCAGGGACCAGTTACAGTGCTGTTGGACTACAATAATACCTCTAAAAGCAATGTGCTGGCATCGCTGAGAACATACATATAAGGCCACTGAGGTCCACACAGCGAGGATTGCACAATAACCCATTAAAATAAACATTTGCAACCACAGATAGCTGGGCTGAAATCCCTGCTCTGATACAAATAACATCTGGACAACTTTTGTATGCATCTTCCAGCATAAAACACCCTTGAGAAAAAATAGAAGGCAAGCTAAAAGACAAAGGACCACTAAAGATTTTATTATGCTATGGGTGTGGTGCCATAAATTTGAGGGGATTCAGGCAAGAGTTGCCAAGCTTGAATTTAAACAGCATGTTGTTTTTAAAAGTTGTAACATTAGTGACGAACAAGTCAGTATTCTTACATAATTAATCCAGTGTGAAATAGAGTGACTGGAAGACATCCAGTGGTTTAAAAATAACTCAATCATCTTTAAGATCCACAATGCTATAGGATTTAACATTAAGGCACAGGAAGTGAAGGCATCTTGGTACGGAGCATGCTGTTTTAATCCACTAAAGCCTTATGAATTCAGCTTAGCCAAACTCACTGCACAACAACCCTGTGCCGTGCAAAGCGAGGGAGGTTCCTCTCCCATGGATCCCAGGTTTAATCACCGGAGTTTTTCCCTCCACCATAAAGAGCTGTCTCTAGGTGGAGGTGCCATTAAAGGCACAAAAATAGAGGAGTGCCTTTTTTTTTCAGAATGGTAATACTTAACTGGAAAGACTGGGAGAAAGACAAAGATATGCGGGGAAGCTAATGAGCATCTTCAGAAGATGTATAATCATGGGTTTGAATTTGAATGGACTTTAACATCCTGGGTTATCTGTTAGTGGTGCTTCCAGCTGGCAACAAGCACAAGTGAGTGCAAACTGGAGACACAGCGTGAGTGGAGCTCAGTGTAAAGATAAAGAAAAACAGCCAAACAAAACCCTTATTCACTGTGCTGACCTGAAGTCGCCACTTACATTTGTAAACCGAGGGCCTGATTCTTCAAGTCGTTTCAATGAAAATCTCCAGCAAAGCTGCCTGCAAAAGTAAGACATGGTTACAGTCACTGTTCCTGCAAGCTGGGTACATTCTAGAGGAAAGTTTCCTGCCCATAGCAGGGGGGTTGATTTTTAAGGTCCCTTCCAACACTAACCATTCTGTGATTCTATTATTCAAGCCCTTCCCTTTGTGTGTCCAAATCTGGGGAGAAGGTGCAGTCAAAGCTGCCTCAGGCCATACTTATTATCCTGCTTCCAGGTGAAATGGATGCACCTTTCAACACAAAATTTTGGTGCAAGCTCCCAGGCCGCATCCAGCCCTCATGCCTGTGCTCAGCTCTTACCCAAACACTCGCCAGCACCATGGCATGGGCTGCTGCTGCAAGGTGGATGTCTGGGACAGGATTTGGTGAATTGGAGAACTCTACAAATCTAATCCAGAGGGCAAACTGACATGAAGAGTTTTCCATCCATGACAAAGGCAGAGAATGTCTCCCTTCAGGCATGTATTGCCCTTTGGCATTGGAGAAGTGCTTGACACCATCTGCTCACTCTGAAATCAGAGGAGGGGCCAAAAAACTTGTCCCAGGTGAGTTTCCATGTCTGAAGCATCGCAGGCCTGCCCCAAAGCCCCAGTATGCATGAGGATACCATGTTTCTTGCAGCACAGAGGTTGGTGAGGGTCCAAAAGAAATCCTTTATTTGAAATCAATCTTCAGAAAGCTGCTGGTTTGGATGACATAAGATCCAACCAATTTTGAATTAGTGATGATGCTGAGCCAAATTTTGGGCCAACTGTCTTACATTTTTGTGTGTCTACCAAACAGAGAACCTGTGTCACCTGTGGCCACCAGCCTGGTACAATCACCATGTTGTACTTCCAGGTCTAGCTGGACATCTCAGTGACATTTCATAATCTACTGTATCATCCTACTTTGAAAACCAGAACCATGATTGTTCCAAAAAATATGTGAATTCCCAATAAAGGGAAATAAAGACTAAATCGATAGATAGAAGCTGACTCTTCTTTAGCAGAGCATTTCCTCTTTGCCTGGCTTGACATGCAAGATGAGAGCAAATACATCAAAATTGTAATCTTGAATGATCAAAATAAATCACATACAATTGATTTTGACTAATGTAAAACTAACTGAATACATTTCTGGAAACAGTACTTATGAATTAATAATAGTGATTAAGATGAATTAAACACACAGACTAAATTCTGCCCTACAACATGCTGACTTCCATGGAAACTGTGCGTGCATTTAGGGGCTGAATCTAGCAACTTAATTCTGAATTATTTTTTTATCTGTTGAATCAAAGTAGTATGTTAAAAAGAATTTATGTGGCTAAATAACATGCTGAACTCATCAATGTTTATTGAGCTTTGAATATTACTTTCTCTAATTAACAATGTATTTGCTTAACTATGCAAAAAGTGGTTTTATATAACCCACTATTGCCAGACTGCAGCAAGTCTTAACTAAGCAAAGGTACAAGAAGTGTGACTCAAAACAGTATTTTTATTTCAGTGGATAAGGGCAAATTCCAAGATTCATTAGCTCTGTCTCCTGTTTTGCACCTTCTTCCCATTTACCTACCATAAAAAGTCCAATCCACAAATTCTCCCTCCACTCTGACAGTATTATGTCCCAAGTCTGACCCAGAAGCATTTTGACATCTAAAATTCATTTATATTTTCGTTATATATTTCCCTTTCCATATACCTGTCCTTCTCATAAATATACGTATATTTTTATATGTAAATACATATTTTTACATGTATTTTATTTCTATGTGTATTTTCTCATATATATTTGTCTGTTTGTCCCTATAACAGATTAATTCTTGTTCTTGGACTAGAAACTGCGTGGAATATAGAGTAAGAGAAATGGAATAAATTGAAATGGACCTCCTATGAGGATTTACAGAGGCACATTTCGGAAAGAGAAGAGATTGACTCAAGCAAGTTCAAGCCCATCAGGTGGAAAAACAGTGTTTAAGACTGGGCATGAGAACAGAAAAAAGGCAAAACTGTGGAGGTGGAAGTAAATACAAAATGAGCTGAGTTGCCATATGGGTTTCTTGAAGGAAGCATGTGTCAGGTTAACCTTTCTTTGCCTGGTATCAGTTCTGATTAATTCAGATGAGACCATCTGCAAAGAAGGACTTGTAGGTGAGCAGAGGAGAGCCTGTGTTATCAGAGGAGATTAAAACAGCTGGGCACGCTCAGCCCACTACAATGAAGGCTGGGATGCAATTTCTGTCTATAGATAAACCAAACGGGTTAAAAAAAGTGGGGAGAAGATTTGTTATTAACACAAATATGAATGGATTTCATCTGGCAGTTAGTGATTTTTGGGAGAAGACTGATGAAGGGACCTGACAGTGTGAGCTCACCTTCACCTGGCCCACAAGGGCATGGGGATGTATGAAGGCAGCAGTGCCAGAGGCTGTAGAAGATGGATTTTCACCAATCCACAGATGGGAATGAGATGTGGGAGTGACCCCATGATCAAAGGGTCTCCACCAGTTCCATCTTGCTAATATAAAATTGAATTATTTTTTTTTTAAAGCACAGATCTGTAAATTTTTAACACTTACATAAAAAATAAATTTAAAAAATTTTCAAAAAACCCCAAACAAACAAACAAAAAAAAAAAAAAAAAACAAAGAAAGCAACAAAGTTTACCAAGAATGATGAAATCAAAGTTTTCCCATTTAAATATTCTCTCCAAATGTAAAAGGCTTTGAAGTGACCTCATTCCCAGTCCTCCTTTTTGCCACAGACTGGACAAGGACAGGGTCTGGCTCACGGCAAGGACGTTTTGGGGCAGGCACTGGAATAGCTTCCTGAAGACACCAATGGCTCTTCTCTGTATGATCTGAAACAAGGGGCTGGGCAAATGCTGCTCCATCCTCAGAGCTGCTCTTACCTTAGGCCAGCTGGGTGCACCAGATGCTCTAATCAGTAGACCATATCAGAACTTTTCTGACAGAAAATATCCTTTCCACGAGAAGGAAGACAGTAGTTGGCTTGAAGAGTTTTCTTTCTGAGTTCTTAAAATATGGCTCCCTCGTTAATTGGTTAAATTTTTTTTAACCAATTTCGTTTTTATCGGCAACTTGAATCAGGAATTTCTAAAAACATGATATTTTTGGAAATCCATTCGTATGAAAAATGTTGTGGTTTTCAATTTTCATCCAAGAGTTGGATTAATTTCTTTTCTAAAAACAGAAAGGATGTAATGGGAAGGGATTTCCACTTTCTAGCCAGCCATGGCATTTAGTGGTATTATTATAATTAGTTATTTTCATTCCTTTTATGAAGAACCATTCATAAATACCCTAAATTGTAGCAAGGAGTACGCACAAGTAATTTTTTTAAGAACAGGGCAATAAAAACCAGAATCCTATTTTTTAACAGAAAAAAACTGCCAGTAAATTAAAACTTTGGTTTGAGATCAGAGCTTGTATGCAAATGAAATTACTGGACAGGCCAGAACACATTAAAAGTAAAGCTTTACAGTGAAATAACAAACCTACAAATAATTAAATGCATTTAAATGTTCCAAATTTTCCCAACTTTTGGAAGTCATTATCACATAACATAAAGTAAGTGATACACTCTAAACTTGGCCCTTGCTGCTCAAGATGCTGAAGGCTCTTCCATGTAATCCCTAGATGGATCCAAGCTGTATTGACACGGGAGCTTGCTGCTAATTGGTAAAGGCCAACGTCAAATTAGAGAGAAACATCCGGCATCCTGATAAAATAATCCGCTGCTTTCAAGACTCTGATTTCCAGTACTCCCTGCAAACAAATAAGGAGAAAAGAATTTGCGACAGCCCTGCCCTGACCCGGTGCTTGCGAGTAAACAGCACAAAGGAAGTGCCTGGAAATTAAATTCCCGGAATTTAGATGCCATGCTTTGAAATTCCTATGTCAGAAAGTAAAAGAAATCCAGGAGAAAGTTCCCAAAGGCATGAGGCACAACATTTAGAATGGGGGGCTTCTGAAGGAAGGTGGCAAAGGGTGGAGTTAACAAGGCCTACAGGTATGTTGTGGTTGCCTTGGATGTCAATCCCAGTACCTGCCAAGGGAGTCAGTGATAAGCCAGGTGTTGATGCTGCATCTGGATTCCACTCAGCAGAACATCTGTCCTATAGTGGTTTAATACACAGTGTATGCAGCTAAACATGCTGTTCATAGAACAGGCTGATGGCTGGCATTAACACATACATGTTTATAGTTGAAGTTTCTGTGATTTTGTGAGCCCACAGGTTAGATGGACTCTGACAAAATACGTGTGTTTAAAACTGAAAGAGCGGCGTTAAAGGGTTTGCTTAGGCTTGAAAAGGCAGGCTTCCCTTCCCATCACCTGTGTTCATCTTATCAGAGAAAATTTCCCTTTGCCCTCCTTTGCCAAAATTTTAAGTCCACAAATGTTACCTGCAGCAAAATGAAATCCATCTGCCATCACCTGATGCAAAGAAACTCAGTTGGCAACCTATGCCTTGCATTAACATAAAGATGAGGGTTTCTTTTTTCCTGGTGGAAGCAGCATAAATCCCTGAATTAATATGATATGTATGACTTAGAGGATGGACACTCCAGTGTTGACAATCCTTTAGGTGTATAAATTATGTACCGGACGTGGTATAAGCCAGGAACTGGTGCTACCAGAGTTTGTGCCCCTCAAAGAGGAGTTTGAAAAACCTGTAGGAGACCAAACATCTTTAGAGGATCAGCAAAATTTCACAGAATGATTTGGGTTGGACAGAACCTTAAAGATCATCTCTTTCCAACACCCTGCCATGGGCAGGGACACCTTCCACTAGCCCAGGTTGCTCCAAGCCCTGTCCAACCTGGCCTGGAATGCTTCCAGGGATGGGGCAGCCACAGCTTCTCTGGGCAACCTGTGCCAGAGCCTCATCACTCTCTGAGTGAAACATTTCCTCCTAAAATCCAATCTAACTCTCCTCTCTCTTAGTTTAAAACTGTTCCCCCATTGTTCTATCACTTACACTCTCTTGTAAAAATTTCTGGAATCATAAGTGAAGTAGAAAAATAAAAATGGCAATAGTCCCCAGGAGGCACAGAAAAAAATGTTCTCAGATGCTGTATTGCCTTCAACATTTGCAACAGGAAGAAACACCACATGATTCACACTGTACCCCCCCCCATACTCATGTTAAATATTCTGCCCATAACCTTTGCTGAAACCCAAATGAATGAAACAGTTTCAGTCCAATAATTTACAGATCATTAATGGGAAAAGTGATTATTTGCCTTTAGAGAAGATACCCACTGAAAAATGACGACATTATGAGCTCTTTAAAAGGATACTGCAGCTTTTATAGACACTCTTGGTACAATCCATTTCTGTGAACTGCATGTGAGAAGGTTTTACCACTGTCATCACAAATAAGTGCCCTGGTGCTGCAGCATCTTTTGGGTTCCATCTCCTAAATGCAGATGAAGAACAGCTGAAGCTGAGCTGAAAGTTTAGCTGAAGAAGAAATTATAGAATTGCTCCTGCCTGGCTGAAAGTGAAAATCTGATAAATCTGGGCACCAGGTACATCAAGGGGAAAGAACTTGGCCTAGAATTGGGGCCTGGAGTTTGCAGATCAACCCAGCCGCTGTGACTGCATCAAAAATTTCAACAGGGTGACAGACCTACTTCTGGGACCTGTGCAATCCAATGTTCTGTTTCTCTAAAATACTACAAACAGACTGTATTCGTTCATTATCTATCTCCAAGCTTAAAATCACCTACTTGGCTCATATTTAAAAATTGCCCAGGAGAACCATGTAACTCTTTCTAAAAATGATAACATTTTCTAAAAAAATAACTGCCTTACTTACCCATATTTAATAACCAGAACAGGTTTTCTCTTTCCCCTCTCTGATACTGACATCTTTTACACACTCAGTTTTCACTAATACCAAAGTCTAGACGAGCTCAACACAGCTGAGATGAAATATTTCATGTGATATCAGCTTTTTGGCAGCCATTGGATTTGTGTACCCATCAAAACTTCATCTTCTGAGAAGAGAAAGAATTAAGAAAAAGTCATTTACCCAGTTAATTCTGTAACTATCGATTTCAGTGTAAACCCCTTCCTCTTTATAAGATTAATTTTGTTCTTCCCATGCCCCACAGAAAAATCTTGTGCCCAGAGAAAAGCTGCTATGAAAGGGATACAAATGAATCTACTTAGATAATTGTAATTCCAGTCAGACACTGGCACCATGTAGTTCATGTTTTATCATAAGGGACCAATTTCTAAGATTTAGCCATCAGTCTAAAGACTGAAATACAGAATTTCACCCCAAGTACTGCAAAGAAGGCAGAGTTGACTCCAGTCAATGAGATTGTAACCGGGACTTGAAAGACCTCTGAATAAGGAAGTTTTTGCACTGTGATAATAAAAGCATCTCCATCAGCCTTATGGTGTTAGTGTTCAACACATATTTGTGTGTTAAGTGAGGACCTCTTGTCCCTTTGGTCCATCAGTGGTGGGTTTGGAGGGGTAACCAAGCCAGCAGCCATGCAAACCTGAACACAGCTTTACTGCCCTATATTCGAGAAATAACATCAAACAAAACCTCACCAGTTTCATGTATTTTGCAGTGGAATCACAGCAGAAGGATTTCCCCCTCCTCTTTTTTTTTTTTTTCCTAATCAAAGACTGATTAATTAATTCTCATTATCTCCATCTCTGTCACAAAGATAGCATGGTGACACTGTCAGAAAGCTGTTGTAATTTGCCTCGGGCATGGCTGTAATTTGGTGGTGGTTGAAGTGATCACTTGCTATTTCAGCAGTTCTCGTCACCCCCGTGCCCACAGAAAAACACTCACAGACAAGAGCTGTGTACACCAGAAGGACAGAAATAGGTGGTAAAACCAGTACAAACCTCATTCTCTGCAACCTTCAAATGAGAAGAGCTCAAGAGAATAAATCACAACCTCAGATACTCCCACAACAACACCAAAAGGCAGCTTCGGACCAAGTCAGGACAGGAACCAGCTTGAAAAGCAAAAAAAGCCCTTTTCCACAGCAAAATGTATTCAGGGAAAACTTCTATCCAGCAGCTGCGTTAGGGGCAGAGGGAAGAGCGAATAAAACCCCTCTCCCAGCAGACTTGCAGAGCAGCAGCCCGCTAAAAGTGACCACACCAGGAAACAGTCCCCACCACAGCTCCATCAGGGTGAGCTGAGACAACACCACCAGTGTGGGAGACCAGTAGGACCGGCCGTTCCTGGCAGGGCGCAGCGCGAGCTGAAAGCGTCCAGGGACAATTGAAACCACATGGCAAGAGCCCCCTCGAATCACAAGGTTAGTGCCGACCCAGCTTTCAACTCAGCGAGCTACATAAACCAGACGAGGTGCAGCGAACAATGGCTCATGCGGGTGTCCCAGATTCCACCAACAATGTTGCCCACATCGGCGGTGACTCAATTTGTTTCCATCATATGGTCTTTAGAGTCGCCTCTGGCAGCTCTGTTTTTCACGCTCCTTTTCCAAATGAACATTATCCAACAGCAGCGAGATGAGTTGGCACCAAGGAAAAAGCATATGAAGCTGCGTTTTCGGATCATACCTAATGATTCCAGGTTTGAGGGTTGCTCCTCCTCCTCTCGGCCCTCCTGGCTCAGTTTCAGAGTTCAGCTCATAGCATGGCATCTTCTCGTACCACTGTTCTGTAAAGCAAAAGCAGTCAGCAGTTATCACATACAACATTTTAAAAAAAGTTGATTAAAAATGGGTATTTATCCTGTATACACATGTACCTGCCTTTTATACAGAGCTGTACTACATCATCTTTAGTGCAGAAGCAGCAGAGTACTCAGAAGAAATTACATAAATATATACCTGACCTCAGTGGAAAAAAAAAAATCTTCTTTCTCAGTATAACATACTGTAACTTGAAGTTTGCTCTCCCAGCATTATTTGTTTAATAGAAATATTTTCTGTACCACCTTGTTCTGGCAGAAAGTCAGAATTTGCATTTATATGAGGTAGTTTATCAAATATAACATACAGAAGTCTGTTAAGTACACATTGCATTTTGTTTGTGAGAAAATCTGTTTGTATTTAATGTAGTTTTTAAATTAACCTTAATGAAAGCTTCTGAAAATTGTTGTTCTAAGCATTTGAAATATGCAACGAGAACTAGTGGAAGACATAAACATGTTTTCCATTATATGTTATCAGATAGTCCAAAATTACTACAAAAAGAATGTGGGACTATGTTAAATTAGAAAGATAAGCAAGCATTTAGTTAAAAGGAGAAGGTCTTTAGAAGAGTAAAGCATCTGACAGTTAACCCCAACATCTTATGATCTCCTACCAGGAGTAGAACAGCACTTGCAGAATACAGTAGGATGTTTCAACCACATCCATGGCTAAGAGAGAAAGAAAAAGAAGTCATGTTTCACAGAAATCCCGTGGTAGATGTTTGTTCAGTCCAATATTCAGAGAGTGGTAACGTACCCATGGCCATTTTTGAAGATTTTACTAAGGCAGAATCAAATATGGTTTGCCCACAGTATTTATTATCTTTTGAAAGAAACCAACCCAAACATGCAGCCTTTACAAATGGTCTTATAAGAGAAAATTTATAATATATATATATATATATATAATCCCTTCAATTATCAAAAAAGTATTTTCTGTTGTCCTGTGCTGTTTGCTGATTTAATTTTGTCCTTTAGCATAAGACGGGCTGTTTTCTGTTGATAGTCACAAGGGTGGCTTCATGAAAAACATAACGTAGGGAGCAAAAAACCCCTTGGCATTATGACTCTCTTCCCATCTTTTCCTCATATATCCAATTAAATGAATTATAAAGAATAAAAGGGGAGTGTGGAAAAATTGCCAAACAAGGACAGGCATCAACAGGACATTTAACATGTCATGTGGGAAGCGAGACTAGAGACAAGTGGTACCTAAGTAGCTCGTTGGTGAGTTGTTGTAACAATAATCATTCAAAAAACAGCAATAAAAGCATCACTGGTAATGATCAAGTAAGGGAAGGAAAATCTGACTAATGACTTTGTCGTACTATTCTGGTAACCCTTTGCATAGAGAAAACTCAGTAAAATCAGGTTTTAATCAGGGCGATATTTTTCTGGAAACTCTTTCTTCCCAACACATTCTGGCACTTAACCAGTGCTCGAATAACATTCCCACAGCAAGTCTTGAGTCAAGTTCCTTTTCATAAGCAACTGCTCTGGAAAACAGGAAAATCAGAGAGCTCTTCTCAGAACACCACTACCTTCTCTGAGATATAAAAAAAAACGGGTAATGCCCAGTTTTCTGTTTATGCAGCCACCTGAAGATGAAAATTCTAGACATTGGAATTATGTACGAATCTGGAGGAGCCACCTCCACTGAGCATCGGAAGCTGCTTTTTGACTTCCTTTAACTTATATTTTCTCACTAAAAAATTGGAAAATTGGGTTAGCTTCAGTTTTATTTTGGAGCATAATATAGGTGGGGCAACCTAGCTGTTGTGGAATACTGGAAATCCTGTTTTGGAGCACGTCCTCAGTAACTTGTTTAAAGGGAATGATTTCCTAAAACTGAGAAACAGATCACTGTGCTCATAGGGTGGTCACAGAACTCCAGCTCTGCTTTGCATTAGAAGTGGAATTTTTAATAGCCAGGGAGTCAAAAAGAGAAAGAACTGAGGAGTTGCATTATGAACATTTTGCAGCAGAGACCAATCCTAAATATCGCGTAGGCTCGTTTCCTGTACTGTCCAGGGCTTTGGGGGTTCTTTTCAGCTGTATCAGGCAAAGGATGAGCTGGAAACAGAGAGTTTGGGAGATCCAGCCTCCTAAAGTCCTCCACCCTTTGGCTTTCCTGAGATTTCTTGGAGGTTGTTACACCAGACAGCCCTGAGAAGGGATACAAGCCCTTGGATCCCCTTGTGCTACACCTTGCGACTTTAACGTTGAGAGGACAGAAAGCTCCTACATTTCATGCTTTTGGCTTCATGACTGAGCCTGGGAGGCTTAAGAGCTTGACTCAGTTTTCCATGTTTTCAGGCTCCAGGCCGTAGATGGGACTGGGGGGGGAGCCATGAGGAACAGAGCTGCCATAGGAATGCCGAGATGCCGGGCTGGGTGAGGGGAAGACCTCGGAACAATAGCGAAGAGCTTGGGGACATCTTCCATGAATAAGAAAGTTCTTGGCATGCAGAACAGCCACGCTTAGGAAAGTTTTCTGAGCCTTTCCTCAATAGCTAAAGGAGAGTCTTTTTAGGCTTTTTTAAAAATTATTTATTTATTTAGGGAGCTGGAATGAGCAGAATTTGCATATTCTTCGGACACTGCGGGGAGAGAGATGGAACTAAGCTTCTGTGGATAGGCCAAAAAATAATTAAGGCAATTATATACTGTAAAAGAATATGTTATGCTATTCCTAAAGGAAGACTTTTGGCCAGATAGAACTGATGACAAATATTTATTTTCTTCTTTTGGCATTAATAGCCCTAGTAGGCAACATTACAAACACTTTTCAGTATTTATGTGTATTACTAGGGTGCCATTTTTATTATGTTTAGTGCAGAATTTTTTCACACGTTAATACAATGCACATTTGATTTAAGAAGATATTAAAGCCTGTCTAATAGCAGAGTGTGGAAAACAAGACAAGCAGAGGTTTGGGGCAACTTTGGAAGGATCTGGGATTGTATCACTGAAGCCAAACCACGTAAGTTTAATATAAAGGGGGAAATTACCTGGGAAAAACACCGGAGCTGCAGGGTTGTGTCCCATAACACCGAAAGGATACAGAGATCTTGGAGCAGGAAGCTATTTGGCAGCCTTTCTGCCTTAGCTGGCTGAGAGCAGCCAGGAGCTGATGTAGTCAGTGGGTAGGAGAGTCGCTTCCAGTGAAGAGTCGAGGAGGCGAAGGCGGTCCCAGTGAGCTATCAAGAAATACCGTTTGGAAGTTATTATGTAACATTGGGGTCAGAACTGGAGATAAGAGGCTGATGCATCACAGCCTTAGCAAACAGCCAGCGTTAGTATGTTTGCATAGATAAGGAAGATTTGGCGTGGCACACGGGCATAAAAACGAGGAGCCAACACGAGCTGAAGCGGAGCTCAGAGCACCACTGCCAAGAGATGTAATTCTTGTCTTCATCTCCTTTGAATATCAAGGTTTATTTAGTTTACAAACATATGGGTTTTCAAAGCTATTACGACTGTGACATCGATTTAGAAGCTCCAGACATGCAAGAGGTTAAGATTAGAGCTGGCCAGAAATTTTCTTACAAAACAGAATTTTGCATTTTAGCCAGGATTAGTTAAGACAACTGAGCCTCACAACGTCATCCTGCCAGGTGAAAAAAATGACTCACTTGACAAGCACAGTGATGCTGGAACGAGTCCTTTTAAACTGTATGTTTACATAAACATTTATGGGGTGTTATTAATTATTAAAAAAAGATGTGATAGGGAGAATTGCTCCTTTCAATTGCTCGGGCAAGGGGAGGGCACTTTGGGAGACACTACATTCCTCACCCAAGTGGTGAGGAAGCTCTTACTTCTCTGTACAACAGGGTGGATTATGCCTTCATGTCATGCCCTATACCCACTATAACCTGAGGTGTTTTCAAAAGCTAGTCAAACCCGAAGGACAAATGCTTTATATCTGAACTTAATTAAAACTGGCATCTAACCCCACCAAAAATATCATAAGTAAGCAAAAGCTTGTTTCATAAAAAAAAATTCCTTGCTGGCTATGAAATGAATGCCCAAATATTAGAATCACAGAATCAGTTAGGTTAAAAAAGACCTCCAAGATCATCAAATCTCACTTAATACTACTACTAAAAATATTAACACTAATACTGCTAGTAATAAACCCCCACATCTGTAGACCTTTTTCACAGAATATTCTGAGCTGGAAGGGACTCACAAGGTTATCAAAGTCCACCTCCTTGACAGCAGGTGATGTTTTGCCCACTGAATGTTTTGCATCCTAAAGCTCCTGCTGCAAAAAGTGAAAGCAGTGCAATCCTGTGCCAAATCATCACTACACCCTCAGTCAAAGAATTTTGGACTTCATCTCAATTCACTCAGACTCTGGGGATTATTTGGGCAGGACCCTAGATTACAAATGAAAGAGCACTGATCAGCACATGTATATGTTCCAGTTATGAAAGCTGCTTAATGACTAAAGTCATCCATGCTTAAAAAAAACAAACAGACAAAAAACCCAACAAAATACAAACAACACAAACCAGCAAAACTGATGTTGAGATCTGAAAGTATGTCTGTGGATTGACAGGGCAGAGGTTAAATCCAGATGAGGGTCACTCAAGCCTGGTGTTAGTCTAAATGAGTACAGCATTAATGCTGAAAAATCCTGGTGATGAGCTCACCACCTGTCTGCCACAGAAATCCGACTGCAGAGCTTCGGTTCAAACTTGGGCTTTACTTGTGTTTAAAATACTTACACTCTGTGAACCAGGGAGGAGGAAGTAGGTAAATCTGGCTTTTGATTTCAATCACAGTTTCTATCTTTAAATTACTTTTGTCTGTTGCCTTTTAAAAAGGCACCACGTCTCACTGCAAGTGCAACAGGATGCTTATTCTTCAGGAATATGACAGGGAGCAGTTCCAGCACAGCAGGGCTTTAAATGGTCAGGAAAACAGAGCACAACCCTTCTTTTTTTCAATAATCTTTTTTCTTTTCTCATACATTTTCCTTTTCCATTCTTATTTGCAATATGTACAAGAGAGGACTGCAAAACCTATAGGAGAATTGCAAGCTGTCAGTCACAGCTGTGGTGACAATACTCACATTTCGGTCGTGATCTCTAATAAAATAACATCTTATTGACTCAGAACTGAGCTTTGTATAACATCAAAGGGTTACAATAACCAACACTTAAAGGGAAGAGGAATAGATCACTTACAGCACATATTCTATTATTTGCTGAGGACTCGGAGGGTGGATGTAAGCTCGTTATCATTCACTAAAAGATAAAATTTGCTGCAGAAGGTACACACTTTGCAAGTGTAGAACAGCAAATCCCAGACCACTAATAGATTTAACCTTGCATATTCACAGATATTTAAAAGTGTTATGGTTTGAAGGTCAACTCCACTGTCTTCGAGTACAAGGAAAGCAAAGAAAGGAATAAAAATTAGAAAGAATTAATTCTTCAAAAAGTTTTTACAAATCAAAACCCTGCAGTTTCACACTGAGAACAAAAGAAGCATATTAAACACCAAAGTTTATCAAGACAAATTAGGTCCCAGTTTCAAATTTTCTTTAATCTTTTGCATCTGAACGTTTTTTTGCCTCATGCTGTTTTCCCTAGTTAAATGTTAAAATGAATTCTAGCCAATACCATTGACTTCCTCCCTTAAAAATATTGAGACACATAATAAAAAATTAATTACTTCCCCTAATTTCCGTGTGATTCTTTAAAAAGATGTAAAATTCATTTAAAGTAAGTGGTGACTTTGTCTTTGAAGATCACGACAATTAACATGGATCAAAGCTTAGGTTCTGTAACGATGATAGCTTATTAGCATAATGAAATTAACTTAGAGACAAGAATCTTTAATAGGTACAACAAAAACGCTTTAATAATACTTGAAGAAAATTATGTATTTGCTAGAAGTACAACAGTTTCAGACTTTCTATCCAATTAATAAGTTGTTAATTAACTCCTTTCCCAAACAATGTGCACTTTAAGTTAACATCTGCCCATTGGATAACACTTTCCTGTGGTATTTTTGCTGAATATACTGTAGAACTGAACACTGTTTTACTGGGAATTCCTTGTAGGACTGTTCTTATATTAGGAAAACAGGACCCAAATATAGTAATATGCTTTCTATATCCAACCAATTGAAAAAAAGAGAAGGCTTATTTCAAAGATGGGGAGGAGGAATGGGTAATTCCTTAATTATGGCTGCATTGTCTGTGGCAGTGCACAGTTTCAGATTTCTTTGCATTTTCAATAGAAATTATTTCCTGCAGTTTATATGGCCCTGCAAAATGGCTCTCTGCTGACTGCAGCCTTATATAGGCTCGATTTGGGAGCAATTTTCATATCTTTTTAAAATATCTATTTATAGTTCCGTGGCACAAGATTTTACAGTGTTATTTTATAAGACTGTAAATCAATAACTATTGTTTTTGAAGATTCGGAGCAGGAAGGTTGTTCACAAAAAAGTTAAAATAGAACCTTATGTATAAAAATGGTATTTTCATAGCCTTTTCCTTTGTAGTGCAAAATAATAAGGGCTTTCAGCACTTGAATTTTTAATTAAAATGACACATTTTTGTTTTAGGGGCTTCTGCCCATGTAGTGGTTTGGGGATCAAAAATTTCACGGGGCCTTTTGCAAGTGGATTTGGAGAACGCACGTGACTCTGCACTGCAAGGGCTACTTAGGCCAGTGATGGAACAATTAAATAGGTCTTATTTGAAACAAATGAGTTATTATATTCTATTGGGTCAAGGATTCATGTTTTAATAAATCCTTAATTACAGTAACTTTTCATTTAATCTGGCGAATTCTAAGCAAGTTAAGAATTTATGAGAGTTGGAATCAGCAATAAAAAAATATGTCTGTCTCCCATTCTGCTCAGGGCCACACAGGTTGAACTCATTTTTGAGCAGTGCTGAAGCCAGGAACGTGTCTCCTGAACAGGGCATTGCAACATGATTGCACCTATGTACATATAAAATAATATTATGTGTGTATAAAATAGTATTATATGTGTATAAAATAGTATTGTGTGTGTATAAAACAATATTATGTATGTATGAAGCAATACTGTGTGTATAAAATTATACTGCACATTAAATTGTGCATAAAATTATATACAGGATTACTGTATTATAGTCGTTATTAATAATAATCTGGAAATTCTTAATTTTTTTTCCCCAGAAATAACAAAGAAACAAAAACAACAATCAGCCAAACACAAAACCTTCAGCATAATCATGAGAGCATTTTTGAGGCGGGTTATTTTTTGCCTTGGCAAACTTTTCTCCCAGGAACCTGTGAGTACACAAACCTTTTTGTGCAACCTCCAGCCAAAACTCTTCCAGTCCCTTCTGGCTGAAGTCAGGATTTCTATTTCTGATCATATGTGGTGCTGGCCAGACTCCTCTCAGCTCATGTGGCTGTCAGAGCACAGACACCTTTGAGAAGAGACAAAACTGAGTCCTAGTTCATGTCTTCACACGACAGTTTTAGAATTTGAATTTTAGCATTAGAATTTGCTGCTTCAACAGCACCTGGAGTACATTTCTGCCAGCTGTAGCCAAACTTTGTCTCCTCTAGAACCCTTATGAGTAATAACTAATTAATACGCAGCACACAAACAGCACAAGCTTTACCAACCACTGAAAAATCTTTCTCTTTGGGACGGAAACAAGGTGCAACTAACAACTCACGTGGAAACTACATGACAGTAGAAAGAAATTACGGAAACTACTGTTTTCTGCACACAAACAGGCAACACCTCTACTTTTAAAAAGGTTTTTGTACCTTCACTGTACATAAATATGCAAAACTCTGGGAATTACAACTGTAGCTGGCTGAAATTCCTTTTTTGTTTGTTTTGGGTTTTTTTTGTTTGGTTGGTTTTGTTTTGTCACTTTTTTATAAAGCTGCTGTGAGGTTTTGGGGGTTTTGTTTGTTTGTTTGTGTGTTGTTTTTTTCTTTTAATTGCAAATCAGAATTGATTATTTTTCAAAATTTCTCTTATAAAATCAATCTTTATTTAGAAACAAAATAGACTAAGAGCTGTGCACTGTAAGCCACTCTCTGTGGCCTGACAGCAGCTGCCCACAAGAGCGATGGGGATCACACAAGTGGCACCAGATGTGGTCCCAGTTTACTCAACAGCTCCCAGGTCTACCTTCTTTCCTGGGTCTCAGGAAATTTTCCCACCAAAATTGCTGTAGGGCTTAGTAATTATAGGAGCTCTGTAGGCAGGAGGTCCTGCTTGGAGGAGGTGAACCCAAAAGCTGGCAGGATTTGGGGCGATGCCCCGGGGAAGTCCCTGTACATGAACCAGCACGGGTGGCTGAGCTCTCCAGAAACTGAGCCTACCCACTTCCAGCAGAACCTTGCTAAAAACAAAGACATTTCCTTTTAACTACTTGCTTTTGGCACACCGGGACTTTGTTGAGGTAAAACATTTCCAAATTGTAAATCCATCAGATAATTCCTCAGTTCCAAGTTCCTTGGTATCCAAGAAACACGATACAACCTTGGCTGGGAAGTGCAGTCAAAAGAACATCATCACCTATTGCCTTTCCTGCATACTTCCATGGCATACCTATTTTTCCCTGGAAGAAACCCAAGCTAAGAAAAGTCTCTCTCCGTGCTTAACAAAATCCAGTGGTTAAGCTCTACAAGATACTGAGTGCAGGCCAGAAACATTACAGGTTCTTCTAAATAAGACATTATTATTCTTTACAGGAGGGGAAAAGAAAAAGATCAGACTCATCTCTGAAATTAAGAAATGTACTTACTGTTCCAAACTTTGAGTCAATAGTCAGACTTAGTTTATATATAAGGTTCTGCTGGAGTTTTACTGGCGATTGATACAATGCCAGAAGATACTAAATTCCCATTTTTAGTGAATGACCACTGCACTGAGCTGCCAACCATGAGTTTCCTTTATGATAACAAAGAGCTTGCCAGGATAACCCTCAGGAAAAAAATGACGCTGGTAAATACATCGATTTAAAGATAACCAGTACAGCACTTCCATTGTTCACACATGGTTTCATTTTTTGGTCAGCAGAATATACTTTTTCTTGCCCAACTTGTCCTTCCAACAAGGTATTCCAGTCTTTTTCCTGCTTTGGAAACTGAAAACTCTGTAATTCTGTGACTAAATCATGAGTACAGATGCAGTGTGGTTGCTCAGCTTGGTGCACTTGACACACACAAGAGCAGGATTTGTTGAGAAATGGTGATGTAGCAGGTTTTTGAAACTATATAATAATTTCTTCATCCATCCTATTCTAAATTAACTCAATAAAATTAAAAAACATATATATCTACTTCTTATTGATTATTCCCTTTGAAACATCACCTTTCCCCACCAATGTGGAGGTGTTAATACCAGTTTTCTGGGATTTCTCTCAGTTGTGCCCTGGATTTGGGTTTCCCTTGATGGCTCTGTTCTTTCAGTGATGCTGTTCCTTACTGTTTTCAGACAAATTTCTGTTTCACACTTCATTTGCACGTTACTGCATGGGGAAAAAGCGAGCACAAGTTTTCTTGTCTCCAGCTTTACAACAGATCCAAAACCATCTTCCCATTTATTCCTATTCCCTCTACCCCTGCTGCAGAGCCGGAAATGTTGCTTCAGACATTCGTGTGCAGCTGTGTGAAAAACCACGAGGAGAAACTCCAGCTGGGAATTTGGGTAAAAGAGCAACAGGTAATACGTCTGTGATACCCACAGGCTGCCCCATCCCTGGCAGTGTTCCAGGACACCTTGGACAGGGCTTGGAGCAAGCTGGGATAGTGGAAGATGTCCCTGCCTGCAGCAGCAGGATAGAATGAGATGATATCTAAGGTCCCTCCCGACGCAAACCATCCTGGGATTATGTGATCTCTGCTCTGAGGGAGCTGTTGGTCCTTTTTTCCTTCTATTGCAATAACAGAAGTAGGAGGAGACAGAGCGGTTGAATCCCCGTAGGTGGTGACCAGTGGGTCACGTACCACGAGGACAGAAGCTACACAGGCTTCAGGTAAGGCATAATTTCATCTTTTTCAATTCATGATGGTTTAAAATCTTTAAGTTTTACTTGCAGATTTGGGTAGGTACCTACAAAACTCCACCTTTTTAAGTGGATGGTATTCACCAGTACTTTTGCCTTCAAAAAAACTTCAAAAACTTCTTAAATCTCAAGTACAGACATGACAGACAAAGTGACTCAAAGGAAGAGCTGGATGGTGGGGTTACCCCAATTATGTTGGTTTTACTCACCACTTGCAATTTCACCCTCTCTCTTCCTGCAAATGCTACAGAACATACTGAAAACTTGAAGGCAACGATCACTTTAGAAACGTTGTGTTGTATGTTTAAAACAAAATGAACAAACAAACAACTTTGAACTTCGTTATGGTGGAATTGTTCCCTGCCTATAACCAGAGTTGTGCTGTCTCTCTGGGAGGGGTACATTGCCCATTGTCCATTTAAAGAATGTCTAAAAATGAGGGAAGAACAGAAATGTGAAAACAGATATAGTTAAAACACTGTCTGATTCCACTTCACACTTAAGCAGCCAGTCTGGGCAGAGAACAGAATCATCGAATATCCTGAGCTGCAAGGGATCCACGAAGATCATCAAAGTCCAACTCCTGGCTCTGCACAGACACCCCAACAAACCCACCATGTACCTGAGAGGGTTGTCCAAACATTCCTTGATCTCTGTCAGGTTTAAGGCCATGACCACTGCCCTGGGGAGCCTGTTCAGTGACCAACCACCCTCTGGGGGAAGAAACTTTCCCTGAGATCCAACCTAAACCTTCCCTGACACAATTTCAAGTCATTCCTTGGGGTCCTGCCCCTGGACCCCATCATATAGCAGAGCTCACTCCTGCCCCTCCTCTGCCCCTCCCCAGGAAGTTGTAACTGCGATGAGGTCTCCCCTGAGTCTCTTCCTCTCCGGGCTGAACAGCCCAAGTGCCCTCAGCTGCTCCTTGTATGGCTTCCCCTTCTTCTTTCACCATCTTCATAGCCCCAGTTTCACTAGTTGGGATTTCAGGGTCCTGCCCATTATTATATTATATCAGCAAGAAAAGGCAGGCAAGAGCCTGCTCCATGTAGCACCCCCTTGCTGAATTACACCCCAGTAACACAACCCCCAGCACTACACTGCTCCTCTTGGCCCTCATTACCGAGCACTCAGCATTCTCACCCCCTTTGTCTGGTCTTTAATAAGAAATAAAGTTGTTTGTTTATTTTATACCTATTTAACTTGTCGTTTAGGATTTGCAGAATGCCATCAATCTTTGCCTCAGTGCATTGACCTCACTTTTAATTGGCGGGGCACTAAATTCTGCGCAGATGTTATTACTATGAATTCAACTTTATACAGCAAGAAATTCGGTGCTGCCATATGCCGACTTTTATGGGCTTGCAGTTTGCAATGAATATCCATGACTAATGCTTTTGACCCAGGTAAGCCCGTGATTATGGAAGGTAAAAAGTTTACTAAACTTTATGGCAGAGCCCCCGGTCATTTTCCCAGCAGCTAATGCGCCCATCTGCCCCACCTCTGTGTCGGTGTGAAAAATTGCTGAGCTCTTCTTAATATATCTGCCAACATCTACTGTCATTCAGGGACTCTCATGAGTCAGCCAAAATTTTCTACATTCATAGATTGCATATCAGAGGGGATAAGATGATTTTCTCTGATACCCAGCATAAATCAGACATTTTTAGGTTTTTCTATGGTTTCTAGTTGTGTTTTGGGGGTTGATTTTTTTTGTTGTTGTTGAACAAACTGGGACAAAACTTTCTGAAGGTTGGTAGGAATTAGCCAGGTGCTAGAAATCAATTGCATCTATTAAGTCTGTGGTTTGAAATCCAGAGCTGGATTCTCTTTAGGGAAGGAAAATGATTATATGATTAATATAATTAATAATAACTAATGCTTCTTTCATAACTTTAAGTGACTTGTTTCCAAAACAGGGACTTGCATCCTGCCTCTGTATGGGGAAAGTCCACTGCCATGGAAGGTGGGACTCTCACTGTGGCAGAAGGAGCTCTGCCCTTCTCCTGGAATTATTTATTAGGCCAGTGGTGAGCAGCCAACTTTTCTAAGGGTAGTTAAAGTAGCTCCAAAGGCATGGACTAGTTTCCTGTAGATCTTTTTAGAAGGTAATTAGAAATGAAAGGCAAAACAGTAAATAGCAAATTACAAGGCCTGAAAGTCAGGTTTAACCCACTCTGCATTAAACTGCTGACATCTGAGTGCACTAGAAGTGACTTACCAGGGCAGCTCCAGGTCACATCCCACTCTGTAATATCCCAACTGCCCCAACATCCACAAGGAAAATCAACAGGTTGCCCTGCAAGAAAACCAGACTGACAACCAAAGGCATTAAAACTCTTTACCACGAACCCTTTTCCATGCAGCAACTGAATATTAACTAATATGGTAAAACAAGAGCACAGCCAGGGGATATTTTGTATTTCCATTAATCAGTAACAGATTGAAGGTGAGCCGAGAGTAAATACTTGACAGTGGTAGTACGTGAGCCCATTTGTTCAGCTCTGAATAACATTGTTCTGCTCAAATATCAATTAAAAAGGACCTAAGTGATAGCAAAGGAACACTGGTCCAGCATCAGCAATTTATTTGGTCAGCATTGCCAATGCTGATCCTGTCCCTGCTTTCTTTGAGTGTGCTAAATATCAGGGAAGGGATGCCCTTCTCAGCCTACAACCAGCCCATCTCAACCCCAGCATGCTCAATAAAGTAACACACAATAAAACTAATATGAGGTAACAATGAAGTTTTTTGGGCATAAATCTTGCCACCTTTTCTTCTCACATAATCGTGCCCACTTTTCAAAGTGAAACACTTGAAAAAATTATGATAAAATCATAGAATGGCCTTGGTTGGAAGGGACCTTAATGATCTCTTACTTCCAACTCTCCTGCCACAGACAGGGACACTTTTCACTAGACCAGGTTGCTCAGAGCTTCATTCAATCTGACCCTGAACATTTCCAGAGATAGAAAATCCATGACTTCTCTGGATAACCTATTCCAGTGCTTCACCACCCTCACATTCCCCCTTGTCCTTTCATTACCTGCCCGTGTGAGATGTCCCTCTTCATCTTTCTTGTAGGCTCCTCACACACAACTGAGGAGCAGCCAAGCCCCCTCCAGCTCACCTGATCTCAAGGTAGAGCCTATAGAGGCTTTTTCATTCATTTTTGGAACAAAAATAAGCTTTTTTTTTTACCTCTACATAGGACAAACAGAGCTCAGACTCACAGTGACCAGTGAAAGAGTGCCCCTAGGACATCCTTGGCCAGTATTCGTACCACAGTTCTAGAAAACCCACCGTGCCAGGAAAGAGTTACCAGGATAGCACCAGAGACACGGCTCACTTGGAAAGACTTCACTTCAGCTACAAAAAGCCTATCCAGGTGATATTCAGACATTCTTAACTGATTTGTATCAACAAATATTTTGATCTACTGCAACTTTGATGACTTTTCTGTTTCACTGCGATATCAATTTATTATTTTTTTACTGCTGATTTGCTTTCTCTTCAAGATATATATTTATTCTCCACTGATTTCTTTCCAGAGTTAGTAGTTCTAACTCTTGTGAAGTCAATGATCAAATGTACCAAACCCTGCTGTTAAGTGAGGGATATTTATGCAGCATATGTGTTAACACGCGTTGAATTGAGCACGGGAGGAATTCAGGCAGGACTCTGCCACTATGAGTATGGTTTAGAGGACGTTTTCTGATTTTTGGCTGAAGCAAGTATCAAAACACACTGTTATCTGAAGCTCTGGAATCTGAAAAGGATAATAAAAAAATATAAAAGTACCTCATTAAATTCCATTTCCTGTTTTGGGTTTACTGGATTTATCCTAAACCAAATTCCGCATTCTGTCCTCCAGGCCTGATTATCTTCTTCCATGACTTTTACCACCTAAAAAACAAAAAAATGCAGAAGTTCTCTCTTACATTTTCACTGGTGAGGGATGAAAAGTGAATTTGTTGTCCATGTACAGCTGCCAGAGGGTTTGGCATCTAAAACAGAGAAATCCAAGTCTCCATTTCGCTCTTGCCTGTGACATTTCACTTGATCGCTGTTTCTGCTGATACACCTGGGAGATACCACTGCACCAAGAAAGAGCAACTGCAATAAACTCAGCTCAGTGAAGGGAATGGGAGAAGTGCCAGACTCCAGAGGCAGCAGAATTGCTCCTTTCTATGGGGAAGGGCTTTATGTGTTTCCCAGCTCCTGGTGGAAGATAAGAAAGCACTTCTCCATTTTAGACATGAGCTCAGGACTGTCAGATTTTCACCATTATAATGTATACAAACATAAATCAATAATGTTGAAACTACTGGTTTGGCCTATTTTTTGAGATGAAGTGGGTGAAAGCTGCTGCCAGTGTCACACAGGCACAGATTCCAGACAATGCCTTGAAAGAAAGGCCAGCAGAGATCTCTGCAGTTTCCATTTCAGACTTAAGTCCCTTTATTTCGAGCGATCACTTCATTTGAACAAGACACTCCAAGGTTAGACTGAGAGGAAAGATTTTTTTTTTTGCCCCTCATTCCAGAAAGAAGTAGAAAAGTATGAAAAAATTTAAGAAAAACCTTTATGAATTTTCATCTGTCATAAACTTGCTAAATTTCATTCTACCCAACACAAGCAGGAGGCAACCAGGAGAACATACATCTGAGTTTCCTAGCTGATACTTTTTAGCCATTAATGTAGCCCAGTCAAAGGGACTGTGTTGTCTCAAGGTGCATCAGGTGAATTATTTCCAGAAGAACATGGAAATATCCTGGTATGGAGGGTTGGTAAAGCTTGCTCTGAAATCTAGTGTATGCTGAAGCTTAACTGAAATAAAGCTTCAGTTTAGCTGAAGCCTCAAAAAAATGGGTTCAGTGTTAGGGAAACTATCAGTCTGCAAAGGGCAGGGAGGAGAAAACATTATTCCAGCTAAGAAGAAAACTGAAGACAGAACAGTAGGAAAAAGAAAAAGCAAGTGGGTTCAAATTAGTCATACATATATTTGCAATGCAAAGTAGGAGGAGGTCTGGCAGCAGCAGAGAACTGAGGCTGTGCTGCCTCCTCACTACAGGAGTGGAGTCAGGAAACCTAACTTACTTCAAGATATAACTACGCAAGTTTTCAGAAGGGATGGTGTTCAGCAGTAGAGGCACCTGTAGATCAGAAGTTCTGCTCCAACCTTATGCCCATGTCTCTACCCAGCCAGTTTCCCTTATCCCTACTAAAAACTTTGCTCAGCCATCAGCAATCAGCTGATAGCAAACTCTGCTCATTGTCACAAAATGTATCACAAGCAGAGGCACGGGAAAAAAAACAAAAAGAAAATATTAATAAATATGAAGCACCGTAAAGTTAAAGTTGCTGGTTAATGAGTAGTAATGAGTTTGCAGCAGCTCCTGTCTTCCCAGCAGCTCAGTTCACATCCATGGAGTCAGCTAACGAAACAGGAATTGGAGCCTTGCTCTTATGAGTCACTCGGCTTGGAAACCTTTACATATTTAAAAGAAATAAAAACACCAATCAAAACAAACAAAAAAAACCCCAACACCCTGTGTTAAAAGCATCTTAGCCAAGCATGTTATTTCTCTTAAATATACAACAAAACACGACTGTCCTCAAGGTAAATATCCTCTGTTTTATTACTTCAGATCACTTTTCTCTGCTGCAATCATGTCATTAGGATTGCAATTCCTGGCTCCAAAAGAAACAACCACCTAGCTATAAAATGCTGGTTTCCCAGTCTATTTTGAGGGGACAATCAGAGTTCAGTGGGTCTGAGCCCCTACCACTGAAACCGATGGCAGTAGGTTCAAGTCTCCCAGTCCAGAGTGAGACGATTTTTTTTTTCTCAGCTGCAGTTTCTAACAGTTGTTCAGGCAGCTCAGGTCTTTCTTACGAACTGAATTAGGGAGCTGTGTCAGGAAAAATGTGTGGACAGTCTGTGTCACCCATGGATATACCAGCAGTATTTCAGCTGGTACCACCAGGGGCTTCTGTGTTTCTGGTGTTTAATTTTGAAGCCCCCCCAAAAAAGTAAAAAAAATGGGGGGGGGGGGGGGGGAGGAACAAGAGAAGATTCTTCCTTTGGCTTACAGGTGGAAAGGAATTTGAATAATAAATCACTGAAATCAGTCTTTCATGGGTCTTCATGAGGCCATCACAGTGACTCCAAGGACCTTATTGCTTCTTAGCTTTTACTCTGAGATTTTGTACCTTACTGTGCAATATCTTCAAGGATTAGAGCTCCAGACCTTTGATTTCAATGTATTATAGCTAGAGCAGGGCTAGGGTTTGGGAATTCCATGTTGCATAACACGTTGTAATATGTGATGTTTTATTTTGACTACCTCTGGGAGCCAGGAGAGTTACATCTGTCATGAGTAACTTCTGGGAAAAAAATGAGACAGTGGAGACCAAAGATTAGCAAAAGTTATTTCACACTGAGAGACCTCTCCCTATGAACAACATTCATCAATAGTGGTAACAGCAAGCAGCAGCAAGACATAAATGTCCTTAAACTACCTTTATACATCGCTATACTCTTTTACTGCCCCATCCTGCAGACAAGGTTTGGATCTCTCTTGTGGGAAAGCACCTCAGGGCCAAGTCTGTGAAAGGTACCCCCCCAGGTGGTCCAGATGTGTGCAAAAGCTACATCAGCAAGCCTTAAGTAACATGACCATAGAGCAAATCAGTGTAGCAGAGCCCCAAGAGGTGCTCAAGGTCACTGTAATCAAGGGCACCACAGCTCTGGCTGGGCTTGACAGACCTGACCTACCATGGCTGTGCAGACTAGGACTCCAGTGGCCCTCAAATAATAATTGATTTATTTATTCTCCCTTTTAGAACAAGATTTCAGATATAAGATGGTATTTCAAACCCCTTTCTAGGTTATTTTTTTAGCTCTCCACTGTACCTTTATATTTGCAGTGTTTCCTGAGGTCAAATCAGTGGCAGCTTTAATTGCACTTACAAGGAATGTTGCTAAAATGGGCACAAAGTCCTAAACTCAATGTTTTCTTCATTATTTTGCAACGTTGGGAGTCTGCCAACATCGTTGCGAGATTTGGCATGTGTTTACCTGGAAAGAATGAGGCTTAATATTTCATTTCAGCTTTGCAAGGTTTTCTCCTCCCCACCTCCCGCCAAAAAAGAACAACCAGATACACAGGCAAAGGGCAAGGCTGGTCTCTCTGATCTTGGTATGGGATCGACACAGCTCAACAAGATTCTGGGGAGCCCTCCTGGAAAGCAAGAGCAGCTGCACCACAAAGTGGCTGCACCTTTACCAGCTGCTTCTCCACTCTCTGCAAATTTGGGTGCACAAGGGGTGTTTTTGCCTGCTCTTCCATCTAAGGGTGGGTTGGTAGGTCCTAGATTCATTAAGGTTGGAAAAGACTCTAAGGTCACCCAGTCCAATCATTAAGAGGTGAGAGGCTTGTCACGCTTGGAGGTGTGAACTGCAAAGGCCAAGCTCGTAACCTCACCTGCAGCCTTGTGTCTTAAAACCAGATCTGTGTTTATCTCCTGCTTTAGACCTTTAATACAGAAAATAAATGTTCATACAGATGTTACTTGGTGCTTGGAGTTCCTAGATGACTTTTTGTACTATTTTACTCTAAAATGTTTTAACAGCCTCCAAAAGGAGTGCCAGTAGAAGTTACCACCACCCACATGCCATCAGAGCCACTGTCTGCCAGTACCTTGGTAAGTCAAGGTCAGGTTGGATAGGTCTTGGAGCAGCCTGGTCTGGTGAAAGGTGTCCCTGCTTTTGGCAGGGGGTTGATACAAGGTGAGCTTTAAGGTCCCTTCCACCCAAACCATTCTGTGATTCTGTGAAGCCGCACTTCTGCTTTTGGTTTGTGCCTGGGGCTGCTTAAACAGGGACTCCATTACAACCACATAAAGTGAATGTTTCCCTTTCACAGGTTTAAAACAAGGGCTCTGTAGGTCTGGGTCCCCTGAGGAAAATCGTGACATTGGCGCTGAGTTTCCCATGGGCTGGGGTGGTACTTACACAGCGAAGGTTCTGCATGGAAGCAGGGCGGCTCCTTAGCATCCTGCCTGGGGGTGAGCATCTGGAAGGGGATACCCATTGTGGTGCCAAGGAGTGGATGCCTTCTCCATCAGGGTGCTTCAGCTGTTGAATAAAAATGTTTTCCTAGTTAAATTCCTGAAGCTGTGCTTCCCCGGTCCACAACGTCCAACTTTCTCCATTCAACCTGCGAAGACTCCCTAACTCCTGTCTCGAGCTCCAGTAATCTACCAGGCCTACAATTTAAGCGTAGCTGTGTCAGAGCCCTTTTGTGGATCCGGTCTTCCCTCTGCAGCCGCCCCACTGAAAGGATTAAGCTATTTGGGAAATGAGGCACTGTTCGCTGGGAATAAGGATGTCAGATACCGGTCCCAAAGAAGCGACGTCTCAGTGTATTTTGATTTAATATTCTTATGTCAATGACACTGGTAGGAAATGGAAAAAGGTAAGAACTCTGTGAGGCGTGTAAAATAAGCGTGGACAAGGCAATAGGAGTGTGACAGTGGGAACTGGCTGTGTGTCAGCAGAGGGGCCAGCACTGCTGTCACCGGGGCTGGCAGAAAACATTCCCTACGGACCCAAAGCACTTCCAGCACTCCCGACACGAAGAGTTAAACTTTGCTGTTTGCCTCAGCGGTATAAATCCGTAGCATTTTGACTGAATCCCATAAAAGTAAATCAGGGTAAGGGAGGCCAGACTGTGGCCTCACCATCCTGCAGACCAACGCTGAGAAAAAGGGACGGCGATAGCGGCGAGCAGCAGCTCCCACCACCCTGGGAGCCGAGCACAGAGTCAGCCAGGGAGCAGCTGGGAGGCAGCCAGATGGGCAATGAAAGGGGCATAGCCAGTGCCTCAAAGAAAAAAAAAAAAAGTTTTTTAATTGTAGGAAATTTTGCAAGGCATAAAGTTGAATTATTTTCATTTTTTGCTCCGACAGCAGAAATGTAAATGCTGCCGTTCGCACAGAAGAGGGTTTTTTTTTAAGTTGTTGCTGAGAGGCTGCACTTAAAAAGGGGCTGGTATTAATCATCTCTACGTCAGGGAAGTTTAAAGGGGCACATCAACCAGTTCCTTGGAGCAGCTCATGGGCAGGGGTCTACTTTGCTGGCTGGTGGTTTTTCAGAGTGGGTATCAAATGGGTCCACGTGGCACGAACAGAACAGACTTCCAGATGGGAGAGCAGTTCCCATCTTTTGCAGAGTAAATCTGCTGTTTGAGACTATATTCTATGACTGAAATTTTATACATCTGACTTTGCTGGAGCTGGGATCTCTCCCTTTGAAAATGTGCTACAATAATAATTGCATTTACCAGTTGCCAGTCCTCCTCTCAAAACCTTTTTTTTTATTTTTTTCCATTCAGATTGTGAAATTAATTGTCTCTAGCTAATATAATTAAAAACAAACACTTCGGATTTCAGCAGAGGGAAAGGGGAAGGGAGAGAGGAGGGAAAGGAAAAAAAAATTTTAAAAAAAAGCAAGCAAACTGCAGCCCTGATTTTCTATTGACAATAAGAAAGCTCTGCCATCCCTGCACTGTTTAATTATTGAAATGAACTGTAACAGTACACTGGATTGTTGCCGAGGTCACCGAGCAGTACTGGATGTCAAGAGGAAAGCAGCAGCTCCGAGAGCCCTCCAACGCCCCAGGCTCCAGCTGAAATCCCACACACTTTTTCTCAGGCATTCAGGCTCTGATAGGTAGCCCGATAGCACGGCCGATTTGCTGGTATTACAGAGGTCCAACGGTGCTTGCTTGTTTTAAGACGAGCCAAACTATGCTCTGGTGACCACCGTGACGCTGTGATTCCCATGCCCTATCGCATTCCTCTTTCTCAGATCCCAGGCATTTTTTTTTTCCCCTACGTGCAGTCCAGGATGTAGACAAATGAATTCCAAGTGACCTATGTGGGGGTGGACTCTTTGGAAACAAACAACAAAAATAAGATATCTCCTGTCCTCACTTTTTCATTTGCTCGTTCCCTGGATACAGTTTATTCGTGGCAATGAAATACACATTGTGTCTCAGGAGTTAGATCCAGCAGCAACATCTTTACCACCCCCTAACCTTGGCTTTTTTTTCCCTCTCTTTTTTTTTTTTTTTCTTTTTCCTTTGCGTTTCCTGATTCCCTATTTCAGCCTTTACAAAAGACATCTTGTTTAACATTATCTGCTCCTTTGGAAGTCAGTCTGCCCTTTAAAGCCTATCATATCAAGGCTTGCTATTGATTTAAACAATGTTTTTTTTCCTGGAAAAAGTTTAGGAAGCTGGAAGTTTTGTAAAAAATTCTTGCACATATCTTCACTGGCAGAAGGATCTACTGGACAAGTAATCACTGTGTTTGCAGGGAAAGATAAAAAACTTCTTTTGAATCTTTCATAGTGAAGAAAATCCTGTGGACACAAAAACTGCTGAAAAGAAATAAAACTGCAGTTGGGGAACAGACAATAAACATTTCAGATTGCTTTATGGCACACTATTACAGGCAACTATCTTGCTTAAGTAGGCATAACATTTTTCACAGTATATATTTAGGGGGCTTTTATGGTGTGGATTAACAGCAGAAAAACATAGCTCTTAAAGGGAGGGGGGAAATAATTTCTGCCACTCCAGTGGCCTGATAGGTAGCAAAAACTCTTTTAGAATGGCTTGAGGAATGCACTGCACTGTCAAGCAGGAACAGCCTCCAGGCTCCCCCAGTGCTCACATGGACTGCATGCACAACTCACCAGTGGGAAAAGCCAGGAATGACCCTTGGGACCAATTCTTGCCCTGCAGGCAAGTGCAGGGTGGCTGCACTGGAGTCCAAGACTGTTGCTGGGCCACCAGTGGAAGATGCAGTTTGCTGAGAGCAGCACTGGGAGGATGTTTCTGCTGTCAGACATCGCTCCTCTCCCACCACCAGCACACTTGGAGCATCCACGAGCCAACTGGCAGCAACCCCTTGTTCTCACTATCGGAATCAGCCTGCCTTCCACACCAAAGTCGCTGCCTGATTTTAGGGCCAGACATCATCAGGCTGTTTGGGGCCACCGCAGCCCCTCCATGAACCTCAGCTGTCCCCTGGAGCGGCTCTCGAGGACAGCAAGTTATGCAGTGACATCTCCTCCCAGTCTGCCAAGCCCTGCCGGCTTGGAACAATGGAACAAAGAATAACGGGAAAAGAACAGCCCACAATAATGCATCCAGCATTGTACTGGAGTCCCTTTGGCTTCGTTAAAATTAGCGACATCCTTCAGTCCTGGGTGCACCGGAGCTCTCCTGCCTCTGCACAGAGCAGGGCCCAACACTGTGGAATCCTGCCTGGCACACGGATCTCAGCAATTCCACTCTGCCCCTTGGTGACACGACAGGCAGAGGAAGGGGGTTTGCCAGTTCATAGAGTCCTAGAACGGTTTGGGTTGGAAGGCACCTCAGAGATCTAATCCAATCCCCTTGCCGTGGAGAGGAATACCTTCCACTATCCCAGGTTGCTCCAAGCTCCATCCAACCTGGCCTTGGACTCTTCCAGGGATCCAGGGGCAGCCACAGCTTCTCTGCCCAACCTGTGCCAGGGCCTCACCACCCTCACGGTCAATAACTTCTTCCTAACATCTGATCTCACCCTGCCCTCTGTCAGTCTAAAACCATTCCCCCTTGTCCTACCACTCCATGCCCATGTGAAAAGGCGCTCTCCAAATATTTGGTTAAATTTTTAGCAGTCCGAAGGAAATCAGAGCAAACTGAATTTTATTATTCCCCATGGTACAACAACTTGCCCTGTTCCCAAGTTTGCTTTTACCTGCCTGGAAATGTACACTATTTATCCCAGATGCTCCCACCAGTGGCTGGGTCCTCCTGGGTATTGGGGGAACAAAACCTGTCCTAGAATACACAAAGTTTCCACAGAGACAGAGGATCTAATCTCTTTGCAAACTATGTGCATTGAAGTAAGTAATTTAACAGTTCATTCCCCCAGGTAGCCAGTGACCACTGTGTGTCCATGTTATTTAATTTGACAGTTAACCTTTGGAAGGCTGGTAGTCATTTCAGATTAAAAATTAGCAAGCCATTTCCTTCTGGTTAATTTTTATTTTTATTTGTTAGTTTTTCCACATATTTCCGGTGGTCATCCCATCTACTAAATTTGCTCATCCTTTTCAATGCATCACTTGGTAAGTCAGAGGTGGAGGGAGGAGGAAGAGTTGCCAAGAAATTGGAAAACATTATTTAAGTAGGTAAGATTAAGTGTTCATGCCATAGTTTACAATTATAACAAAATAAATCTAGAAACTATTTCATGTATGAGAGCATGTGCATTAGAAAACATATTTCTGTAACAGATAACCATCTTGTGAACACTAGAATGCTGGTAATTTGTCAGTTTTTCTTTTAATTAAAACTGTGAATATAGTTCATGCTCTGTTTGATTCAGTGTCAACATTTTGGATGGGGGCTAAAACTGATTTCCTCTTAAATCTGTTGCATTTCTCAGGACAACTGATGAAGTGTGCCTTAACATTAAGCTCGTGAACCCATGAGGTTTGCTTGTTTCAAGATCAGTAAATCAACAGATATTAGAGTAATAGCCCTGAGAAGGCTCAAGATTTCTAACACTTCTGTAAATGCTCTCTTTACCAAAACTGCATCCATTTTTCCTCCCAGACAACCTGTTTTAATTCATTGCATCATTACCAGGTTGGTCCACTGTAAAATGAATTAAAATGATGCTAGTTAGAAGTTTCATTCTAAATATTCTTCTCAATGCAACTCACGAAACATTCAAAGTGTTTAAACTTTTTTTTCCCTTAACAACAGAAAAATCTGTCTAATCTTTCTCTAATTTTTTTTTTTTTTTTTTTAATTTTCAGTTTTCCTCTCTGAAAATACAGAACCTTGTATGAGTTAAGGGTACATATCCCAAAGCATTATTAGGAATCAAACAGGGCAAGGGCCCAGCAACACCTTTTCCAGTGCAAAAACATCTGCTGGGTTATGGCTCATGCACCACTCAGGTGGTCTGTTCCCACCCCTTCCCACCAGCTCACACTGCAGTGGGTACGATATCCACGTGTGTTACACAGCTGGCCTCAAAATCTGCCCAACCTGCACAAAATATAAGTAGATTTACACAAGGTGGTACAGAAAGGGTTTGGATAGAAGATCATTTGTTAGGGGAGTAACTATCATTGGCTTATAATAAGAGTCTCTCCAACTGAGCTTGTTCCCCAGGTAATACTCAGCAGAAACCACTGTGAAAGTTTCCTGGGGAAGATCATTAAATCATGGAATTATTTGGATTGGAAGGGACCTTAAAGATCATCTGGTTCCAACTCCAACAACTTGCACTATCCCAGGTTGCTCCAAGCACCATCCAACCTGGTCTTGGACACTTCCAGGGATCCAGGGGCAGCCACGGCTTCTCTGGGCAACCTGTGCCAGGGCCTGCCCACCCTCCCAGCCAAGAATTCCTTCCATATATCTAACCTGAATTTCTCCTCTGTCAGTTTGAACCCAACACTCCTTTTCCTATCACTACAGTTCCTGATGAAAAGTCCCAGATGTCAGCCAGTTCAGAGCCCCAACCCTCAAGCCTAACTCAACAAGCTCTTTCCACCCCAGCAACGCACGGAAAAGGAGCTCAAACTGGTGCTCCTCCAGGGAGGACTGCGGAAAAGCTTATTTCAGCAGTCACCAGAGCTGAGTACATTTGCTGCAATGGCTGAGGAGGAGGATGAGGATGCTCTGTGCCAGCACCAGAGTGGGTGCTCTCAGTGTAGGTGCAGAAGCAAAGGCCAATGTGTTCCTCGTGTGTAAATGTGAACGCATGAGTAAATTTTTTTTTGCTGTGAAGAGGATGTCCACAGAATATAATATGTATTAGGTATTACAGAGTGCATGTGTCTCTATGCTTTCATTCCAGGCTCATCTCCTGCTCCCTCACCACTGCAAAGCTGTGTGAAGTCACACAGAGAGGGGAAACAACCATTATATTTCTTAAAAACACTCATAACTTACCATATTTAGCTCCAAGCTCCAGTTGCTTCTACCTTGCCTATTTTAATAAATACTCATGGCACTCAATAAAATTAAAACATCAATGAACAAAACAGATCCATATGAATTTTCCCCCAGGGATCAGGAATGGAGAGGAAGCACATCTGGTACAAGAGAGTCATGTTGCTAACAATGCTTAACTGACCCACTGATAGGTGAGTACAGTGATAATCTAATTTATCTGTAATGCACCTGAATGCTTCTTGGATCAAAGCCTGGGAAAGGCAAAGGAAAAGGCTGAAAAGTGAGAAAGTTCACTCAGAAAAGATGGTAACTTTCAAATGTATATTGTTATCACCAGGACAGTGAGAAAGAGCTCATGGTTGATTCCCTGGGAGTTACCTTAAGACAAATAGGGTGAGAATTACTTTGGAGAAGATGTGGGGGAAAGTACACCATGAGAAAGAGGAGCAGATGCATCTTTAGAGCTCCCTATTCCTCGTGCCTCTAACTTCACATGCCCTTTACACAGCCTTCCACTAATTTTTCTCCACTGATAATCTATAGAACCTAATTACAAAAAGTTTCAAAAAAAAAAAAATAAAATCCTTCCTTGAAACCCGTAATGCTGATATCTGAGTCACGAGCACAGTTAATGTAATCTAACACATATTGCGGGAACCTACTGCACACAGATATTACCAATTAGCACATGATTCTAACAATCAACATTCATGCAATTAATAGAACACTTCATATTCCTTCTAATTTTGAGCTCTGCATGAGCATATGTTATCATGACGGAATGTGGGATCATTTATTTATACTGGAAGCAAAGGCACCACATAGAAAGCCTGAAACTTAGTCTGAAAGTGAAAAGGGCTCAGTTTTGCATGGAGAAAAGAATATTATTAGGCTGATTTCTAAAAGTTGAGCTGAGTCCTTACCTTCCTGTTGATTGATCCTTGCTGCTAGCGAACTTCTGGAGAGGAGACTGTGCCCAGATTATTGGGCTGGGGAATACAACAACCACTTCATCAACAAGCACTTCTCTCTAAAACTGAAAAATACAACATAATCAAAATTAAAAAAACCAAATGTAAGCATGTTTTGCTTAGATTTTATATATATATATATTCAGAGATAACCATAGCTGAGCACCTTGTTTACCATAATGTATTTATTATTATACTTTATTATAAGCAGGGAAGAATTACTATATGCAAATTACTGCAATTATAGGACAGATGAAGAGTTGAAATATACAGAGATTAAACTCAGACACCAACAATGTTTAGCCACTGATTTTCACTGAATTCCAAAGGATTTGGGCATGTGGCTACCACTAAGATCCAGTCCTATCTATTTTTCTGAGAGCAGAGGAAAGCAAGGAGTCAAATGCCTGTTTCCCAGAGTCCCAGTGGTTGCCAGCCCACCTTACCTGTCTCTCTCTTCTTGCTCTTTAGTGTTAACATCAGTAAGCAATGAAACCTTATTTTAATTACTGAAGTCACAGATGTGTTTCTGGCTCATTTATGAGACGAGATGCTTACTAAGAAGGTGTTTTGTACATGTAGAGTGCAAGGAATCCCACTGCCCTACCACAGTGGCTGGAGCTGTGGGCATTCCCCATCTATGGTCAAGCAGGAAAACATCAAAATACAGGGTTTGTGTCAGCCTTCACTCCAGAACATCCTCACATCTTCATCTGCCTTTTTACAGAGATGTCCCACACGTGGTCCCTACAACTGAAGAAATTCCAGCGGGCCTTCACAGCCAAGCACACCCATCAGGAGCTCCTCCTGTGAGCTTGAGCACACAGATGTGCCATGCCAGCACCTCACCCTACTGACCTTCCCTTCAGCTCAGGAAGATACCTCCTCTAATCCTGCTCTCAACAGATTTTGGGGAATGTGACAAGAGTTGCCATCATCAGGGAATCCCCTTCCTCTTGCAGTGGAGGTGATGTCAGATGGGACATCTGGTAGCAGGAACAACCACTCTCCTTCCAGCTGCATGATGGCTGTCCCCTCCAGGTTAGGAACAGCATTAGTTTCCCTTGGGCTTCTGCTTCAGGAACAGCTCTAAGCTGCAGCATCAGGAGGCTGTTGATGCAGGGAATTCTTCTCCAGCAGCAGGTACTGAAGCAGCTGTAGAGCTGCAGATGCAGACTCTAAATCATTGTGTCTTTTCCTCTTTCAGGACAAGCTCCTGAGAGAATTTGGTTTACCACACATCTGACGTTTATTTATGTGTTGCAGAACAGGAGAAAAGTAGTGATTCTCTGGGTATAACTGTATTTCTCAAAAATGTCAGAGGAGTATTTATGTCCCCCATTGCTGTCTCCCACCTCGAGGGAGCCTTCACAGAAGCATCACCTATTGGGCTGCTGCTGTTTCAAACAAGAATGAATTACAGCAATCTGTAGGTGGCTAAAGATAAGAGAGATTTCACCTGTGACTGCACCTCTTGTGTTTATCTCAAGAGCTCCTTGAGCCACTGTTGGTAAATAGGGTAGTAAACAATCTCCTAAAGTCACTGTCTGTGCAACATGTACACTAGGAAATAAGTCTGCAGTTCAGTCAGTCCAGATTTCCATGACGACCAGAGGAGATGCACAACTACAGACAAATAAAAGAGAGAAAAAAAAAAAGGAAGGTCTCAAACTCAGTTTGCCCGAGGTAACTTCAGCGAAGGTAATAGAGCAGCACCAGTGTCACTGGCAGGGAGGTAAACTAACCGTAATGGCTTTTTACACTGACTAAATACATTAGCAATGGCCTTTCCTGCCAAAAAGAAATCAAGACATACCTTTTTTTCCGCCAGTATCTACAGTAAACTTGTATTTTTCTTAACCATTATTTTTGTTGAAGGCTTTACTGCACAAAGAATCCGGGGGGAACAGAAAATCATATATCGGTGCAGGTTGGGGAATTCTCTAAAAATATGTAACCATGGCACCCTTGTCATTACCAATCAAGTATTGTTGATAAAAAATAAAGTAATTAGCCTTTGAGAGGAGCATAAAGCTAATTAAAAATGACAACTTAGTCATCTCAACAAACAACAGCAAAGAACCAGTCCGGAGTTCTAACTATAGCACAACGTGATAACCTGACCTGCCACAACCACTTGCCTTCAACCTCTCAAAAGAAACCACAGTTCATGAGAGTGAAACTTTGATAACCTTTTCCTTTGCTGCAAAATTTACATTTGTTTCATTTACCATGCAATATTTCTGTTTGGTCTCTGAGTTTCTCCATCTTTTTCTAAGGCTTTTTCCACCTCTCAGCCATTTTTGTAAATGAACTGATGGAAACTCCTGTAGTCTCAGAAAAGGAGATGACAAAATGCGAAGTATGAACATATGCATTGTCAAAAAGATTTACAAGTTGCAAATAAGTTTAGTCTCATAACAAAGTAGCTTGTTCAGAATTTATAAATAATAACCAGAGACAAAAAGAAACCATTGGTCTCTCACTTATGTAGCAACTGGGATTCTCTCCTCCTGTCGATGTTAATGATAAGGTTTTTATTAATTTCTGTGGAACAAGAATGAATGTTTCTTCTTTTCTTGCCCTCAAAATATCCTTGACGAAGCCACATTGTCAGAAAACTATCAAAATTACCAACATTTTTATGGCAGGTATATTTACTCAGGTTGCAGGCACTGAAGAAAACAAATTACTCTTTTTTTCATAGAATCATAGAATGGTTTAGGTTGAAAGGAAACATGAAGATCACCCAGTCCCACCCCCTGCGATGGGCAGGGACACCTTCCACTATCCCAGGTTGCTCCAAGCCCTGTCCAACCCTGGACACTTCCAGGGACGGGGCAGCCACAGCTTCTCTGGGCAACCAGTGCCAGGGTCTCACCACCCTGACAGTAGGTTTTCTTCCGTCTATCCAACCTAACCCTCCCTCTGTCAATGTGAAGCCATTCCCCCTTGTCGTGTCACTCCAGATCTTTGTCCATAGTCCCTCTCCAGCTCTTTTGGAGCTCCTTTAGGGCACTGGAAAGTGGTTCCCTTTTCAAATCACTGGATTCTAACAAATATTTCCTAACATAGATATACATGTGTATTACATTATATATATAATTAAATACACTAAGTACAGCCAGCAACCCATGACACTACATTCCTTAAAGCTGAAAGCTCATTCCCTTTAAGAACTAGAATCATGGAATCACAGAATCATTAAGGTTAGAAACAACCTCTAAGTTCATCCAGTCCAATCATTAAGCTAATAGTGCACAACTGTCCTAATCTAGGGTGTGTACACACAGCTGAGTCTCCATGAAGTTTTAATGCAGCTCCTGAACTCATACTCACAGGTTTAGATTTTAAAAGGATGAATCAGTGCTGTCACGGGCCAACCCCAAACACTGGCTCCTCAACAGGTCCTGCTGAGTGATACTGATGCTTCACCACGCTCACAGACCTTCTTCAAGCACACAGGAAATACAGGTTTGATCCTCGGGATAAGGATTGACTGGAATAGGAAAAGAGGTAGGAGAGATTATGGTTAGGTTTTGAGTGTCCCATGCTAATCTTTGACTATAGTTTCAGTTCCTCCTTGCTAGGAAAGAACAGAATAATGACTTGGAGAAGGCCTTAGGCTGTTGAAACATAACACATTGGAAGCACTCTGTGAAACAGAAGGATTGCAAAGCAACGAGAAGTGAAAACTTAAGCTCCTTTGACTTACAGTATATATGAATACATGAGTTGGTAAAACACTTACAGATGTGTATCTAGACCAAATAAAAAGACCTTGCAGAGACAGAGAAAATGTGTATCTGCTCGTGCTGCACTGCTCCCACTCACGGGAAAGCTGGAGGCAGAAGTAAAATGTTTGCTTAGATTTTGAACAAATGTTGGATGAAAGCAGATTCTGAGCAACCGTGAACTAGATAAAGACTTTGATCCTGCTCTGTAATGCATGGTAAGACAGTTCACCGCGGCCAGCTCTGGCTTAGGAAAGAGAGTCTCCCTAAGCCTTCTCCGCAGCCGGTGGAGGGACGGATCATCCATCCCCAGCTCCAGTAAACAGGCATCGCTCCACTCCAATCCATGGAAGCAAACCAATACATACAGGCTGAACATCTTAGGCTGGGATCCCAAACCTACAGATCTGCACCTCCTAATAATTCTTCATATGCCAAATGTAACAACACTGGACAACCTTTCTGAGCTCTGGTTTACAGGCTTTTCATCGAAAACCCTTTTCAGCGTCAAATATTCCTGCGGCTGAGTTCCGTGTCACGAATCTGATGCAATTTTGGGGTTTTCCAGTGCTTTTTAAATTCTTTAAAGTGTTTTCCCAAACATATTTATAAGGTTTTGTGCATGGTTCACATGATGCTATCCCTGAAAAAGCTTTTAAGGGCCTTCAAGGAAATATAGTTTCTTTTCCTATGCCCGCAGGACAAGCAGGTGTTTTGGTCTCAGACTCGTATGTTATAGGACATCAGGGAAGATAAGAGAAGTTCTGCTTTTTCTCTTCCTTTTTTGCTTTCCCGAAGCAAAAATTAAACTTTTACAGGGATGAGGTAGTAATCTACAACACCTGCAAAGAGCAAGCATCTACTTGATCTTTTGACACGCTATTTCCTTATGCAGGGATGGTAGAGATGAAAATGAAATATTTGTCTTGTAAGAAAAGCAGAAGAGAGTGAAATCCCCATTTTTATACTTCTCTTCAGACCTAAAGGCTCTTAATTCCAAGTTTAACCTGGAGAAAGAAATGGAAAAAAATACTCTGTAAAGAACAAGATGGTGTTGGCAGCAGAGTGGATTCAGTGAACTAGTCATTCTTTGTCCACCTCTCAATTCTCTGATACTATTCATGAAAAGGAAACAAAAATCATGGACTACTCCAAACAAATTGGTACCACAAACCAGCAGCAAACATCAGAATTTTCAAACACTCCTTTAAGAATTAAATGGCTCGTCCAGGCAGGGAGAGGACTAATAACATACCTTTCCTGGTCCTGGGCTGTGTTTATTTCTCATATTTATTTAAAGGCAAATCAAAATACTTTTAAGCAAGTCGGCTGGTTCCAAATTTAGGAACAATTGAACAAAGAGGAATCTGCTAATTCCAGATGGAGTTCATATAGTCCCTCGGCACTTATTACTTACCAAATGTTTTGCAAAGCAAACACATGACCTAAAAGATTTTGTGAGTGTGGGGTCCTCAAAAAGCTTTTAAGAAGTCATGTATTTCTAACCGTATTTACTTTACCCACACACAAAAACCCACTTCGTTTTCCTTTCGTGGTTTGGGTTTTTTTTCTTTTTAAGCAGACAATGCTCCCTTTAAAGACTATTTATGGATAATTCAGTTATCCCAGAAGGGCAGGAGCTCTAAAGGTGTCTCCTTTGAAAGGCTTCAGCTGTGGAGCATCTGCTCCCTGTGAGAGGGCCACCTTCTCCAGCACCACAGCGGGTGCAGGTGTTTTCCTAAAGCGGGATCCTGCACAGGAAATGGGCACCCACAGATGGTTCCTCATCTCAAAGATGCAAAATACTTTTCTGTTGTGTTTTTTTGTGGGTTTTGTTTGTTTGTTTGTTTTCTTTTAAATCTGCTCTTTTGCACGTAACCAAGTTGTCCATCAACATCCTGCACAGGGGTGCCAAGCCACCATCAAAACACACCTCTAGGCAAAGTAATAGTGATTTGTGTGCATTTCATATTTATTACTGAGGCATTTTTAATGAATTTCTTAGGAAAATGAATCTAATGAATACAACTAGGAAATTTTTAGTGGGTATTATATTCCATTATTATAATTGTTTCCTTCCCAAATTAAATACTTCGGGGGAAGAATAAAGTAGAAATTCTTAATTTTGAGGCAGTTTGATCAAAGTCAGTCATTTTTCAGCAGCTCTGCCACCCCAAGAGCACAGGATTGGCAGTGATATTCCCTTCTGTGCCTTTCCCAAGCTGCCACAGCTGGTGCAGTGTCACACGTGGGTCCAGGAAGGCAACACGCCTGACCTACGTGGGAGTGAGAGCTGCTCTGGGAGACCTTCACTAAATCCCTTCAGTCTGAGAGGGTGGGAAGGTTTCACTTCTGTTCCAGGTGATAATTTTCATAAAGCAGACTACAAACATTTCTGCTGGAGGGATGAGCCCTGTCCTGCAAAAGGGGCAGAATCAAAGGGAGCAGAGAAAAATAATAAACATTTACTTATCAGTTGAGGTGTTTGTTTGGTTTTTTTCCTATTAGCACTTTAAACATCCAAAAAACATATTTTTTTCTTAAAAATCAAGCCTCTTCCATGGTTCTCAAAGGAAAAAGAAATCTCAAGACGCTGAGTTGTGGCTAAAAGAGACTGAAAAGAGGAACAACTTATCATGATAGTATAAACAGGTCAATGTAATTTAGTCTTGAGTTTTGCACGACTGGTATCTCTTCCCTTTAAGCTTTTTTATCTTGTCCTTTTCCCTCTAACTCTTATTTTAATGACCTTACCTTCAGCCATGATATAATCCTTTCCTTTTGGGCTTCTCTGGGTGTTATTTTTTTCATAGCCACAGACTCAAACCAGAAAGAAACTGAGGGCAAATGTTATTATTTCAATTCAAATATCTCCAAGGTGAAATTTATCTGCTGACAAAGACTCTCCTTGTTCAGAAACTCTTCTCTAACTGTGTGGAGTGTGATAGTCCCTAAAGTTTTACTGCTTCTGGTATTTCCCTGCAAATCCTTAAGCTGCACCAGCAAACTCAGCCGAACACGTTATTTTACATTTTTAACTGAAATGCTTTTTGTTTTTATTTTAATGAATCCCCTAACTCTGAGTTTAATTAAACTCATGTTTTTTAATTAATTACCAGCAAATGCAAATTAAGCAAACTACACAAACATGTATTCATCGTTCACTGATAGATACGTGGGTTTGAGGTTTTTTTTAATCCAGAAGTGTCAGGATTTAAAAATCTGAAAGTCTTGAGGGTTACAACCCAAAAATCATTCTCACTCGGGGCTTCATGAGAATATCTCAGTACTATATGTGAGGGAGCTTGGCTGCTTAAAGGAACAGAAAGCAAACTGCAGCTTCTTTAGCTTTACCCAGGTAATTCTTACTAAACGACAGTAAAGCTTAGCAGATTTAGGCCTGTGCATACATTATTCTAAGAGAAAAATAGAATGCAAGAATTTCTCAGTCATAGTTGTGGTTTAACTGCCCTAAATGCTGACAAATGCAGATACGGACTCAGTAAGTGCTCTCTCAGGTTGTTTAAGTTCAGCTGCTACAGAAATCCTAAATGAGAGACAAGAGTTCAAGCAACAAACTCAAAAGCTCCAAAAAACAGAAACCTCAAATCTAAGACGTGTCATACAATCATGTTAAAAAGTTAAAAACTTTCCCCAGTGGAATTCCTTTTTTTTTTTTTAATCTTTTTTTACTATGTAAATATTATTTTCAGGAGCAAATATTTCAAGATCTCATAAAATATTGCTCTGAAGAGTTGCTCAGAAATTTCTTAGCTTCTCTGATCACTTTCTCTAATACGTAGGATTATTTAAATTATTAAATCAAGCAGCCAGGAATATTTGTTTCTGCTCCCTTCCTAGGGTTGACATGGATGAATTTGGCAATGTCCACATGTCTGGTTCAGCTCGATCTCACAGTCCCAGGATGACTTGAATCCACACACAGAGGTCTCCAGCTTGCTTAAAGCCTAAGCCCAGTGCTTGAGCTTTGGCCCTCCTGGATCCCAGCCCAGCATCCTGGCCCTCTGCACCCCGGACATGAAATAAAGCCAGCACTGGAGTGCTCAGCAAAGGAGTCCCCTGGACACTGTTTTTTCCCCTAAATCAACAGGTAAGAGCTGCTTTTCCTGCATGGCAAAGGAATTTCTTATTTGCAACAGAACTACGCACCTATGGAAAATATATTCTGCAACTGTTTGCACTTTTTTAATAGTCATTTTTATATTATATTTGGGTCTTTAAATAGCTGTATATTTATATATTTTCATAAATTGTATATACACACACACGTCTATGTACATATCTATAGAACCTCTTCTACTTCTCCCTCCCTCTAAACACCAGGAAAATTTCTCCACCATTTATCATGGGCTGGATGGAAAGGGCAGGTCAAAAGGCTGACAGTAAACCATCTTTACCTCCATAACGGGATTTTCTGCCCCTTCAGATGCAAAATGGGAATGCACAAATTTGTGGTGCTTCTTTCCCCAGCAAAAGGGCGAATAAACAGTTTAAAAAGGACATTTATAGCTTTGAGACCTGCCTCTATGGATAACTTTTGGGCTAGTGGGAGTTTTTCCAGCTCTCTGTCCCTCTGCTTCCCCAGATGAAAAATGGGAATAAGCCAACCTTAACGATCTTATGCAAAAATTTAATTATGCTTAGCTTATCTAATTGATGTATTTTGAGGATGTTGGCTAAGAGATGTCATATGCACAAAGTTATTTGTTGTGTTTAAAGATATTTGTGCTCCCATCCTTGGGAAAATTCCTCACGTTCCCTGTCCTGCTGCACTGAAAAATGATCGTATCTTGATTGTGTTCCAGTCGCCCAGTGTCAAAAATAATCAGGAATAGGAAAGATAAAATGCAAGGGGAAGGCTGTGATTCCAGTGACTCCTCCTTCCCCTGCTTGTCCAGTCTAAACATATGAAATCCTTTAGAAATAATAAATAAATAAATAGAATAGCAGGGCAGCGTCCAGTTGTTCGCTCATGTCCCGAGCAGCTCCTGCAGTACCACAGTTCGCAGGCAGCCGTGTGAGAATTCTAATCAGAATTTCATGGCTTGAGAAAGTCCTTAAAATATCCCACATCCTCCCCAGACAGACATTTTAAAAAGCAAGGAAATAAAGTTATTCCCTCTTTAGCTTTTTCCCAGTTTCCTTCCAGCCCTCTGGTGGGTGAGAGGTGCGGGGGATGCCCCCGTGGCCCCCGAGGTGTGCGAGAACCCAGGCTCCCACCCAGCCAGCCCCCATCCAAACCAGCTTCGGCAAGAAGGGGTTTTCCTTCCTTAAGAAATATTGCAAACAGAAGATTCCCATGTTTGAAAGGTCAGAGGAAAAAAAAATATAATGCACTCATGAAGAGACAACCTCATTAATCCTGTTGTTCTTGGCCCAGTCAATAGAAGAAACATAAATGCTGTCAACACTGCACTGCTAGATAAAGGATAAAAAGTGGGAATGCAACGTTTTACTGCAAGGACTGTTCTTATGGTTTGAGAACATTTCTGGAAATAACCTGAGCTGAGAAAATGTTCCCTAGGAGGAATACATTCTGTGGGAAACTGTGTGGAAGATAAAGTTTGGTCAGTGACCTTCTCACTATCCTCTAATCACGCAGCACACACTGCTCCAAAGAGGAAAAGGAGAGGATACTGTGCAGCTAGAGACACTTTACCTTCTCTACATTACATGAACTGAAGCGGAAAACACAAGAGTATCATAAATCTCTATTTCATGCTTTCGGATACTGTAGTGAAACAATAATCTACTGTAACTCACCGGGGGGGAAAAAAATGTGACTTTTGGTTTAGGGCGCTTTAACAACACCACCCTCGATACACCTTCAGCGAGCATAAAAACAAATGACTGCAAGTTGCTAAAAGGGGATCGTGCCTTTTCCTCTGTGCAACATTAGAAAGAGAGAAAGATCATCACATTTCTCATCCAAAGCAGGGGTGACAGAGAGGAGGAAGGCGTGAGGATACCTCTCCTGTGCAGGCAGTTGCCAGGGATGAGGCAGAAAAGCTGGGTTTAAATACTTGCACGTTAATGCAGCAGCAGCAACAGCAGCATTCAGATACTGTATCTGTACAGACAGAGCGAGTAAATATTGGCTTATGCGGTTACTCCTGGGAAGATTAGGGAGATATCAAATATGGATGTCCCCAGCACCCCGCACGCAGGGAGGGTATTGGAAAACTCCCACCTTTAGATATTTGTGGGGAATATCGCTTTTCCCCCCTTCTCTTTTATTTTTTATTTGTCCTTTAAAACCAGAATTACTGTAATTACTGCTTCTAAAAGGTGGTTATTTGAAGACTGGTGTTACACGCACAGAAATGTCAATGCTTTTTTGGTTTCTGCAGCACGAATCTCAGGAATACAGTGTGATCTTCCTGAAATGGCATTACTGGGGTAATGCCACAGCACAGAAGTTGGGTAAATATTTTCCTTGTGCTCATCAGTTACTGGCTGTTGACAAATACACTACCTAGAGCAGTAATGCAGGGTAATGATGTCATTACTGGGGGATAAGCATTGCAGGCCTACAGCTCTTGCAAAACAGAACTGGGGTTGAATTAGTTTGTGCATCCCACAGCTACCAAATATTTTATCAAGCACCTTAGAAATAATTGTAGCAGTGATGGGTGAGTAAATTCAGACAAATACAGGCAAACCTGAACTGCTCAAATTAGAGATTACCTTTTTTTTTTTTTTTTTAAAGTCCTTACAAATAAAGAGAGTGCACTGGACAGAATGAAATATCTTTGTGTCCGCTTCCCTTGCTGGTTTCCAATTGGACATGAAACAGCAAGGGTGCAATAAGCTATTCCCTTATTTTACTTCCATCCATCTGGAAAGAAGAACTACCAGAAGCCTGACAAGAAAGCCTGATCTCCAGCCAGATTTCTAGAAATGTTAATAGGAGTTCCTTATTCAAAAAGCACCTTGAAAACTTCTTAACCACCAGCAGGAGAACCTCGGATATCTCATTGCTTGCCATGATTATTCCTGGAAAAAGGCCAAGAAGTGCCCTACAGAATTCTCCTGTTACCAAACCTATGTATGTGTGTATGTTTGTAACCAAACCGACACATAAAAACACAGAGATATATCACACATATGCGCACAATGCTGGGGAATACATATTAGGAATAAAACCGCTTGGAAAACCTTCAAGAGAGGGATGGAGCAGAACAGCTACATAATAAATTTTCTCTTGTGGGCAACGTTAAAAATAAATTTCTGTATTTGAGAGTAAGAAACGTTAATTTATGTATTGAGAGAGTTTTCACTTTGCTTAGGTGTCCACTCAGACCTTTCCAGATGTAAACCAGGAACACCTCAGAGACTCACCGAGGGTGGAGGAGCATCTCCAGCGCTTTGGTCAGGTACACATCAGCTGCCAAATGAGCTCAGGACCACACAGGACCTGCAGAGGTTTTGAGAGGTGACTTATTGCAGTAGCAGAGAGTCACCAGCAGAATTTTCTTGCTCCATTTTATGCTCAGCAACTTAATGGCGTTATCGACATGTTCTGTGATATACATCCTGTGATCAGTGCAATTACTGCATGTCATCACCACTGTAAATTTACCCAGCCTGAAACCATTTTAAACTTAAACTGCACACTTAAGAACTACTATCCACCTCCTCTTTGTAAATTAGCTGTATGATTTATCTGTGGGAACCATTTCAAAAAGTATACATTCAGAAATACATATACCACATGATGTCTTTTCCATATGGCATCTCATAATTATTTTGCTGTGTGTGAACATGATGAAAACAGTTTCATAATTCTCTGAGGGTTAGGGTAAATTATTTCAATTAGACATATTTCAGAGCAAACATTACCTTAGGGTTTATTAATAATAGTACCTGAGAAGGAACAGCTGCCTTTTAAGCAGCGAGAGCTGTCAGCTTCTCACTGCCCCCCTGTAGCACCCCTTTTGTGACTCTAAAAAAAATGGCAGATTTTCTCATGCTTTACCTAAACAGAGAACTTGGCAGCAGAGACCTGGTTGTAATCCTCAGCAAGGGAGCTGGTGGGTGGATTTTTTTTTCTCTATAAACTCTTGTATAAACCACACCAGTCTCCTGGTATTTATTTTGTGTAATGCTGGAAATCATACACAGATCCAACAGGCCATGTAAAGGAGTTTTGTAACTTCCTGAAACCCTTTCAGGCAATTTTTTTTCTCCAGCAGCAGTCCCAGGTTGTCAGGATAATATCTTTCTTTTTTTTTTTTTTTTTAAGAGCAAGGTTCCTCAACCATTTGTAATAGGATAGCATTGAAAGGAAGAAATGCAAATCTAAATTAGATCTAGCTAATTATTAGGAACTGCTATTAGAATTATTATAAAGAAAATGAGCTCTGTTGTCAGAGTATATGGACTGTTTTGTGAGCACAGGGCTTACAAGCAGCTTGCCTTGCAGTTTTCTGTGTTCCTTATCAAGCTGGTTTTATATCTTAATACTGTAATATGACACGGATTTATTCTGAACTACCAGTTCTGTGATGAAACCCCTCTGCACAGTGCAGCCCATCTGCTTTGATGCTCCACATCAAGTGCATCTGCCTCTTTGCAAGGAATACTTATATTTTTTACACACAAATGCCTGAGAATCCACGCAAAGCCCTAAAATCTGAGGTGGAGTTGTGCTGAGAGCCAGTCGCGGAACAGGCATGGAAAATCCCTGCTTCTCCTCACCCTGCACAGCTTGCAGGGAGGTGAGTGAATTGACCCTGAATACACAGTCACTAAAGCTGGGTTGAAAAAAGGGACAGAGTTAGGTCCTTTGGCTAATAAATAATGCAGGTACAATCACAGAGAGGGCTGGTGTGACTGAACACTTGCTACAACCTGTGGGCTGGAAGAAAAGTGTTGTGGAGCTCTAGCTCTCAGCCTGAGAGTGGGAGGTGAGGGCATCAGCCCCCCCCTCCAGTCCTGCTTATTCCAGGCCTTATGCATGGAGGAGGAATAAAGGCACCCAGTGCAGGAAAAGTAAGAATTTAAAGTGAAATACCTCTAGCAGTAAGAGTCAAACTTACGGAGTTTTAAAATGAGTATGTTGGGAATTCAGCTCTCACCTTGGCTGCCAGTCTTTGATCCAGCAATCCCTGCATGTTTTTGTCACTGCCATCCTAAATATATGTGTAAATACAGAAATAGCACAAAGAGAAAGGAGATTTACTTGCGTGCATAACTGTAGGTATAATACCCAGGTGCGCACCCACTTGTGCTTGAAAGCCAATACCAGCATATCCAAAATGCTTAGTTATCACCTGGTCAAACATGACTCTACCACTACATCATTATCATACTTTAATCTTTTCATCTCAGCCACAGGAGAAAAGAAGCATTTCCAAGGAGAAAAAAAAAAAAAAAATTGATTGGTAAAAGGCATTCAAGCTATAAAATATTTCCTTTTGGGTCAAGTCCTGGTATTTTTGCCTGGCTCAAGTTCAAGAAGCTCTATAACTTTGTTGAGTAATTTCCAAAGGCCTCTTGCCTGTACATTTGCACAAGAACACTCACATTTTACCTCAAAATTGCCACTTTAAATACAAGATAAACCATTTGCTTCTCTGTCTTCTGTGGTGTAATGAAGTGCGTGGATTTCTACAGAGCTTTTTGCCTGTGCCTTCTCCAGGAAAAACTGAGCCTGGTCCCAGCCCCGTGAGGACCTTCAGCACTGGGTGCTCCACACTCCAAAGTCCTGGGCTAGACTTTCATTCCCACTTGTGTGTCCTGCTCCAATGTGTAGGAACCCATAGCAAGTGAAGGAATGAGAACCCTAAGCCTGAGACCTCGTCAGTAAACTGAATAAACAAGTTTTGTCTAATGTTTGGACTTTGAAACTACTATCTCATTTTAGGAAGACTACATTTCCAATCATGGAAACTTCTGATCTTTTTCGTCTCTGTCATCCAAGGAGGGGATGGACCTCTGACCTTTGCTTTTCTCTCTATTTAATCCCTTGATTTATTCTTTCTCACTCCATAACTAGACAGTCTTTGTTACAGTTCAAATGCTGTTTTATACTTATCAAAATCCCACACTTATTCTGAATTCAATTCTTTTGGGCAACGCTCCTGAAGCAAGGAAATTTTGACACTGTCTGCCAGACCTTTTCTTCATTAACCATTCACCAGTTCATTGGCTTATTCCAATCCAATTCAATAGAGAGGTAGAAGCCCTGAAGATAATTAAATTCCTGTAACTCCTGCAAACATTGGCAGTCGCAGACAGGTAGGGGATTGAAAAGAGTTCCTCTGCTACAAGAAAAACTGCAGCATTAGAGGAGATTTAGGTAGGATCAAAGGAAAAATTTCTTCACTGAAAGGGTTGTCCAGCCCTGGCACAGGTGACCAGAGCAGGGCTGGAGTCCCCAGCCCTGGAGGGATTTAAAAGATGTGTTAGATGTGGCATCTGAGGACATGGGTTAGTGCTGGGGGAATGGTTGTACTCAATGATCTCTGAGGGCTTTTCCAACCCAATTCTACAAGGTTCTATAGGAACATTTCTGCTGGCCTGGCTTTGGGCCAAAAGACACACATGTGAGTCTGTAGAGCTCCCAGCCTACAGCAAACAGCAGCTCAGGGGAAACTGAGGCACAGTCTGGGGTCTGTATGGGGGGGACTGGAGGCATTGCAAGAAGATGAAGACAAGACCTGGTAGGGAGATTAAGGGTCCAAATCCACAGGCAACAAATCTTCAGCAATTCTGCATTTCTCAGTACAATGTTTATCTTGCTGATTTCCACAAGTGCTGATTCTCAAATCCTTGTTTCACGTAATTTCTACAGAGGAATAGAATAACAAGCAAACTAATGTGATGCCTGGTACTCAGAGAGGAGGATTTTTTGTTCCAAATTCAACATCCCTGCATAAAAACTTGTCATTCACCCATGTCTTCGAAAAATGAAAGATAATAACAGCAACACAGCAAACATTTATATTGTTGTTTTTCTTTACAACCATTTCTGGCACAGGGCTTGTGCTACTCTCATACCTGTTCACAATATCATTGCTTCAGTGACTTGGGTATTTACTTGTGCTCAGCAGTTATGCAATATCCTCTGCTGGCAATGGGACTAGGCTGGGAATCAGGAGACAGACTTCCATCTGTTAGCAAAAGGTTGTGGGACTGTAGAAAGTTTTCGGGTTTTTTTTTCTTCTCCTCCCTTTCTTTTCTTCCTCTCCCATACTTTGCCTTTTTCATTAGTTCAAGCTAAAAGTCCTTGAGAGGAAAGGCCTTTTTTGCACCAGATGTTTTCATGAGCATAACACATTGGGAACCCTTTTTTAGTTCAAGACCAGACAGGCTATTGCAAAGGAGATAGCAACAAGGCTACAGCAAATACTGCTGTTCTTATATCTATATGACAACATCACCTTTGAAATGGGAACACTTGCCTGTATATGTTATAAGAATACATTTTTCCTCTCTTATTTATCTGTAATAGCTTCACTAAAACACAAACATAACATCTTAGAAGTATCTCCCTCATAATTAATGGACAGTCTGTTCTCTGCAAAGAGATTAATAATCTTAAAGCATCTGAGATTTTGCCATTCCTGTCTTGTTTCTGTTCCCCTTGCTAAAAGAGAAAGGTTGGACCTCTCCTGAATGTTGCCTACCACCCACAAGCCTGGCTCAAGACCCATCTATAAATTTCATTTGCCTTTTGAAGAGGAGAAATTTTCCTTGACGAAGGTGATTATCAGGTATTAAAGGCTAATCTTATAATAAATTTGTGAATTAGTAAGCTTATTTCTTAACTAGTCTAAAGCAAATCCCTCTTGCTCATACCTTGCTGCGCCGGCATCGCGTGCTATCGTATCACTGGTATTTAATCGTTTGTCAGGGAATAAAAAATTCCCAAGCAGGGATATCCACTCACTGAAACGATCCAGGGTGGCCAGGTGACTCACCAGAGTGTGGTTTTGCTCAGACGTTTTTATTTATTTATTTAATCCCAAAGGGCCTTTATTTTCTGTCAGTTTGCACAATAAAGTTCTTTTTTTTATGAGAGTGACTTTGCTCATGTGTTGTTAGCACACTTAATTAAATTCCAAAATAGTTAATTTTTTCTGGGGCCCTAATTCTGTTCTATACAAACAGTGCCCCTCAATGAGAGAAAGTCAGTGTAATTTGACACAAATTTCAAAGACTGCCCCAAAGAGTTTGTTTCTGTGCTGGGCAAAGGAGAGACGAGGGAAAGATTTGAATTCTGGCTGTGGAATTGCCCCCATTTTGAAGGTGAGTACCATCTGAAACGCTTGGACCCACTTCTGATACCGCTGCAGCCTGGAAGCACAGCTTGGTTCAGGTCCAGCTGTACCCAAAAGCGGGAATAAATTATGCATGTGAGGGGCTGCAACAGCCTTTCCATTAAATATTGATCTGCTGGTCCTCCGCCACGCTCCGAGCCCGAGCATCTCCAGATCCACCTGTCTGTGCCGCGGTGACGGCCGCTCCCCCAGGAGGGGCTTCAACGTGGCACACAGAGCCTCTCGTCTAAAATAGGTGGATCTAGAGCAAATTTCCTGAGCCTAATTTATTCCACACCCTTGCTAGCATAACAAGTGTTCCCGAGCCTCTGTGGATATGTATTCGAGAGGGAGCTGTCTGTCTGCATTTGATTTTACATTTCCTTCAGCTGGTTCAGAGATCCATAAGCGAAATCTGGCACCCGGGGACATCCAAGAGGATAGTGAATTCATAAACAAGAAATGGATTACAATCAGGCATACCTCCACCTTTTCATCTCTGGCAGACAGGGTTTGGATAAGTGCTTTTGGATAGCAAGCAGGCTCTGTGTAATCAATTTATTCACCTATGTATATATTTTACTTGACTACTTCTCTGCAGAAGGGTTACGTGGAGGTGAGAAAACAAAAAGCCTCCTCAAAGTGTGTCCAGCTATACTCTCTCACTCTGGTCTGGCAGGCAGAGCCACCTTTCAGCCAGCCGGAGCATATGCAACACCCTTTTCAAAGGAGGCACTTGGGCACATCATCTAACAAGACTGAGGAAAAACCTCTTTCTAATCCTACCTTAGCACCTCTCAACCTCAGCCTCTTGCATTGGGGCCACATTGTGAAAATTCATTGTAGCTTAAGAGACAGATCATGCCATTGGCAAGCCTTCCTTCCCACATCTTTCCCCCGGCCTCTGACATAAAATGGCCATTTTTTTGTCTGGAGGAATCTTTTGAGCCACAAACCGCCTCTGACCTCTGTGGGTGCTGCTGCCCCAAGAGATGGGGAAACCGTTTGCCCTCCAGTACAATCCAGGTTTCAGGCACCAAAAAAAATATCCTTTCTGAGCTCTCCCTCCCATCCTGCAGCAGTTCTCCTACCTCCAGACGTGGGTCCTTGAGGTACATCAGGAGACTGGAGGCAGATGTCTTCTCCAGCCCACTTGCTTGTCTCATTCACTTGTCAGAGTGCTCGTTGTAAAGGTGCTGACGTTTGTTTGAGACACCGAAACTGTAAGACTGAATCAGACCTGTGAAGTGTACAAATAACTGTGAGTGTTAGGTAATTTCTCTTACAAGAAATAACTGTAAGCAGTTTTGCCAGTATTCTTGCATTGCGTCCAACTTTCTAAGTTGTACTGAGCTGTCAAAAACATTTCCAATTATTTTCTTACTAGATGCTCCAAACATGTTTGAAGAATCTGAGTAGCCTGACCTTGTAAGAAAGGCTGGAATGGGGAGAGTCAGGAGTGAGACCTAATAGCCCACTTTAATTAAACATTTCCAGATAAGTCGCATATTGAAGTTTTTCCACACCTGAAAACATAGAATCTTACTGAAAATTACTTAGCAAAGGTTTAGTGTGGTGTGTCCATTGACTTGCTATTCCAAGCAGATGGAAAACATTTAGAAGCTTACCTTTTACTATTACCTTTTTTTTTTTCCTAATTGCAACAAAGACAAGAAGGCACAAGGTTGGAGAACACATGCAGTAAAAATGTAGGAGTATCATCCTCTCCTCTTATTTTCACAGAGATTTGGGTTTAGCTTTCGGGAGGAGACACAGCTCAGCTGACATTTTCACAAAACCAGTACATGCTTTCCTATCTGCTGCACCGAGCTGAGTTCAAAATAGCTGAATAGCAATAACTAGCAGGCCAGTTGTGGATCTGACATTCAGAATTAAGCAGATGGCAAGCACAAAAATACAGTCTGGGTTAAATACTGACCACATTTGCCAGAAGCACAGACATAGAAACCTCAGCCACATCCAGATCATAGGCAGAGCACATACAGATCTACCAAAACAGTAAGAGCAGGATTCCGCATAAATCATTCCGTGCTAATAGTACATGGACATCTGACAGTATTTTTCTTTTCATGCCTTTTTTTTTTTTTTTTTCCCCCCTTCTTCAAAAGGATGGAATTTCACTCTGTACTGGACACTTTGGCCAAGAGCTTTTTTCCCAAATGGATGCAATCCCCTTTCTGATGTGAGTGCCTAACACCAGTCTCCTACCACTCCATCCAGACACGCTGCCCCCGCGGCGCTGACGGGTAGGAGGTGATATTTAAAGCCATGCCAATGGAACACAACAGGGGATAGGCAGAGCACAAGCAACAGAAGGAGGATTTTGCAAGAGCTCACTAGGTCACGTTAAACTCCTTCTCTGGCCACATCCAGTGTCCAGCCCGTATGTCTGAAGATCTTTGCTGTAAAGCCTTTGTTATTTATTTGGAAATTTACTGTGGCTGTGGTTTAACTCTGTGTTTTGGAGCTGCTCTTTAATTGATATAGTGCTCTTCCCCCTTCATAGACAACAATCAAAGGGGCAGGAAGGCAGGTGGTCAATACCAGTGGATGACCTGGTCTCTACAGGAATGTTACTTATACATCAAAATTTGCACTGGAGAAGAGAAAGCAAGTGCATAACGGCTGTATTTATGAGGTTAAGAGAATCCTACCTTTGGCTAAGCATCAGTAAAAGCCTCGTGGACAAACTTCTTTGTTTCTGGCAGAAATAAATATTTATTATTGCACTGGGAAAAGAGTACTCTTACAAAGCCTAACTATTTTAATAAAAAATTTAATATGTTTATTTCTTCCAGACAGGAGATAAAAAGCTGTCAGAAAAATAATGGTTTAAATTACAGTGAGAAGTTTCCTTGCCTAATCTTTCTCTTTCTTCTTTCCCAAAAATCTATGTGGCAGGCTCAGAATTTTTATTTTTAGGAAGAAATGTCAAGGAAACACTTTATTGTAAGTGGCTGCTCACTATTAATTCTTTTGTTATTAAACGTGGGAGCATTAATTACCATTAATCATTTGGGCTCTAATACAGATTTCCCACAATAAAGTCTTTAAACACATATACAAACCCTATAATCTAATCAAGCAATTTTCTTCTACCTACTTGGAAGGGAGAAAACCAGCAAGATTGTTATTGTTCTTTCTAGTTTTTAAATTCTGAGCAGAAGGAGGAGAAACTGATAATGGGACCTCTATAAAAAGAGAGCAAAAAACCAGTAAGTATTCCTACAGACAGTGCATGTGTTACTTAATCAGTAATCATGCTTTATAAGAGGTAAAGCACTTTAAGAAAATGTAAAGAAATTCAGTGAGAAAGACATTTATGCAGCTCTAAATCACCAAGGAAATATATTGCTCTGCAAAAACAGAGATAATAATAAAACTTTGATTTTCCTCAAGAAAAAGGGAAAAAAAAAAAAAAGAAAATCTAAAATAACTCTGCAGCAATTAACACAGTGTTTGCTAGTGAAGCTCTGGTTACAACTCAAATTTCTGGTGCTGACAATGAAAGTTCACGTTTAGTGACAGAACAGAAGTTAATTGAAATAAAGAAGACGCCTAAAGTTACAAATTCTGGCTGCTGTGGACAAGGTAGCCGAGGGAGCTTTCTCTGTGTTATTTGTCATGGGGTAACACCGAGCTGCTGAACCCTTTCTAGACGTGCCATCGCCGAATTCCCTGATTTTCACATCGGCAGGTGCATTCCTTAAACCGCGGCGGGTAATTCTGCACGATAAGGTTGTCATTCCTCCTCAGATGCCCTAATGTGAATAAACATGATGAATGAATAAACTGTATTTCTCAGAACAAACAAGCTGCAAGCTCCATCTTAAGCACGGAAAGGCACCGTGTGACTGATTAAGTATGTGCGATGCTTGCCAAATCTGCACAGATCAACACAGGACTTAAATCTCACTTTCACTTTTGGACTTATAATTATTCTCAGAATGAAGTTTCCATAATGAACAGTTAAAACCATTTATCTCAAATATTGATTTACAACCGGAGGCCTTACATTAATACGTGTCTCAGCCACTTTGGGCCTTTACCACTAATCAAGGTCTGTGCAGGCAGAGGAAAATAACTCTGGGACAATTCCCTTCACTGGGATGTGATCCCTGGACTGCACCACAAAGTCCCGAGTCATTCATCCAAAATCCAGCAGCTAAACAATGCAGCCACACTCCAGCAGCTCCTGAAGTCCTCTCCTCTAACTTCATGTTAAACTTTTTAGTCCATCCTCGCACAGCTTCAACAAACAAGTTTTAATGTCTTCACTTTTTCACTCCAGACAGCTCCCACCATTTCTGTCTCTGAGCTTCAGCTCTTCTGCAGCATCCAATCTCCTAGAACTCTGGTGTCCTTCCAGTCTTCTTTCAAGGAATTCTAGAAACACAACTGTTTAATATAAAATTCAATCTTCTAAGAACAGACAGTGAAACACTACTTTTTTTTTTTTTTCTTTTCCAGAAACTCTGAGCTGACACCACACTTCACAGCCGGGTCAATCCCTATATAAATATATACTATTTCGCTTCCTATTTCTGAGTGTTCTCTTTACAGACTGCAAACCACTTCTTCCATCAGGCAGCTCAAAACTACTTTTAAGCAACTTGCAGCACAGGCAGCTGATGCTCCAGAAGTTCTAGACCATCTCTGTGCAGTGATGCACAGATGGACTTAATTCACACACTGCCCTTGATGAAATCCTCTAAAGGGCCAGAAATGATGAGACATGAGGCTGTCACATACTAATTTCTTACTGATGGAAATATATTCAAGAAAAATAGTTATTCCAGTATTTCAGTAGTTCCCATACATGCACAGGAACTTTATGGAGAACCTCAACACAGACGCAGAGTGCAATCCTTTGGGACATTATAACAGTCTGCCCAGGGCAGTGGTGCAGTCACCATCCCTGGAGGGATTTAAAGCGTGTGTAGCTGTGACATCTGGGGACATGGGTTAGTGGTGGCCTTGGCAGTGCTGAGGGAACAGTTGGACTCGATGATCTTAGAGGGCTTTTCCAACCTTAGCGATTCTATGATTTGCAAAAGCGTTGCTGGAAGAACCCGATTTCCCGTCTGCTCGGGAGATAAATCACACCAAGGTCCCTCCAGGAACGTGCTACATCATCAATCTAAACAAGCAGCAATATGAAAACCTCCCTTTTCATCCCTTCCATCCTCAGCAGAACTGAGGGGAACCTGTTTCCCCCCAAGGAGTCCCCTTGTTTCAAACAAGCACAGGCACCACACAAAACACGCCGCTCTACCTCACATCCATTATTTGATAACATTTTAGCACCCAACTGCCCGGCATCCCACGGCTTTCCCTCCTCCCAGGATGTCACAGAGTTATTGACACTGACAGAACCAGGTTAACAGAGACTAAAGGAACACTACACAAATTCCTGCCCCCAGCACGACGGATTGAATAATTGCTTTTTCCCTTTCTCCTGATGTAAACGTTCTCAGGCTCTGAACTACAACAGGTTGCGATACAGATTATTGCAAACCGCGCTGAAAACATGCTTTGCATTTTGCACCCTGACCAGGTTGCCTGGAACCCCTCTCAAAATGACTCAGTGAAGTGGTAAATTCTGAGATAATTTTCTTGAGCTGTGTAAAACCCAGAAATTTTAGAAAATATTATCTGACATCACATAACTTACCCATGTGATAAGAAATACATAAAATAAAATTCAAATTTTGAAAACAATGAGGAGTTTTCTCAATTTATGCCACAAATAGTGACAACTACCCTTATCTCAGTATTAGTCAAACATATCCTGAAAACAAAAAAAAAACCAACCAAAAAACCCACCATAATAATTTCTAGTACTGCATTTTCAGAATTTTTTTATGTATTCAGATACATTTCACCAACTTATGGTCACTTTTGATGGGGAAAAAAAATACAAAAAGAACATAAAAGAAAAAAATCCAAACATTTTCAGTTTCTGCTCCAGAAGAGACAAAATGCCTGTGACTTAGAGAACCTGTCACAAGTTATAAGCATAAATACCACAGTTTCATATCTTCGGGAATAACTTCAAATGCGCAGAACAGCCCCCTGGTTTTAATCTTATTTTTTCCCTTAATAATTGACCTACATAAGCAACCAAATCCTTGGTACGTTTTAGTGGCATAATTTAAATTTCTCTTACGTGTATTGTAGAGCTGTCACTGAAGTCCCCAACCAATCATTACAGAAGACTGAGGACTGGAGTGATGCTTTAGTTGCCGCAGTATTTAGGGGGAAAAAAAAAAAAAGAAAAAAAAAAAGGAAGGAAGGAGCAAAAAAAAAAAAAAACACCCTCTAGAAATGAACAACCTGGTGGAGGTTTCAATCCATTAGCAGCATTGAGCTTGCCAGTTCTTTACTGCAGCATTTGACAAGGCTCTGAGCCAGAGATTAAGGCACGTCTCCTGAGGAAGGAAAAGAACAGGAGCTTCCACACTTCATTAAGGATATGTTTTATTTGCAAACTGCCAACCCACAGAGTGGCACTGACTTTTGGGTCATGGAAAAGGTTGCAGTTGTGCACTTGAACCGTGCCAAGCTGAGCTGGATAATACTCCTAAAAAAGCAAATCGAAGAAAAACGATAAGAAAAATAGGGAAATTCATGATTGCTAACCACCTAAAATAGGACTGGAAATGTAACTTGTGCTCCAGTCAGGATTTTCCTCCTCAAAAACTGTATTAAAGCAGGACAAGTGCCCAAAACAACAGGAAGCAGTTAACTACAAAATGCATATTCATGCTGGTTTTGTTTTTGTGTTGTTTTATATATATATATATATAATTTAAACATACATTTTTAGATTTATTTTACATTGATTGCTTTAAAAAATGTTAATATCCCTATAGAGTCAAGCCTTATCACCATTTGATCCTTTGCCAAAGACTATACTAGCATTCCAGGACTGTATACAATTTTTTTTTTTGCTAAGCTATTGTTGCTTTTTCCTGGCTTGTTTTTCAAAACCCAAATAGAAATACATAGTTTATATAGTTTAAAGCATAAATCATGAATCACTCATCATAAAGAACTAATTCTTGGAGTCTTTAGTTGTTATTTGCACTGGCAATTTCCCAATCACTTTCACGTGGAGTAGCATTTGAGTCAAGACACGGAATGCCAGTAAAGGTAAAATGTCTCTGTTCCAGGAAAAAGAGGTTTAACAATAACATTCTGTGTTAGGTTACAGATTCTCTTTACACTGACATCAACAGGATAGTTTGCAATCAAAGGTGTTCAGTGGTTAAAGGTAAGAAAAAACGGTGCCCAGGGGACCATTACTGGGAAACTTGCCTAAGAATAGGTAAATTATGCTGGTGGAATAGACATGACCTATTTTCTTGGATTTGAATAGTGCCAATAATGATCATCAATTAAGCTTTGAGTTTCTCAGCCTGTGCACCCACCTGGTACCATTACAACCACGATTACATCTATTGCAAAGCTGGCAGAGATGAAGGTGCAGCTTCACCAAGCTCCAAACTTTTGGCTCTGTATCATCTTCAATACCTAAAGAAAACTGAAGCAATGACTTCTTACTTCAATCTGTAGCTGAAAGAAGATCATTTACGGACAGAAAAATGCTTCTGCTGCATGTCCTTTTCTCCAATACCTATGAAAATCCAGACCTGATAATTTATTCCTCCACAGAATAGAAAGAATTTTTAAAGTTCCACAAGCTCAATCACCTCAGTAGTATTGCTCTTTTTTTTTCCTCTCTCTCTCTTTTTTTTTTCTTTTTAATACATGCAGATCTCATGATATTCAGTTTTATGTCCACACATGGCTGAGTGGTAGTTGTCCCCTGATGAACTTCCTGATCTTCTCTATTTCACCACCTTTAATTAGAATTTCAGCTAAGACTGGTACTTTTTCTGTAAACCAAAATGACAAGGTGTCATGGGAACCATAGCTGGCAGCAAAAGTAGCCCCCTGGCTCTGACTGGGCAATGACTTTGGGAAGAATCTTTAATGAGATCAATGGAAGATTTGCTTTTGCCTCTCTTCTCTGTTAGAGCCATGCAGAGAAGGGAAAAATCAACAGCTGTAAAGATATTGGTCTCTTTTGTCTTCTCTATAGAGGAAAACCAAATTTCTGACCTTTGAAGGAACAGTTAAATTATTCGTAAAGCTGAGATGAAGGCTTCGTGAATAAAATCATCAGTCAAAACAGAATGCTTATCCAGAGGAGAAGCATGGCATCTCCCCTTAGTTTTAGGAGCTGAGAGAGAACCAGTGATTGGGAAAAATATCAAAAGCTTACAAGAGAGAACTTTTGAACTGCTGGCCAACTTTGCTTTGCTCCTATAAATTTTCTTCACTTGCCATGGTCCTTTTGCAAGAAAAAAAGTAACAACTAACAGCAAAAAACCCCAAACCTATAAACATTAGTTAGCTTTGTGGTGAGGTGTTTGTCTGCCAACCTGAGGTCAGAAGCAGAGCTGGGATCCCAAGAGCGAGGCTTTGTATTATAGTATTGTATTTTTGATGCGGTAGTTGAGAGTCAATTACTGTTTCCATTATAAACCCTGTTTTCCAAGGGTTTATACCTCAACCATTCTCATTTCCATCATGCTGAACTTGGCATACAAGCATTATGGGTACACAATTTTTAAATAGAATAAATGAGGTCGGCCCATTTTTAGATACAGCGTAGTCAGAAACTGTTTGTCAGTTGGTTTTGATTTTTATTCTTTGTATTTCACAAACTAAACTATAGTTTCACTTTTAAAACTAGATTGCTTCAGAGAATTAGTCTCTGTGGTTGGGTCTGATACCTCTCAGCACTTCTAAGGAAAACTTAATTGCCTTTTTTTTTTTTTTAACACAAAAGCCTGTTGACAAAATTCTTCCTTCGAGAGCTGATTTTCTTTGTGTGATTTCAGCTGCTAAGGCTCACAAGCCACACGTCCCAACAGAGACTGGTGCATATCAAGCTACTTACAGCTCAGAGGTGGATTTTATCTGAGTAACTTACCTCATTTTGGAAAACTGGGGGCAGTGCATCAATGCAGAGCTCAACATCTCCAGTCATAACCTTTCCGGTGACTTCAGAAAGCTTTGGACCTGAGAGACCTGGAGGAATTGTCTCACTTTTTCCCCCAGTGATGATTCAAGGTTGACTGTGCAACATAGGGCAGAGGCAGGGCTGTGTCACTGGCCAGGTGAACCCCAGATCTGAGTGTGCCCTTGATAAAGACCGAAATCCAGATGGCCACTGGCTGCTGGATCCCTCCATCTGGGCTGCGTGTCACTCCCTAATTGCACACAGCAGATGCTAATTGCTTAAAAGCTACTTCAGCTTAGAAAACTCCCTTTGCCAAGGCCACAACGAATATTTTTCTTTGACTTCAATTTCCATGCATTCCTTCCACCTGAATTTCCTGCATTTTTTTCTATTAATTGAAGATAGCTGGGATCACAGGGCAGTGACACAAAAGTTGCACAATTTGGCCCTCCCACTGCTAGACTGACTCACGTTCAGTTCATCCCTGCAAACGCCTGTTTCTGGAGAAAAGGTTTGCCCCCTCTGAAGTACAAAGAACTCAAAGTTAAGTTTTGCTAGAAAGGTTTCTGATATTTTTCCACAACAGAACTGCTTTACAGCCTAAGAGCAAACCAGAGTCTGTTCTCTGTGAACCAGCTCCCTACTTTTTAAGGTGACCAATAACACCCTTAAGTTCTAAAACACAATCCCACTGGCATCTTAAATTTTTTTTTATAAGTCATTCTTAGAGTACACGAGTAAGATATGCAAGCTGGATCGTACTCATTTTCTTCTTTGGGAAAATGAATCACAGCAGAGCTGTGACTCACCCAGAATTGTACAGAGGATCAGGGTCAGAGATAGGAGGAGAACAAACATCCCAATTCCCACTGCCATGGGTTGCTTTTCCAGTGCAGAAACTGAGCAGAAAGCTATTAGGTTTTAATCCAAACTTGTGATGGTGATTGATTTCAATAAGCTTTAGGATAAAACCTATTTATTTTGGAAGAAAAGATACACGAATCCACCCTAACATGTATCCTATCATCCAGCTCTGCCACTTCTCCTCACAGTCCTCATCACAGAGAGGTGAGGTACCAGAGCAGTAGACAGAACACCAGTCTTCATCACTGCTGAAGTTTGCATCATGTTGCCAGGCTGATGCAATTTTTCTCACATGTAATGGATAGGGCCTATTTCAGGGCTGAAATGCAGAGTTTTGGGTTGCCATCTTCCCTTTCACCATCTATCTCTGATCACCACAGGCTGTATGTGCTGAGAGTGCACGATCAGATCATGTTTTTGTGAACACTGACAAGAACAACTTTCTTGAAAGCTATCAAAGGCATCCTCATTATCCTTTATGGGCTGTGTAGAAAATGCCTCCACTATTACACATTTAACTGGAGTGCAGCAGAATGGTTTTGCTGGCCCCCTCCAGTTCTTCGGGTAAAAGCTCTGTTCATAATCAGTTTCTGCTTTTTTAAATGACCCTCAAGAGGTCCCTTCTGGTACACTTCAGTTCTCTTTTTAGTGTCCCATTGATTTTACAGACTTTAGGAACTTGCTCTTAACCTTCTGCTTTTTCCCTGGATCACTGCTGAATGATTAGGCACTACACAGCCTTTTGTTACCCAGTACACCGAGAGTGATATCTGGAGAATTAAAACACCAGTTACAATAACATTTGCTGGGGAGAGAGACTGCTCTTCTCTCAGGGCTATTGACCCTATTTATGTGCACGAATTTCTGAAAGGACAAGAATGACTTCAGACTGGTCAGAAAAAAAATACAGGACAATCTGCTTGAGTATGAGATTGAAAACCACTCTAGTCTCTGCTTGTACAGTGAATTTCAGTGGCAGAAGTGGAAGCATTTAGTGTTGGGAAGGATGGGCCAGAGCCTGGAATATGGTGGGCAGTGTGTAAGAATAAAAAGTAGAGATTAAAGAAAAGGATTTTAAAGGATTTTCCATCTAAAGTGTTTCCAGTTATCTGATTTGATTCACATGGAGCCACAGCACTGCCAAAAATGCTCGTTGGGGGTTTTTTTGAAGTCAGAGAAGTTGGAGAATTACTTCTTAAGACATGCCAGGTAAATTCAAAGAGAGGGATGCTTGGTGCAAGGACATCCTCCTAACCACAGAATAGCAGTGCCACAGGCTGTGATTAAATGTGCTGTTCCTCCCAGAGACTCTGATCCTTCTCAGATGCTCATTCCACCAGAGTCCTGCTGCAGGAATCATAGAATCACAGAATGGTTTGGGTTGGAAGGGACTTTAAAATCACCCAGTTCCAACGCCCCCACCATGGGCAGGGACTTTCCTATGCGATTTTTTTAGGACTTTTTCTTTTGCTGTGTCCTCCAAAAGTATCACATCAAACTTTTTAAAGGTAGATTAGTTAGTTGAGAAAGATGAAGGACAGAGCTCTGGTATCATCCTGAAAAGCACCCCCCCCACACAGATTTTTCCCAGGAGGGTGAAGTTCAGGAAACTCCATTTGCATCAACAGGTTTGAACCAGAGTGTGGAGACGATTGCAGCCCAATTACTGCCTGCCCTCAGTTCCTGCTGCCTCGATGAAGGATCCTGGGAGGGGGGGAAAAAAAACCAAACAAACCAAGCTTAAAACCAGAAAAAGAAATCGCATTGTTGTTGTGGTTGTTGAGATGCCAGCTGAAAAGGAATCATTATAGAGAGGTTGATACTTTCAGGGGGAGACAGAGGACTCACCCGAATGATCCCAGTTAAGGGCCTTAACAGAGAGGCAGCTTAGCAGCTCTTTGGAACTGGTGAGTCTCCCTGCTTGGCTGAGTTTGAATTGTGTGTTACTGCAGTAACATTTCACAAATAGGGATACCCTTCCTTTGAAAAACTGCTCGCTCCCAAAATAGCAGCACAATTTAGCAATATTTTGTATCAAGACAATTACATTGTAGTATTATTGTAGTCTTAGTACCTCATTAAAACAAAAAAATGTTAAATCCTTGTTTTGTTGAACACAAGAGATGAATAGTAAATATTGATTTAGAATGAATGCAAACATTTCCCTAGGAGTGGATAATTACAGCCTTTCTATGCAAAACACTTATATTTGAAGAAGCACTTCACTTACTTTGCCATGTGGTATACATTCTTTAGTACATTTTAAATTACACGTTGTCCTGGACAGTGTCTGCTCTATAATTTCTTGTGTCTCTACACCAGAGTCAGTATGTAATTTTAAACTGCAAACTTTCTGCCAACAAGAAGGGGAGAACAAGCTTAACTCTTTCCCTTAGCTGGGCTCAGAAATCAATTCAGACTGCACACAGAGTCACAGGGCCCATGAGCTCAGTGCTCGAGCAGCAAGGAACGAGTTCAGTGTGGCTGGAATTTCACAAAGATGCTGCTCCCAGCACTCCTCGCTTTCACACAGCGTTTTCTGGTTACGTCCGAGGCTCGGTGTGCTCTCGTTTCCTGCCAGATCACAAGGAGTCCCAAAAGTTCAAACAAAAACCTCGGCTTCCAGAGAATTCACAGTCGAGGTGAACGTGTGAAAAAGAGCGTCGAGGCTGGGAGCATTCAGGCACATATCTGAAACAAATAATTTATTCTACTTATTTTGGCATTCAGATGGGCAGTTCATTTGCAGGCTGACATGGGGTGCTTGGCTTTTTCCAAGGAAGGGCAGGCATCCATGTGCTGCTCCATGAAAGGAAGGGACAGAATGTATGCTCTACACCCTATAGCCCCAGTCAGCCATTTTAAACTGTGTAGGTTTTTTAGGTTGCAAAACTGGGAGATAAATTCATACACAGCCTAATCAGGCGACGTGAATGTGAACACATTATGCCCCTGCAGAAACTTGAGAGATTAATCCAAATTACTTGTGAGTTTTGTTATCTTATATAACCACAAGCACCCTTACTGCATATATTTTGCGGGCCAAGTTTTCCAAACCTGGGACCTTGCACCTAAATTACTTTATTTTCATAAATATTCACATCCTCATCTCCCCATGCCCAAAACAGAGAGAAGCCTAAATGGATGTTTAAACTCATCCTAGTTTAAGCAGCATTTAAGGATGCACTTCCAGCCCCTTGACACATCATTCAAGAAGAGTCTTATACATGTTGCTGGATACAGAAACTTTGGGCCCCACAGAAGATTAGTGACTGTGGTTAATTCACTGCAGTAACGAGCAGTGCAATGGTACTCAAAGGAAGAGCAAACAGGAGCTGAATGTGCTTCCAGACATTGACCACAAATTGCATTGACTAACCCAGCACACTGAATAAAACCCCAGCGCTGGTAGGAGGCTGTTACATGTGCCATATACTCTGAATATCCTCAACTTTTTTTTTTATAAAACATGTAAAACACTCTGTAGCTACAAGACAAGAGGAAACTGCCTCAAGCTGTGCTGGGGAGGTTCAGACTGCACATTGGAAAGAATTTCTTCACTGAAAAGATGGCAAAGCATTGGAAGGAGCTGACCAGGGAGATAGAGTCACCACCCCTGGAGGTGTCCAAGGACATGGCACTCGGTTCTCTGGGAAGAAGGTGGACATCAGGCACAGGTTGGACTCAGTAATCTTGAAGGTCTTTTCCAACCTTAATGATTCTGTATTCTATGATTCTGCAAGCCTTAAACACACACACACGCTGGCACACACATGTTTGCTCACAAAGAGATTCCAGTGTTCCTCCAGCTGGATTTTTAGAATGGGAATCCACTGAGTATTTATTACTGTACATTAGAGATAAGCGTAGGTTTAAGGACAAGTTGTATTAGGGTAGCAGTGGAGGGAAGGGAAAGAAACTAGATAAATTTAAATAAAATAGATTTTACTATTTCAAACTAACTTCCTGGACAGGGGAAAAGGGGAAAATGAAAAAGAAGAAATAGAAGTGTATCAAAATACAGCAAGTTCTAACCAAAAGGCTAAAAGATTGCTGGGAGAAGCAATAAAATGCTGATGCCCCTTATTTTCTCCAAGATCCTTCTCATGAGCCCTACACTTCACCCACCACCAAATCCTTTCCACGCCGAGGTTTTATCCAGCAGATGATCATATGGAGATACATTTCCCTAACGTGTGCTTCCTGAGACACAGTTTCGTACTTCCAGAGAAGCTTAGCAGAGCATTAAGGCAAGAGACTTCAATCCTGTGGGCAAAGTTATGTGTCTACAAGGAAAATATTCAACCTCCCCACTTGGCACCTCCCCCTGTGCTATTTGGAGGTAGCCACATCTCTACAGCAGCACCCAGGATAGTCCTGCTCAGAGCAACTGAAGAAACCTCCCTCTGGAATTTACTTGCTTTAAAATTAGCTCTTCCCCTTGCCCCCTATTCCGAGGATTTGCATAACCATAGGGGAAAAGAAGACATGAGATAAAAATAAATGTGGCCGCTGCGGATCCAAAATCAAGGGGAAAGTGTCAGGGCAGTGTTTTGCTTCGGGTTTTAGTGGAGACAAAATAACTGAAACTACTAGGAAAGATAACGTATGACTAAGAAAATTCCCTGAGCAATCAGAGGATGTGTTTTCAGCTTTTTTACATTCTAGTTTTATTTTCTCACAGCAATGAAATAGGATGGGATTGGAATCCCATGACCAAGCTGGCGCAGTCCACGCACCCTACCTGGATAATCACGGGCTGTAAATCATCATTTTATAAGAATTTAACTTTTCAGCTTCCAACATAATCAAATGTAGTGGTGAGGGGGCCACTAATCATGACAAAAAATATACTTCAGCTTCTTTCTTGAAGTGCCAACTCCAATAAGTTCGCCGAGTGAAATTAAATGCACGCTCTTATTCCAAACCACAGTTTCCCCCTGGGATGGCCTGATCTCAAGTGGGGGCTGAAAGGCCAGTTGTACCACAGCCCAGGGTTACACCCATTTTTGCAGTTTTTTTTAACTACTGCATGTAGTATAAATTGTATTCCAGCCCACTCAGTGACTGTGCTTTCCAGCATTGGTAATAAAAAAAGATGTCTTCATAGTTTCCACATTCCAGTGCTAACGAGTGGGCCAGTCCGTATCTTCCCTCGGTTTCTCACAGTTTTGTGTTTGTTTGCTTTAAAGGCTTCTCTGCAAAGTTAGGGGCAGAAAAGGAAGAAAGATCTGGTGTGTGGCGTAAGTGACGGTTGGCGCCGAGTCTGCGAACAGTAACAAAGAGTCATTTTAAAGTAGAAATTAAAGTGGAAAAGACCTATTAGTCCACGTGCTCTGTCTCCCTGCCAGTGTGAGGTTGCTCCATGGAGTGATGCTTTTTCGCAGGCTCAGCATCGAGCTCCCTGTTCCTGCCATCAGCACGGCTCCCGATCCGAAACCGAGACATTTCAGTGCAAAACGCAGCCCTTGCCGCCCCAACAGTGCAAATCCTCGAGGAGGGCATTTCACTTCCTGAAGGCCTCCCAGAGACCCAGCATCTCTTCTCCACGTGCTGTGGGGATGCCAGGAGGATCCTGCCCAGACCAGTCCTCCAGCAAAAGAGCCGGCTGCCAGCCGCTGCCCTGCCACCACACCGGCCAAAGCAAACATCACACCATGCAAATTTATAACAAAAAGTGGAGCAGAGGCCAAACACAATGCCCTCCTGGTGGGAGAAAGTGTGGAGACAAGATTTTTTTCCTTTTTTTTTTTTTTTTTTTCACCCCCTTCTTCTTGGAAAGGAGGAGAAATGTTTCTTGGCTCCTGTGAAATGCAGCACTGGCAAAGGAGAGGGAGCAAATCCAGGCACTGGCTTCAGCAGATATCGATCTCTGTGCACACTGAAGTGGGTTGTGACCTTTGGCAACCTCACCCCCAGCCAAAGACTGAGGTCAGGGAAGACTGACTGAGATGGAAAGAGCCATTTTAGTCACATTTTAATCTTACAGTCCCTCAAAGGGTATGAAATCCTGTAGAACGTACACGTTCTGCAGCACAAGGCTAGTGCTGCAGCAGGGTGGACAAACTGGAAGGAAGGGGTGGAGCGGGGTCAAGTTTTTCCATCCCAGTTCCCAGATCATCTCCAGAAAGCTGATGGCATAGAAGGGAGTTAGAAAGGGTGAAGTCCTTTGCCTGTGGCATGAGTCAGATGAAAACAGTGGAAGCACGAACGGGCTCACACTATTTAAAAAAAAAAAGAGTAATTTTATGCTTTAACAATACTGGCACTCAGGAAAGATGAAGTTCTTAAAGCTGTCATGTGTTTAGGACTCCAGTATTCCCCTCCAGACACATCCATCCTCCATTCACAGGACTGATGGTCGACGCATTCAGGGCTAACTCGGCGCATTCCTGATCCCTGGGACCCGCTCTGCGTGTGCAGAAGAACTTCTCACAATGCAGGCAGTTGATCTGCACACACTGCAGGCTTTGTCCAGGACTTCTCCATGTCAGGCATCCAAACTGGAGCTGCTGAAGCCCGGAAACAGCCCAGACAAATAGCCAAACACTATTTCTCTGTATGCAGAATATTTCTAAGCAGAATAAGGGCACTTGGATTATCCCGCCTGTGTAGGGAAACAACCTTAAAAGTCCGTGATGGGATTGTAAGCACTAAGCACACAAGCCAGGCAGGGAACAAGCCTCTGTATGAAATGATAATCATGGGTAGGAGAAGCAAATCCGAATTTCCTAGCTCAGAGAAGGCTCCCAGGGCTGGTGGAGGCCGTACTTATCATCTGAAAGTGTTAACAAGCAGTGAAAGAACTGAAGCGCATCTAATTAAAAATGCATACCAAGGCATAAAGACAGAGTATAAGAGTAAACAAATGGCAGAGACCAGATTTGTTTGCAATAAATGAAGAGGAAAACACCACACAATGCAAACTCATCCAGCACGGAGGATACGGAGGGAGGCGAGCAGGGAAAGGCACCGCTCCACAAAAACCTCCCAGAGCAAAGTACAAGGCAAGGGAAAAGCACAGGGCATGCCCGAGCATGGACAAGCAGGACAAAGGAGGTGCTGAGACACGGTCCTTGGGAGGAACATTTGCTATTTCAGAACAGGTACCACACTGCAATCTGCCAAGCAGAGCTCCTGCTCAGCATACGAACAGGCCATCACAGGACACACAACAAAACAAAGCCTTCTGGAAAACAGCCCATTTTACTATTTGTGCTTTGAAATATCTGGAGATAGGCAGAAAGATACTGAGTTGGGCTGGAGGCTGGGGTTGTCCTGAAAGAGCCACCCCTGTTTTACAGGTTGGGTACATGAAGCTCACGGCTATTAACGTGAGTGACATTGCCTGATCTGCACTGGGGTTTCAGAAACAAAAAAATCATTGAATCCTAGAATGGTTTGGGTTGGAAGGAACCTTAAATGTCATCTATTCCAATCCTCTGCCTTGGGCAGGGACACCTTCCACTAGCCCAGGTGGCTCCAAGCCTTGTCCAACCTGGCCTTGAACATTTCCAGGATTGGGGCATCCACAGCTTCTCTGGGCAACCTGTGCCAGGGCCTCACCACCTTCGCAAGGAAGATGTACAATTAGAAGAGCTCTCACATCCAGGAAATACTGACATCCTCCACTGCTGGCATTTTCATCATTCCTGACTCTGAACAATGCTGGAAAATAAAGTCCAGCTGCTCTGCCAAGACTTGCGTATGTCACACCTTAACCACAAGGAAACCACAGGCTCTCCAGAGCCGGCAGGAACTCAGGGCCACTGACAGCAGATTGTCCTGCTTTCCCTTACCCCAGTCACGAGGCCACCTTCCTTTCTTCAGTAATTATCTTTTTTTTAGGTCCTGCAGCACTGAACAATGGTGATCACACCATTTCCCAGAAGCAGCGTTTGCTCGATTACTGGGGAGCACTGTCATCTGTTTGTTTTTTCAACACATGATAGGCCACCGCCTTCACCCCCTTGGGATCCCCAGCCAAGTGCAGTTCCCATCCAAACGGGGATAAAAGTTCAATTTTATTTCACGGTTTCGTCTTCCTTACAACAAATCTTTCCTGACAGTGTTTTCTGACTGCTAAACTGTTCCGTTTTGAGCGACTGATCTAAAACATCTGTCTTGGAGATTAAAAGCAACGTCGGAGGGATACTGCGACTCTCCTCCGAAGGTGTGGAAGATTTTGAACACCGAACCAGTGAGCAACAGGAGGAAACTTTTAGGCAAACACGTGCCCCGCACCGCGTGGATTCTGTGGAGAGCATCTCTCCCCGGAAAGTTTTGCCAACTGCCACATAATACAGGAAGTTGTGCTTCAAAATATTTAAGGTTGCATTTCTCACCATTTCCTTCTTATCTTTCATAAGACTCAGATTTTAAAATGTCAGCTTACATATGGGAATGTTTAATCTCAAGAACCCTGATCGTCGGGAAACTTTTTTAATCTTCTCCAAAAGTTTTTAGTTTGGTTTTCTTTTTTTCCCCTTCTGCCTCTCTCCTCTCTTAATGGTTTGCTCCTGTTTAGGTCATACTGGTTACTCAGCTGATATCACCAGCCAGCCTCAAACTGTTCTTCCCTTAAAGCACAGGGGACTTTAGATTTCCAAGAAATAAAATTAAATGATAAAACAGCAAATTTCATTCAGAATAGATTTAAACTGGGAAAGTTTGTGTGTGATGAAGGCACAGTGTTAGTTCTGCAATAAGTCTGAATACCAATCCCAATGTTTGGCATTAGAGTTTTGTTTCAATTCCATTACTTCCACTTTACCACATTACTGTATTTATTTTTAGTGTATGTGTTCCTTACTGCCAATTTAAACTCATTTAATGTTAAGCACACACCAGTTTTTCAATACCTTTCTGTAATCTGGCTGTATAATTAGCTTCCCAAAATATGATTTATTTTAGTTAAGTTTTGGCAGGGAAGCAAGGGGCATAGGGGGTTCTTTAGTGCAAGAGCAAATTTACTACTGGCAACACTGCTATGAATGGCATGGAGAGCAGCATCAGAAATCCATCTTATTCACAGAAAGGCCAAATCTACTGGGGATTAAGTGTAGCCCTTCTCCATCCTCCCCTTCCCCATCTCCCTTGGCTACCCTCCAACATTTATCAGCTCAGGGATGGAACTGGGACTTATTCCTTGATTCAGAAAAAGGAGCCATTAGAAGGCAACACCAGTTCTGAGTGTGCTGGACTGTGTCCAGGCAAAATTTGTTCATTTCTTAATAACAACAATGTATCCTTCTAGGTCATTAATAAATAAAGGGTTTGGAGGGGCAATAAAAGGATTTTTCTTTTTCCTTTACTAAATGAAATTATTACTATAAAGGCCCTACACAATTCGCAGTAACCTGTGGTATCATAATAAACTGTGTTCTTTGGCCTCCAGCTCATACAGTGCTTAAGAATATGTTTATCTATGAGATTGAATGTGACCCTCATTTGAAAAAATAAATGGAGACGTTTCCCTGCCTTTCAGGTGGAACATATATGCCAATATCTAGATATTTGGGCACCTGTGCACCTTGACTCCTGGAAACAACCACAGTGAGGTAACCAGACACATCAGATTCTGCATATTGCAGAAGATATTTTATGCAAAGCTTTCTTTAGAAAGCTTCTAATCACACCAGGAACAGACTCTGTACATCTTCCCCTCTCCCAAAACCAGTGGACCAGAAAGGAGAGGACAGAGCAGCCATCTCTAACAAGTGTTTTAGACTTTCTGCTTTTCTGCTTCAGGCTAAAGGACCCGTCTGTGTAGGTGTGAGCAGTCCTGGACACCAAACAAAGAGCCAGCATCACACAAAAAAACCCATCAGCAACTCCAAAAGCTATAATGAAATAAATGATATTTACTATAAAGAAATTAGAAGATTATATGATAGGGGGTAGGGTGTACATATACATATATATATATCTCCATAGGCTGGGCATCAACAGACACATTCCAACTACCAATGCTGTGTAAAAGGTTGTCTGTAAAACAGATCCTCTTGGAAATATTTTCTATTTTCTATTTCTGGAAATATTTTTCTATTTCTTATGACTGTTTTTATGTAGTGTGTGATGTAGTAAAAGGCTTTGGAAATCTTTTTGGGACATCAAACAACAGAAAGAATATGTACCCAAACCCCACTGCCATCCCTTTTCCACTCTGTGCCTTAATCATAGAATCAGAATAGGTTGGAAGGGAATGGAAGAGACCTTTAAAGGCCATGTAATCCATGCCCCCTCCAATGACCAGGGGCATCTTCCACTAGACCAGGTTGCTCAAAGCCTCATCCAACCTGCCCAGGGACAGGGGAGCCATCAGTTCTCAGGGCAACCTTCTTCAGTGTTTTACCACCCTCATTATAAAAATTCTTCTTTATTTCTAACCTAAATCAACCTTCTTTCAGTTTATTCCTTGTCCTATCACAACAGGCCCTGCTAAAAAGTTTGCTCCCATTTTTCTTATGGGGAAAGTGCGTGATTTTCCCTCTGTTTCCTCCTGTGATGGAGCACTAACAAATGCAACCCTGTACCTTTTGGATTATTAATCTACATGCAAGAATGCAGCCCTGATCCTTAATAAAAAAAAAAAAAGCCATCACATTCTTAGTTTTAAGATATGATATGACCCTGATAGTCTTGCCCTTCACGCAGCTCTTCAGACCCTTCAGAAAGAGGTGAGGTTTCATGGTGCCAGCGTGGCTGAGGAATGGGGTCAGCTGTAGCCTCTCCCAGCCTCACCTTTCCCGTGTGATAAACAGGATGTCACTTAGTGATGTCTCATGCCTTTCCCCCAGTCAGACCAAGAAATGGGGACACTGCACATCCTCTTACACCACTCAGCTACAAAACTGGTGTGGGGCTTTGAATAATTAACAGGAACGACCAGCCTCGGCTGCTTACAGGAGTCATCAAGAGAGATTAGCTGGAAGCAAGTACTGATGCTCTTAAACTTCTTATGTCTACAGCTGGCCTTGTTTTTTTCCCCTGTTTCATTTAGCACCAAATCCTCCAGGTGCTTAGAGGGCAGAGCTGACACAGAGCTGTAACGGGGGCTCATCTGCCACAGAACCCAGTCCTATTCATGAGCTGCCCCACTGCAGGTCTGCCCCCCACACTGGCATAACTACCCCGTCTCGATGGAATCAAGCTCAGATCATCTCAATTTTGCTCATTGTGCCATAAAAAAGGAATATGAGCTGCAGTCCGTCACGTTAAATCATTTTAGCGCCTCCTTTACCCTACATGGACTCACAGTGCTGAGAGCACATTTGTATTTTTCTTCTGCTACTTTGAATTTGTACAAAGAATGCCCCAATTTCCATTTATTTGTGACAGAATATCGCCTGTCTTCTTGTTTTATCTTTTCAGCTTAAGAAAAATAACACAGGACATGATCACCACTAACAAGATGGCACATTCTATATAACTTTTCCTGCTGTGTTGTTTTATTTACCAGCTTTCAAATCCCTAACCTTCGTCTCTCCAACTTGCTTTTAAATGAAAGGATCCTCTTGTCTCTGTGAAGTTCCCATCATCTACACTGGTTTGCATGTTAAACTTTCAGCATCCATTTAGTCAGTGACGGTTATTCTGCTTAATGACTCCTATACCCCTGTTAATACTCTTTTATCTGGCTCTAATATTTTAAGATCTTGTCTAATATTAATGCTAAATGCTAATATTAAAGATTTGCTACTAATATTTTAAGCTCTGGCTGGTAATGTACTAATGTTTGGGGAGGTGCTTCATTGTATTGGAAGGACTGCTGGGTAAATTTTGGTGTCCTTCATGACTATTGCATAGAAATCTAAGCCAAATAAATGGAATATAGGGACAGATTTTAGCAATTTATTTATGGCGTATCCTGCCAGCAATGAGCTCAGAATCAGGTTGAAAATGTATATGTGTGTGGGCATGTGAGTGTGTGTCTCTCTGCATTTCTCCAGTAAGCCAGGGAGAAAAGTAGCCCCAGTGTGAGGAAAAGGTGGGGGACATGTGCAGCCTCCCCGCCATCGACTTCCAGTAAGTGCTGCCACTTCAGGGGATGTTACAGGGACATGGAAGGAGGTGGCTGCTGTGCCACAGGAATCCCTGCCCCGTGTGACAATTCCTGCAGTATTTTTGTTCCACTTTTGGTATATACCTACAAACTGCCGCGTTTATCTCATGGCAATAGAAAGTCCTAAAGATTTATAGGGGGCTTGGAAAAAAAAGAAATTGAAAAAAATTAGATTAAACTCCTCCTATTTCAACGTCAGCCTATTAACATGAACCTCTACCACTGGCAAAGACAGAACAGAATCCAGTCCTCCCCTGAAGACCAAGCTCCTCCACTAAAAATAAAATACAGTGCAGCATTTATTTCACCATGCTTTAAGAGTTAATGAAAGATTTGCACCTGTACAGCTGTTGCAGACTGAAACTATCTTGTGGAGCGAATGTGTTTTCTGGTTGAGACAGTTGTAAATGCCTTGAGTAAAAACACTGAGGACTGCTAATGGATAGGTTTATTTTAAAGCATGCCATCTGCTATCAATCATAGAGAAGTATAGGAAGCAAGTTTGGCTGTGCTCCCTCCTTGTGAGCCTGATAAAGATAGGGCTGTGGTACTCTGGAACATTTAGTACTCAAGAGAATAAAACATCAAACCTACTCAGCAGCTCCACTAACAATAATAAAAATGCCTCTGCCTAAAGGTGACATTCTGAATTTACGATTATTTGTGTCTATAAAGTGTATTCTTTGGCTCCTGACTCATTCTGACTGTCTCACTACAAGAACAATACATTAAGCCTGCCTGAAGTAAATGGAAATCCTATCCTTTTATTAAAGCAGCAGCCAGTACCTGAGATGTTCTAATGCCCTGTAGGACCCAAAGAAGGTTTTCTACTCTGAGTGTTAATTCTTTTGGTAGGATTAAAGTCAACTGCAGAGAAAATGTTTATTTTGTGCACTCAGAATTAAGCCCTTCTCCAGGTAAATGTAGTTTTAAAAGAAGAAGAATAAAAACAAGAAAACCCAAGGCAGGCTCTGAATATGCAAATGATCATCAAGCAAAGGCTACAGAAACTGCAATTCACCCCAATAGCTCATTATGCTACTTAGGATTTGAGACAGTAAAAGCTTACTCTGTAAGATCCTGCCCAGGAAAACCACGCACAAAATTCCCGAAAGGTGTGTGCCAATCTTCCTTCCTAGCAGTGAACTCCACATCTGCTCTGATTCTCCATAAGCAAATCCAGGGATTTTGGGTTTTTACATACAATTTTTTCCTCTTCCCCCCCCCACCCCCCAGTAAATTCTCCTCCGAAAAAGGCAGGTGGAAGATGCAGAGCTACTTCCCCAAGGTACACAAGCATTTGGTTGACTTCAGAGGTGTGAATCATTCCCTTGGCTAACACCACATCCCTCTTTTCTTGTTTGCCCTCTGGTACCCAGCTGATCAGGGGCTCTTGAGCCTTAAAAAATAATTAAATATATAACACTTCCTGGCACATTCACCAGCTATGGAAAACACTTAGCAATGAAACACCATGGATCCGATAACATTAGGCTCCTATCTCCTATCTGCAGCTTAATAAAATTCCCTTGCAAGCCTGCTGCTGATGGAAAGCATTGCTATGGAAGCTTGGGGAAAACCCACCTGGTGATCAACCTCATGAGCCTAATTAAAGTTAATGGAGAAGTTAAAAGTAGGCAAAAAATTAGAAGAGCAGCATGGAAAAAAAAAAAAAAAAGAAAAAAAGAGTAAGCACTAGGAATAGAAGGAAGATAAAATGCAATGGGAAAAGTGAATTTCTTTGAAGTCTGTTCTGGAAAGTGATGGTGGTTTCTTTCAACGCCCCACACACCCTGAAATCTTTACACAGTGGGCCAAATGTCTAAGCAGAAAAACAGAAAGCAGAGAATTAGGCTTAGGAAGTTCACAATACTAAATCAAGACTGATTCTGTGCCATATTTACCATTTTGATCTTCAGGAGCTTCACTGTCTCCAAAGTTCGTGGTCAAATGACCACTTGTTTCAAAGTATAATTTTAATGCCCTTATCTAGGGACCCAAAGAACTGAAAAATAAGTTTTCCAAAACTATTGGATGCTTGAAATGAATAAGATGAAAGATTATAAAAAAAAATAGGAGACTACAGAGATAGAAGAAAACCACAAAGATAGAGCAGGTTGTTCTAAGGGAGATAGAACAGCTCTGAGCAGGTTGGGAGAAGTCTGCATGGTCAGCTGGCTGCAGAAACACAGAAATACTGGAATCAATGCAGGAATATAGGAAAGCATAGCTCAAGTAACAGGAAAAACTGGAAACCAAGCAGTTATCAGGACTTCCATGTTCAACAACACCTAGGAAATAACTCCCTGGAGATAATTCTCACCTCTAGGTGAAGATTTCCAAAAAACTCCTTTTCAGGAGCAACACCCCCACTCATAAGGAAAGAAACATCAATGGCCATATCTCTCATTACTGAGCTCTGTACCAAAACCAGTCACTCAGATGCTTCAAGAAGAAGGACAGTAAGTCACATAAGGGCACATCATAACACTGAGGTCTCAGACCAGTCATGACCATAACAACCTCCAGCAAAAAGCGTTCAGCAAGAAGAGTTCAGCAAAATGCCAGCAATCAAAAAATGATAATTGCATTGAATCTTTCACAAAGACCTAGCTGTTTCTCAGAAAGTGTCATTGCCAAGATGTCATTTGAAGTCTGGGGTGAGGGTTTTGGATAGCCAGGGGGAAGAGAGAGAAGCCAGTCCAGACTTACCCATCACTGATGATTGCGTGTCCAGGGATGGTGGGAGGTCCAGTTCAAATCCCAACTCTGAAGACATTCCCAGTGTTGCAGACAGCATCCATCAGGAAAGATGTGCTCCACAGTCTTTCTCCACATCATTTTTCAGAAAAAAAAAATAAAATTTTCCCAAGGTTTTCTCTTCTCTCTCCTGAGAAATGGAAACAAATCAAAAGGAAAATTTTTCATGGCACAGACTCCTTGCTCGTGGCCAGCCCTGAGCACTGCACTGCCCAGAGGTTCAAAGGCACACTGCTCCTACCAGAGCTTACATTGTGAACTCCCCATCTTTTGCACAACGGGCTCGTTTTAGACTCTCACAGTACATTTTCATATAAAAGCTCTCGAGCTCAGAGCAGCTTTCTCGCCAGAGTTCAAGTCCCTGGCACACAGTTCATTGCAGCTCTAATGAAAAAGCACAGTGATGGGGCCTGTGTCGCTAAGATTAGACATTAGTGGCCGTATCAAGAAGAGAAATACCTGCAGATTAGCACAGCAATTTGCTGCTCTAAATCTGAACCTCCTAATCTCTCTTTTTTTTTTTTTTAAAGTAAGTAGCAGCCCATGAATATGGGAACAGAATTAAAACTGCGTTTACTAAGTGATTTCTAAAATACTTCAGCATGTGTTTTAGAAAACTGACAAGTCATTAAAACATAGTTAATAAACATTATTCAGAACTCGTTGCTTTAGATTAGCACTGCTTTCAAATCACAGATATTCACAGGTTCAGTCAGTGCACTGCTGCAAGAGGAACTCTGGTTGATGTTCCTGCTCTGTATGAGGGACAACTCAGAATTTACCTTATTTTTTTACTTTCTAACTGCAAAAATATTTCCGAAATATTTGCAAAAGGCTTTAAAACTTGACACCTTGATGAGTGAGGGCATGTACAGAGACTGTCTGGCAGCAGCACGTGGGTGGAGGGAGAGTTGTGCTTCTACCAGTGGGTAACTGAGAAGCATCTCCTCCCATATGGGGAAAAAAACAGACACAGCACAGGCTGAAGAAGTGACACTCGAGGTCAGATGATCTGAACATGAGTTACAGTTTGATTGGGTCTAAATGTGCTCTCAGCAGCAAAGGCCCTGGATCCAGCTCACTGGCCAGTTTTGCCTAGTATTTACCCCCAGCCTAACACAAGTGTCCTGATGCTCCCTGTCAAGGCATCCTGGTTAAAACAGGAGTCTGAAATATCAACTTTCCTGGTTGAATGAACTATATTCTTCAGAAAACAGGGAAAATAGAAACTGGGAACTGCAGTGCTTGGCTCCATGGGGTTCTGAAGACCTGAGAGCAGTGGGGCTCTTACTGAGCCAACACCCCCACGAAGAGAGACTGGAGTCACAGGTAAAAAAAACATGGAAAGATTGAAGGGTGGCAACAGGCTGAGGGAGCTGGGGCTGTTCAGCTTGGAGAAGAGAAGGATCCAGGGAGACCTGAGAGCCCCTTCCAGTGCCTAAAGGGGCTCCAGGAGAGCTGGAGAGGGACTGGGGACAAGGGATGGAG
>JAWMRA010000164.1:3019822-3099266 GCA_035584735.1 Pseudotriccus pelzelni
CCCTCCCCACCTCGCTGCCCGCGCACCAGGAGCCCCCCTCCCTTCTACGTGTGCCCGGTCCGGCACCGAGACCCCCGTCCACTCGTGCACGGACCGGACCGGCACCAGGACACCCCGCATCCCGCTCCGCACGCACCGGGACCCCGGTGCCAGCGCGCACGCACCGCAGAGCGGCACCGGGACCGCCCCGTCCACGGAGCGGCACCGGGACCCCCCCCCCAACCCCGCTGCCCACGCACCGGGAGCGCCGCGCCCGGACCAGAGGGGCACCGGGACCCCCATCCAGTGACCCCCCTCCACCCCAGGGCCCCTTCCCCGCCCGCTCCCGCTCCCGGTGCCGCTCACCATGGCCCGGCGGCGCCCGCACGGCGCAGGCCCGGGGGCCGCGGGGCGGAGCGCGGCTCCACCGCCCCCTGCAGCCACCGCCCGGCAGCGCCCGTGCCCGCCCCGGTACCCGCTGTGCCCGCCCCAGTCCCCGCTGCGCCCTGCCCGGTCCCCGCTGCGCCCTGCCCGGTCCCCGCTGCCCCCTCCCCGGTCCCCGCTGTGCCCTGCCCGGTCCCCGCTGCCCCCTGCCCGGTACCCGCTGTGCCCTCCCGGCTCCCCGCTGTGCCCTGCCCGGTCCCCGCTGTCCCTTCCCCGGTCCCCGCTGTGCCCTCCCCCGTGGCCGGTCCCCGCGGGCGCGGCCGGCGGGGGTCCCGGTGCCCGTCCGTGTGGTGTGCGGGGGGTTCCCGGTGGGCAGGTGGGTTTCCAGTGGGGTCCCGGTGCCCCCGTGTGTGCTGCATGCATGGCCAGGGTGACAGCGGCTGGGTGGGCAAGCGTGCCTAGTGGGGTGCTGGTCCAGTCTGTGGGCAGGGGGTCCCAGTGCCCACCTGTGCGTGTGGAGGGGGGTCCCGGTGCCAGTCTGGGTCCTTGTGGCCTGGGGGCTCCTGGTATGTGGACAGTGCAGTGGGGAGGGCCTGGGAGCGAGCAGGACACAGGGACAGGGGTGGTTTTCAGTGGCCATCTGTGCTGTGTGCACATGGTGGGGGGCCCACTGGATGGGCAGGGTGTTTCTTTTTGGGGTCCCGGTACCAGTCAGGACCTTGTATTAGTGACTGGGGTGTCCCCAGTGCCAGCCCAGTCCATGACTGCAGGCACCGACTGGCACCACTGCCACCTCCATCCCTCCCTCTCCTTTACTCAAAACCACGCTGCTTTGGGTAAAAAAACCACCAGGACACGGGGCTGAGCACTGCAACACTTTATTGGCCAGCACAGGCAGGGCCGCTGGCTCTACTTGACCTTCTTCTTGGGGCGCAGGTTGTTGGTGTGCCCACACTTCTTCTTGCGGCAGTTGACGGCGCGGGGGTGCAGGCGGGCGTAGCACCTGGTGGGGAGGGGGGGACACACAGGTCAGGACGCAGCCCCCTGTCCCTGGGGAGGGGGACGGGGAGCAGGTGAGGGGGGCTGCGGGAAGGGGAGGGGGACACAGGGGGGGGACGCACTTGCGACAGATCATCTTGTCGCAGTTGTACTTCTGGGCGAGCTGGCGCAGGGAGGGCTCGATGATTCCGCCCCGCAGGCGCAGCACCAGGTGAAGGGTGGACTCTGGAAGGAGAGATCGGCGTCACGGCGGGGTCAGGGAGCACCTGGCACCCCAAAAACACCCACAGCCACCCCCCCCCCAAAAAAAAACACCCCGAGGGGTCCAGGGAGCACCTTTCTGGATGTTGTAGTCGGCGAGGGTGCGGCCGTCCTCCAGCTGCTTCCCCGCGAAGATCAGGCGCTGCTGGTCGGGGGGGATCCCTGTGGGGCAGAATCACCGCGGTGGGGGCACTGCGGGACCCCCACGGGGCTGCCCCGCCGCTCCCCGGCCCTGCCGGTACCTTCCTTGTCCTGGATTTTGGCTTTCACGTTCTCGATGGTGTCATTGGGCTCCACCTCGAGGGTGATGGTTTTGCCCGTCAGGGTCTTCACGAAGATCTGCATCTTGGCACCGTTTTTGCCTGCGGGAGCGGCGGCTGCGTCAGGCCCTGGGAGGGCCTGGAGGTCCTGGTGTCCCCGCGCCCACCCCCAGCGGGGGCCGACCCCTCAAACCCCCATTGCCGAGCCCCCAGTCCCCTACCCCGGGATCCAGCCTCCTCCACGAGATCCAGTTCCCCCCCTCGCAGAATCCGGGGCCCATCCCGGGATCCAACCCCATCCCGGGAACCAGTCCCCCTCCCCCGGGGCCCGGCTCCTCTCCCCCTGAATCCAGTCCCCTCCCTGGGCTCTAATACCCCAAAATCCGGGGATTCGGCCCCTTCCCCGAGATCCAGCTCGCCCCTCCCGGGATCTGGGGCCCATCCCGGGATCCCGCCCGCCCCTCCTGCGACCCGGGGCCCACCCTGGGATCCAGGCGGCCCTCCCAGGGCCCACCCCGGGATCCCGTTCCCCCTCCCGGGGCCCACCCCGGGATCCCGTTCCCCCTCTCGGGGCCCACTCCCGGATCCCGTTCCCCACGCCGGGCCCGCCGCCCCGCGCGCACCCGCGGCCTCGCTGCGAACGGAAAGGGGAGGCGGAACCGGAACCCGCCGTGCGTCACTTCCGGCGGTGACACCGGGGTGACACCGGGACCGCCCCCGCCCACCGGGACCGCCCCGTCACCGTCACCACCGGGGTGACACCGAGCGACACCGGGACCGTCCCGTCACCGTCACCGCCGGGGTGACACCGAGCGACACCGGGACCGTCCCATCCCATCCCCGCCGGGGTGACACCGGGACCGTCCCGTCACCACCGGGGTGACACCGAGACCGTCCCGTCACCGCCGGGGTGACACCGGGACCGCCCCGTCCCCGCCGGGGTGACACCAGGACTGTCTGTCCCGGTACTGCCGGCCCCACGTGGCCCCGGGACCAGCCCCACGGACCCCGGACCGGGCGCACACCGACCCCACGACCACAGCCTCGGACCGGCCCCCCACCAGCCCAGGATGGGCTGACACCGACCACATGGCCCTGGGATCGGCCCCATGGACAACCGTGGCCACGGGACTGGCCCCAGGGCCTGCTCCAAACCGACCCCACAGCCACAGGACTGGTCCCAAACCAGCCCCACACTGACCCCAGCCTGGCCCCAAACCAGCCCCATGGCCATGGCACCAGCCCCAAACCAGCCCCACACTGACCCCAGCCTGGCCCCAAACCAGCCCCATGGCCATGGGACCAGCCCCAAACTGACCCTGGGCCCACACGATCAGCCCCACAAGTGACCCTACAGCCCCAGGAGCAGCCCCAAACCAAACCCCAGGGCTCCAGCCCCCCGCTCTCCCCTCAGCCCCTCACAGGCCATGAAGATCCCAGGCCCAAGCTCCACCAACACCGAGACACTGGTGGAAATGAAGAAGGACCTGGACAGCACCTCCCTGGGAGGGAACAGATGTGGGTCTGCCCGTGTGGGGCCCGGTAGCACCACGTGAGGGGCTGAGCTGTGAGAGCCAAAGGGAAATCCCGCTCTGGCTCTTCTCACAGGTGTGAAACACAGCACGAGTCCACCAGCGACACGGACAGAGCCCCGGGAGAGCTGGAGCGATGGTGGGAATGCATTCCTTAAGGGAAAAAACGAGCCAGCTGTGCCCCAAAACGGCTTTTTCTGCACCAAAAATCTACGTGGCCGGCGGGGTTTTGGCCGCTTTCCTGAGTGCAGAAACGAGGAGGGACAAGAGGCGTTTCCAACCCAGGATTTACTGATTCCCCCTGAAGCGAGGGGTGGGTTTACACCTCGGTGGCAGTTTAGAGGAGGAAGGGCAGCGCCTTCCTCCCTCGGCTTCTCTCCCAGCCTTCGCTTCCCTCTTCCCCAGAAGGAAAAAAAAAAAAAAAAAAAGCGACACACAAATATAAATACAGGATAGAAAGTTCTCCGGGGGCAGGACCCGACTCCTCCTAGTCCAGGCCGTTGGCCGTGTCCGAGTCTGTGAGACTCTGTCCGTTCACGGCCGGCACGTCGTACTGGCCTTGGGATAAATCCTCAAAATCCTGGCTCGTGGTGGGAGAGATGACATCAGGGCTGGTGTCGCACGACTCCGTGCTCTGCTCAGAGGTAGCGATGGTGGTTGTGGTGCTTTTGGGGACGGGGTCGAAATCGTCGTCGTCTTCCAGGATGGGGGATTCGTGGATGTCTGGAAGGGAGGAGGCAGACGTCAGTTCTGTGAAACCGGTGGCAGGAGAGACCCCAGGAGAGCAATCCCCCAGTTCTGCTGGTAGCAGGAATCAATCCAAAACGCACCAGCACATAAACTAGCGGCTGTTTGCAACTTTTTGCAACTGCATTTAATAGAAACCAAGGAGTCTTGAGAAAGTTTTCCAGACTTTTAGAGCGGCAGCCACGGGCCAGCACATGCCTGGATGTCTCATCGGCTTCTCCTCATTCCTGAGAGACACCTCATGTGTTCTTTGGAACAGGGACTCTTCCCATAGGAGGAAAACTGAGCACGGAGTGACAGGACGAGGGGGAGTGGCTTCCCACTGCCAGAGGGAAGGGTTAGATGGGATATTGGGAAGGAATTCCTCCCTGTCAGGGTGGGGAGGCCCTGGCACAGGTTGGGCAGAGAAGCTGTGGCTGCCCCAGCCCTGGAAATGTCCAAGGCCAAGTTAGACAGGGCTTGGAGCAACCTGGGCTAGTGGAAGGTGTCCCTGCCCGTAGTAGAGAGTTGGAATTGGGTGAACTTTAAGGTCCCTTCCAACCCAAACCATTCTATGACTCCAACAAAACTAAAATAGGAACAGAGGTATCACCATATTTAGTGATCAGTTCTAAAGAACCTGAAATCGTGAGTCGTTTTTGGTCAAACCGAGGTGAGAACCATCATGGCATGACTTTCGCTGATGACAACTTCCTAAAATTTATTGTGTGACTGTCAAGAAATTTTCCCTTTTAGAAGCTCTTGCCTTGAGCCAACTGGAGCTGACTGCTTTTCCTAAACATATTTCATGCAACCACGATCAGCTCAGATAGTGTGGGGGAAGCAAACTCAAGCAAAGCTCCCAGCTCTGAATGATTGCTGGTGACCTGTAGCCATCAGGGGAGCCTGTCCTCCCTGCTGCAGAGTATGGCAAGCTGTTTTTTTGTGCTGTTTGCTGATATTTTGGAGTTGAGGAAGGATTTGGTGAGGGTACTGGTGCTTTGAGAAGGGGCTGATCAGACTCTCTGTTATATCCCTTCACCCTGTTTTATTTTTTTTTATCCAAGTACGTACACTGCAGTTCAAATTATGACAAGGGAGGGCTGAAGCTGAGAAGGGAGACAATGTATCTTAAAAATCAAAACATTACTATTAATAGGTGACTTAATAATGTAGCTAAAAGGGAAAACAATCATGGCCTAATCAAAATTGCTTCCATCTAACTTAAGCTAAAACAAATATTTGCAAACGCTCTTAATGACCATTTTTAATCACTTGCAGGATTTCGTGTGCAGATTTCTTTAGGTTTTTAATAATAAACTATTTCATATTCAGAGATGTCTTTAACGTGATGGATGGCTTTGATTTGTGACATCTCTTGGACATCAGAACCATGAGGGAGCTCCAGATCCTCAGACTGGTCTTTTAAACTGATTTGGAGTTCAGAGTCTTTAATCCTTTCATATTTCTACTTCCACAGGAGCAAAAATAACACTTTGCACGCAACTAACACAGCAAATTTGTGCTTGAAGGTTCTTATGAGATGAGTGTCATTAAATCCATTTTACCTTTTCTGAGCCAGATGACATATTTTGGGGTCATAGGTGTACCAGGCTCCGAGAAACACCATAAACCTGCCCCTCTTGTCCTTGCAGGATAGCAGTAACCACCATCGTGGCTCGGGCATGTTTGCTCCACAGGCTGAGCAGAGCAAATTGTGGAATCATAGAACATGTGGAACTGAAAAGGACCCACAAGGATCATCAAGTCCAACTCCAAAGCAAAGCACTGTGAGAAGCTGCTCTGAAGAACGCAAGGAAAATATCCTGTTTGAAAACAGAAGGGAACAAAAAAAAAAGACATGAGAAAAAAGTTTAAGACACTTAGAAGTGATTTCCTTAGCCCAGTGGTGAAGGAAAACTGTTGTCAGAAATACAAGTATTTAAACAACCTGTGACAGCAAGGAAGCAAAAGACTTCTTTTGCCAGTGAGAGCTCAACTGCTCGCTGCAAGCCAGAGGGATTCACATCCAGCCCAGAGCTGGAAACGCTCTCTGGAGCAGAAATCCCTCTGCTCAGCCTGCCCAGCGCCTGTCTCACCGGACCAAACCTCGGAGATCCCGATCACGAGTCCATTCCCATCGGGATCTCTGCCGCCTGGTCCCACAGGGCGGGTGGCAGGAGGACCCACTGGGCGTGGGGCTGAGTCACCGTCCTCTGTCTTCTCCTGCACCGCCACTTCAGCAGCTTAAGGGCAAGCCAGCAGCGCATAAATATGTGAAAATATTTCTCGCCCACTCCCAGCCATGTTGAAAAGAAACCTGTTGTGGTTAAATGACTCGGTCAGTTCTTCGGGGATTTTCCAAAGTTTCCTATAAAAAGAAATCTGTGGGAAATGAATGATTGCATAATCACTAACACATGCCAATTCATATAAGCCTATTATCTTTTATGGCATTTTGTACTCTATTGTCCTTACTCTGGTGAATTGCTGTCTTACAGTTCCTTTCCCCATTAAATTATTTACACATTTTGCTCTCCTCAAGCCTTTTGCACCAGTAGGATATTTAGCATCCACATTAGGAAAAAAGGGAAAGACAAAAGGTCCCTTCTCCATTTCTCACACCATGTTTTTCCCACCTTCACAGGAATATCCCAACAACAATTTCCTTGAGAGTGGGAAGAACCTGTTTAAGTTAGAAGAGGCAATAATATTAGGTCTGTCTTGATGGCACAAAAGATACTGATTTTCTTAAGGAATATGCATTTTTACAGAGGTTTGTTAAACTGTCTGACAGAAATGACCAGTATTCGTAGTTTTAAAATCACTTAGTCCCTTGAAAATGCTGAAAGTTGCCTTCAGGTCATCTAAGCCATTCTTAGAAATAAGTCCCATGTGTCTTGGAAGGCTTAATTACACTGTATGTCAATTGGATTTAAGCTCCTAAACCACAGATTTTAATAAGAATTTCAGATCTTTCAAAACCCTTTGACTTTTGACTTTAAGAGCCTGAGGTTGCCTGAAAGCCATCCTGGCATTCACCTTTAGAATTAATATTTAATGGTGTTTTGGGTGGGGGTTTTCAGTTCTGCACTCTATCAAGGAACAACAGGTTAATAAATGTATAAATCATCAGTTCTTCAGAGCAGGTTTATGTGAGTTTTCCTCAGAAATGCTGCAGGAAAGCAGGAGAGTTGCCGAGAGACCACATGTCCCAGACATCTCAATTCTCCATCTCCCAGTGAAGGGCAGTTTCACCTCAGGAAAAGCAGCAGATCTGAAAAGGTAATTTTGGAGGTCAGGGGAGATCAGACCTGGTGATGCTGAAGATGAGAAAGAAGGTGAGCAGTGATTAGTTACTGAACAACAGTGCAGACAGGAGAAATGTCATCTGTTACACAACATCCTCCCAAACACGTAAACCCTTGGATTTCACGCAGCAGCTCAAACAATTGCAGCAAAAATGAACTGCAGCTTTGTCCTCTCTTTTGCCATTCTTGAGATATCAGTGGTTTAGACTCCATTTCCTGCTGAAAAGGGAAGAAACAGCCAGCAACTCCCCAGTTTACTGGCAGGTTTTACCAACTCCAGCAAGTCAACATGACCTACTCTTCATTTACCTCTGACTCCCAGCAAGCAAGAGCAGTAACATGTCAGGCCAACAAAGTCCCTACAAACCAGATCATCTTTTCCAAAAAAAGATTTTTTCCATGCACGAGCTGGTTTTCACAAAGATATCCAGTTCTCCTGTGTTATTCCGTTTATTTTAAGTGTTTTTGTTTAACGTGCGCATTTCTGAACCCAGATTGCATTTTCTTTTAATCAGAAATAATTTGTAAAACTATTTGCCAGCATTCACACCTCGAAAAGGTTTGCTTGCTGTCAAGGGCCCCGAGGACCTCCAGCACCTGTTGTCCTCTGCCAGCATCAACCTTTCCATATGGGCAGGTCTCCAGAAAACATTGTGGACAGTTGTAAAATGCACCCACCTTAAATCGTTGTTTTTCTGATGCTTATAAGGGGTTCAGAGAGGAGAGTCCATTTGCTTTTGTTCCTCCTCCAGGGTCTGTGTCTTTCTCAATTCTCCCTTCAAAAACAGATTTACTCATATTTCTATTGGTTTTGTAAGATCTGCTTGGGCTTTACCCATTAGCCAGAAGACCAGACCATTCAGTCCACTAGTAACATTTTAAAGCACTTTATCAGCCTATATAATTTTATAATCATTTTGTTGTTTTCACTAAAAAAAAATAAAAATGTAACTGGTCAGACACCTAATGCTACTTAAGTGCAAATAGATTTTTTTGTGGTTGAATAATAACATCTGTTTTGATTTTCCAGCCACAAAAGTGCGTTTTATCTGGCCTTCCTTTATTTGAACTTTTCACATCTGCTCAGGCCTGCTTCCCATAAACTAAATACCAGATCCTTTCACAATGTAGGAAATTTACCTGCACCAGTTGTTGTCCCTGCTCCAAAGACTTCTTTATAGGAGCCAGACAAAAATGTCAAAAGACTAATAAATACAGTCTTAGTGCACTGTATATTTATTAAAAGTTACTATTTATTTTCTCCATCCCAAATGGTTGGTATTCACAGACCTAATCCTGCAAAACTTATTTTAATGAATGACCTAATTTACTTTTATATAAAGTATGTTATAGGCTGGTGCCCCATGTTCCACACAAAATTTAGAGATAAACTTGTCTGCAACAAACTATGTCATCAACTACAAATTCAATCAATCAGAAATTACAGGCATGGTCAGATGCACTGGGCTTTCAGCAAATAAAAGAAGTCATAAGGGGGATTCCATATGCCATTTTCAGGGTTATCTGCAAAGACTTGGTAGTGAATTATAACTTCTGACTTATTTGGATCTCCTCAGAGGTGAGCAAATTTGGGAAGGAAAACAACCCTATATCAGAAACACTTATATTTTTTTATTTGTTTGTTTTAATTAGATATTTCGTTTCTAATTGTAGGTCACATCCCAAAACTTAGATATGCCTAGTTAAATTTAAAAATTACAGTGATGAACATGTAGCTTCAACTGAAGCAAAAGATGTGTTGCCACCGACATCACCAGAATGAGAAACACATCCTGGTTATCAGACAAATGTTAAGGATCATTCTTTAAACTCAGAGCTAATCTGCAGGAGAATTCTGCTCCACTGGTGTGACCAGGAAGACATGGAAAAAAGCACCCCCTTCATCAGCCTCTTCATAATTTCTCCATCTATTCAGAGTTTCTTTCCACTGTTAGAAAGATATATCTGGAGAACTCCTACGTCCCTGGGCCCCGTGCAGCTGAGGCTGTGTCTGCAGCAAAAATGCAATATTAGGCCACTTTTCTGAGACACAGAACTCAGCAAACAGCCCTGCAAAGCAAAGGGGAAAACACTGATTGTAAAGCAGGTCCTCCTCCTCTCAGGGTACCAGCAGCACCTCTTCTTTTCAGAGTATCCTACCCCTGTTGTGAAGAGACAGGGTTTCATTCTTTCATGTTGTTCTGAATCTTTAATAAAACTTAGGCTCTATGCTTTGGCAATCTCATTAAACACAGCTTGATCAAGCCAAAACACCCACCAGCACCAGTGTCTTAAATAGATGTGAGATAGGAAAGTACAAGGAGGACCACAGCAGCTTTGGGAACAGTTGGAGGGGAAAGGCAAGATCTGTGCAGTGCCCTTGATTTACACCTTGATTTTTTCCATCTGCACAAAGGATTGAAACTGCGTCATGATGGAACAGTTGTGAGAATCACAAAGAACTTAACAAGTCAGAAATGGATTAAAAAGCACTTTATGGCTTGTTAAAGAAATCCCCCTGTTCCTCAGAAGCATTTTTAGCATCTTATTAATGGTATTTGATCTGACTAACATATTGACTCGTCATTTGAATAGGAGATGAATCCTTTTTGATGGACCACAAAGGGAGTATAAATTCAAATGAGGCACTTCTCCAAATTTTTATTTAAGCATAACCCCAAAGAGCCCATAACATCTGTAAAGGTTTTTCTGTGACCCACAAAAGACTACCCTAATAATCTTTTAAATCATGCATCTTTTTTTTTTTCTTCCTTAGAAGTAATCACTGCATATGTATTTAACTCAAATAATAAGGAGTTGAAAGTTCTCTTTTACCTGTTTTCTGGAATGCCATGTGTGTATTTGACTTTGGAAAATACTTTAAGCCGATACAATATTTGTTTTAAACCATCTGTCATGGAACCAGCACTTTACCATCAGTGGAATTCACAGTCAAAGTCTCTCTCAGACAAAGTAGTTCAGAACTTGACAAAAGAAAAACAAGAAACACATCAGAGAAATATGCAAAAAGCCTCATGTCTTTCAATCAATCTCTGATCTGAAACAATTTTGGTCTACCCAATATATACTCTTTAGGACTAGTTTCAGTGTCATCAATACAGACACTACCATGGAGTTCATGGGCAAATCCACAATTGTCTTCCCTTTAGCAAAAGCCAGACAATTTTCTCCTAGTCAGTTTTGGAGCAATTTTATAACATCTAAGAATTTGCACTTAGGAATAAGTTGGAGACCTCCAGCTCATTTTGAAAACAGTAATTTATAGCTACACAGACATTATGATTTTACAGTGTTTTGATAGTTACGCCTTCACTATCCACATGGAACATTTAAAAACGGACTACAAGCCATTAATCTCAAAATATAAGGGATTTTTAGCCTAAAGAGAAACTCTGAGCATTTTGCAGTCTAAGTCCCTTCCTTCATCCAGGTGTATGGTTTTATTAAGGTATTATATATTATTCCAGGAACAGGTTAAGAATTACGCTGAGACAAACCTATTGTGGTAAAAGCACCGGATAATAAATCAGGGATCTCAGTACTTTATCATAGATACTCTCACTGACCTTGGACAGGTATTTAAGCTGCAAACCATCTTAGGCAGTTCCTGTCTCTTGTTACAATCCCCAACAGCACTTAGTCAATCAGATCCCCCTGTGCAATTTCATCCTTCAGGCACAACAATAATCATGGCCTCCCACTTCATTAAACGTCTTTCATTTGAAAATTTAAATACCTTCCAGTTAGAGATCAGGTCAATTCAAATCCTTGTATTTTCCACACCTATGCCTTGAAATACGGGGGAGACTGACTCAATCCAGACCTGTGCAGTAGGCTGTTTGTTCCACCAGAGCCTGACCTCAGATTCTGGGTTCAAATATTCCTGCACTCTGATAAATGTCGGGTCCAAATCCAAATCTGGATCCCAAACTTGTGGTATGGGACCATCTGTACTTGAAAGCAGAGTTTTAAAGAAAGAGGAACGCTACGATCATGAATATTTCTATTTGAATACTGCATGCAACAGATTTATGAACTTAAGCAACTACTTTTTTCTTTGTAAAATAAAACTACCACAGGATTTCCCGTCCATATATACCATATGCTTTCTCCAACTTTGTTTAAAATTCTTAGCATCCCAATATGCTGAAACTTCTGAACATCTTTTTTTTTTTCTTTTAGCAAGATTTATCTGCTCTGTAAACTATGCTACAGTCAAGAATTAATTTTTATACAGGAAAAATTATTTCATCCATTTATTTTTGCGATATGATAATGACTGGTGAAAGCATCGCACGCAGTGAAATCCTTGGGTAACAGCCTGAAATATGATTAATTCTCTTAAATGACAGTGTTTCAGTGTAACTGACTGTGTACATCGGGTCAGAACACGTGCAAAACCAAGTCCTGCAATCTGCCAGCACAGGCCTTGCAGGACCTTCTGAGTACAATCTTCACTTAGAGACCAGTCAGGAGCATGACAAGTGAAACAGCAACGACACTGAAGGAAATTTATAAATGTTTGCAAATTCGTTTTATGGATTAATGACCCTACATATAAGAATTGACATTTCCAGGACAAATCACTTCTTTATCCTACAAGTATTTCAGCAGTTTTTGCTTACGCCAAGGCAGAGGCGAATTTTTCCTTCTTCAGATCAAACGAGATTTAAAATCTGGGAAGATTTAACAGTAAAATAAAAACAATGGGGACGTAAATGTTAACCATCTGCATTTGTTACTGCTATTACTTATGATGTGATATCTCCATCAATGGCATTATATTTTTACTTTTGTTATCTTCGCAACTTTTCAATCTATTATAGTTAATCATTGATAAACAAACACTTTGACTGACTTATAAAGTGGCAATCATCTCATCTAAATTTAACTGTGTAAAAGTCAAACACCTACTCTAAGCTACTCGTGAAGGCTCCTTCTATAGATAGTGGTGACAGATTGGCATTTTCAGAGACTTATCCTACCTGTCTTACACACTTGTTTTAAGATGGGATTAATCACTCCCTAGAAGTACTTTCTTCTTTTTCTTTCCTTGGACCAACTTCAGTAAAAAGTGACACACCTGTTTTGTAGGGGGAAAAATAAAGAGGAAAAGATAAAAAACCCAAGAGATTATTTCAGGCCTTGATCTTAAATCCACAAAGGTATTTGCCCTCACGCTAGTTGCTCTAGCATGCAGAAAGTCTCCTCATGAAGGCAGATGGGAAGAAGGAAGGTGAAGAGAGACAGGAGCACAGCCTTTATAATTAGGTTTGTCACCTGCCCCAACTCTGTACCTTTAGGGCTGGTGAGAAGCAGGCCTAAGGACAACTGAGACACAAGGGAATATCAGACTTATTTTACTCTGTGCTGCTTTGCTCACAAAAACCGTGGGGCTTGCCCATAGTTTCCCTCTTGATGGAATCCCAGTGACAGAAACGTTTTCCAGGCTTTGGCAAGAGAAAAGGACTGGCCAATAGCTGCTCTCCTTCGGCAAAAGCAGAGCAAAACCAGCATCTCCCTTTTTCACATGAGATCAGCTCCAGTCCGACACAGGGAAGGACCACACACCAACCATTGCTCCAGGGCATGAGCCTCAGGAGGCAACTTGACGGAAACTTCTAATACCCTTCAAATCATTCAAATCAAAAGATGCTGATGCCGAAGAGGGAAGAAACATTCTTCCTGGCCTCCCTCCATTTGAAATTCTGCTACAGTGACACTATCTGGATTAGACTCCAGGACAGTATTTCTGAAACAGCAGGAACCCTGCTTACTGCATCAGTTTTAAATTATAAGCCTTCCAGAGATGTCAACACCACTTTCCTGGAGACTTTCCTGAAATTAAAACACTGAGCTTTTCCCCTGAGCCTTCACAGAGTCATATGGATCCGTCTCCCAATGCCACCATTTGTATCATGACTTGCCTATGTTGGGTCACTGCTACTTCTTCACTTCTGCTCTATAGTCAGCCTTGCTCTTTGATGTTACTCAGTCACTATTTCCTTTCCCTTTACTTTTATCTCTGTCCTGGCATTCTTCCTTTAAGCATCCTCTCTACCAGATGGTCTCCATCTCTCCTTCAGAAGTGCCCAAAATATTCCTACTGCCTCCTCTTGATCTTCCCCCAGCAGCAAACCTCTTCATCCTACAGAGCTCAAATACCAATGGATTTCTCCTCCTTGCTGCTCTGCTTCTTTCTTGCACTTTGAAAAGGAATTCACTGGAAGCAGCTAACCTCCAATCCTCATTATGCACGATGCACTCATTTATAAGAGTTTACCCAGGAGAAAAATTCAGACGGGATATACGCTGGTACAATTGCGTTTTTTCAAGTGGAAGCACATCTGATGTCTGTGTGCTGAACCAGGGCTCTAGTTTTTTAAAAACAGGAGCTCCAACTTTTTCATTTGGAAATCCATATGGGTCCTTTAATCTGAAGGTCAAAACAGCTTTCATGAAAGATACTGAAAACAATGATACTTTATATTCACCAGCATAATTATATAAAGATGATTCGATATTGTAGTATCATCAGAGAATTCAAGTCTCTGTATTATGTATTTTTAAGATGGGGTTTAGAGAGTGTAAGATGAGGCTTCAGAAGTTTACAGAGAGAAAAAAAAATCATGTCACAATTTCTATCTTCCTAATAGGTCACTGAAACTCTGAGGATAACAATTGCTTTTACTTGCAGTTGGCAGTGCACTATAATCAAGAATAAAGCTCTAGATATTTTTGTGGAAGTACAAGCACTTACTAAATGCAGCAGCATAATAATGTATTATATATTATACAAATACAGCGAGGTGGGATTTGTGTTTGTCTCTTTGCAAGAGAAGAAAGAATGCTGAAATGACCTTCTGTTCATAAGTTTCTTTGAAAAAGGCTTGGCCTGAAACCACTTCACTACTATTGATATAGTCTGTTTCTGTACATAAATCTTAAATGTAAGCATTGCTTCAAAAATAACTAAGCAATCACAAAGCTTTACTTTTCAGATTCAATTGCCTTCAAATCCTTTACTGAAGTCCCCTTGGCACTGTCGCTTCAAAATCAGGGTAATGCCGTATAGTGCTTCTCAGTTTCAGCAAAACAAAAGCCTTATTGAATAAATATGTGTGAAAATACTGCAAACAAAACCATCTCTGCAGCCACCACCTGACTGGCTGGCGGTGACCTGCGTGGGCTCGGCGCTCGACTTCTTGGCATATCACAGCCCTGCTCAGTTCCACCGTCTTTGTCTTTAAAACTGTAGCAAAACACACGTTTTTCCTCGCAGAAACCTAATAGCAGGCTTTAGACATCAAGGAACAGCAAGGTGACCCAGGATTTCCATATGCAGGAAGCTGCTGATCAAATAGTATATCCTTTTTTTAATCTGCTTCTTGGATCGTGAATATAGAGGAAACCTTGTGGTTCTGCTAAATCCCTTAACTCTGGGTTTTGTAAGGAGAGCTTACAAAGCTCCCCCATCCTGGAAACGTAAAGGCAGAGTAAAATACCCAGCATTTACTATCTCATTTACTGCCTCATTCTGCTCTGAAAAAGAATGACTCAGGAATGTTTTCTTTTCTTCCACACATAGTCTTCAAGCATATCCTACACTTCCCTGTAGTTAAAATATTAGCTCAGGCCCGTAGATCCCGTTATTGCAGTAAGACAGCAACACATGCCTATGTTCCATGGTCAGGTCTCAGGTGTCCAAGTCCCTGAAACTGGAGTCATTCAGCAATTGTTTGCTGAGTTTTGGGCTCTCACTGTTGGCAGGAGATACAAGTTGGTTCACACCTGACTGCGCCAAACAACCACCAACCAGAACAAGGTCCACTGAATTAGATTTGATTTTTCCTTTCAAAAAGGTTCTCCCTCTTAATAATTTGCTGCAACCTTGTATTTCACTTTGTTATCAAAGAGCCTCAGTAGTCTTAAAAAGTGCAAAAAAAATCTCACAAGAAAATGTATTTTTGCCAGCAGGTGAGGTAACAGGGATTTTCAACTGTGAAAGGTTCATTTCAATATGTTTGCACTAAAAAGCAAGAATTATTATCAATTCTATTTCTGACTCCTTAATTTTTTTTTAATGTACAAAGTAATTATTTAAAAAACAAATTCCTAAGGTACAGAATAAAAAACAACAAAAGAGCTGTTTATAATAAATATGAAGAACTGTGAACCTGTAGTTCAGAGCACCAAGACTGAGAGGGATGCCCAGTACCCAGAAAAGATGCTGGTTCCCTCTGCAGACCAGAAATACCCATCAGGGATGGCAGTACAAACTGATAGCTGGGTTGAGGTACTGCAATTTTATCTCACCTGAACGCAAGGTGGTCCCAGCTCTGCCCAGCATCCCTGCATCTGTGGATCCAGTGATATTTTTACCCCTCAGCTGTGCATTTCTAAATTCTTCATTTTCTTAAACCCAGCCAGCAATGGTTAGTTCCCAAATCAGGTGTGCAGAGCCCAGGGAGGTGGCCTTGACAGGGGCCGGGGCAAGGAGGGCAGCCTTCACTTAATGGTGGGGCAGCTCCAAACACCTGATGCTCCACATCTTCCATCGTGATGCAAAGCAGATGTCCAAGTCCTCGCTGTTAGAAAGGGCAGATTTAAAAACAAACAGTGAGTAAATGCTACAAATTGAGGTAAGGTCAGCTCTGCAGTACAGAAGATCAGGTTAGACAGAGGAAGAAATTATTTTCTTGCAAATTAGAAGCAGATAAATGAGTGAGAGAGAGAGAAAGAAGGGAAACACGTAGTACAGAAGGAAGATAAGGAAGAAGCTGTTTGTCTTATGTATGGGAACCAACTGCTGCGTATGTATTTCCCATGCCATTTTAGCAACTGCCCCTAAGTTGTTAATCTGAAACACTTTGCAGGAAGTGAACTATCTCTTTAATTTAAAATGTTGTTAAAATGCAGGATTTTCAGACAATTCCGTTAACGTGCTGGACACTCGACCTGCACAGCACAAGGGCCTTGGCCAGGATTGCAAATTTCACACGTAGATGGAGATGTGTTACTAAGGAAAAAATGCATCTAATCATTCAAGTTCAATCACTTATATTTGCATGCTTAAGCATTTTTCCAGGAAAACTGTTTACTGACAACATCAAATATAAATTGCACACACATGACTGAGGGCATACAGTCGTCCACCACAATTAGTGAGGGTGGGCACGTCCTGAGCCCAAAAATAAAGGGTTTTTCCAATGGAATTTGCAGAAAAATAAATAACCTGTAAACTAAGGTGAATTCTTGTTCATAAATTAACACTGAGTAGCCCAGTGAGAAATGCAACGTGTGCAGTTTTCACACATTGCAAAAGTTTGCCGGTGGTTGTGCCCATTACAAGGTGAAGGCTGTGTTACCAACAGGCACGTTTTCATCTGGCCTTAGACTTAAAAATAACAGTAAAAATCAGACACAAACAGTTATTTTCTTCCTTTTGGGATTTGGCACATGTGCTATAACAGACATAGATGGAAACTTCTAAAATAAATTAAGGAATGTACTTGTCAGTTTATTAATCAAAGTTTACCTGCTTCACATTACACGGAGACAAATTAAACAAGCTACCATGGTACTCAGAAAACATCTGCTAACAAAGTCAGAAGTAATGATAAACAAACTTGAGTTCCCTTTGTGGTTGATTTCCATCCAGCTGCATTTAATTATAAAAGAGCTATCAAAGAAAGCTCCCCATTAGCAGCTAATTCAGAATGACTTCAGAAGAAAATCCCAGAGCCTCCAGTGATATCTCTCCAACAACTTTCTCATCTCTGCTAGTGATTGAGAAGAGCTGAATTAGACCAGTTTAGTGATCAGTCCTCCTCTGACTGCCAGAGTTAAACGAAGGTGATACGTCTTTTCAGTACCTGTGATTGCCTGTTTTCAAAGCAGGACCTACAAGGTCCAGCAGACTCTCTCTTGCAAGTAATCTCTGCCAAAAGCATCAGTGCCAGCCAGAAACACAGAGATAACCCTGAAAATTGCTGTTTGCATTTTCTAAAGCAGAGCAGCTGCTGATATTGCGGAGAAAGGGAGAAAATTTATTGCTACAAGTTTTTTAATAAAGTCTCTTTGATTTTGGCATTTTTCACAATGAAATCGAAGGTGTAGGCATTTAAAAATATCTAGCTCTGGTTTACAGCAATCAGGAATTTTAGTGCTGATGTAACTAGAGATGTGTACAGTCCCATACTGGTGCTCTGAACCAGCATGGCCACATCTTTATTATATATATTTTTACAAGAATAATTATTTATTAATAAATTCATTAAAATATAATAGACGCTCATAAAATAAATAAAATAAGGAAAAAAGCAAATATATCAGGATTCCTCAACTATTTAATTGAGAAATTTTGATAATTCTATGGCAGATCTCTCTGTCAAACCAAAAAAGTAAAAGTTTTTCAATGCACACAGAACTACAAGGAATTTTTATAAAATTCCATAAAGTCCAGCAATAAACATGAACCCCAAAAGACCTCCGTGTGCACAGCTCAGTAATGCACAAGCAACTCGTGGCATATTCCTGTCGGAAGGTTTGAGCAGCAAAGGCAAGTATGATAAAACACCGAATGAGTTTTTCACTTTCTCCCGCCTTATCCCTTTTCTTTAAGACAGCGATGGATGATTCTTCCCTGAATCCTAACTGCTATCTGGCCAGCAAGCCAACACGAAATCAAAAAACCCAGTGTGCCAGATCTGCACAGCTGTATTTGTGCTCCCGCAGCTCCCAGAGGAGCACACACCACATGTCGGTTACTTGACTTAGGGTGGGTTGGTGAGGTGTAAGTTAAAAGGGCAGCTGTACACTCTGGGAAATGTTCCAGATTCATTTTCTACCAATTGCTTTAACAACACCACAAGCAGCGGTGACGAGGTAGAGATGCCGGGTAGCACAGGTAGAAAACAGGAAAACTTTTCCTACAGCTTATTCCTGGTTCGGTCCCAAGGCTCTCTTGAAAAATCTGTAGGCACTTTACAGAGGATTTTTTTTCCTCTGCAAGAATAAAGAGGTTGGCTCTGATTGCTGCTATTCTAAGAGGTTAAGGGAAGAAAAGAATTATTATATATCCACATGGTAATCAACCAAGGTTTCATGTAACTACTGCCATTGATGTGGTCCTTCCTGACTCTTCCAGAAAAGAGTTTATTGATGTACCTGGCCTGGAAGTTTGAGAGCCAAAGGAAGAAAATGATAACACAGTTTAACAAACCCTTTGTTTACGTAAACATCCATCCACAATCTGTGTCTGGTGGGGTGAACATACGGCTTTAATTTTACCCTTGGCACATGGATCAAACAATGTTGCCAATATCTATTGTTCTCCTCATAACAATATGCCTGGTGGTTTCAACATATCCTCTCCATTAGCTGGCTTCAGATCAAGCATTGCTGTGTATGTGCTTGTGTCTTCATAAAACTGGAATATGGATTTCTCTTTTTTTTTTTTTTTTGTGTGTCCTTCTTTCTTTACCAAATGGGTGAGAAGGAACACAGGAACGCAGTTGAGAATGGCGGTCAACCTTCCCCGTGAGCCATGAGAACGTCTCCCTTCGGGAGCAGAGCCAACACCGGGTGGGGAGAAGGGATTGGGTTAGATTTGAAAAGCTGTGGCCATACAGCTTCGGTTTTCCAAAAACCAGAGGAAGTGGTGAGTCAGATCCTTATCCCATTTTATCCAGGCTTTAGCAAACCTTTCTGGGTTAGGTCTGTCTTTGATCTACTCTAGCCTAGTTCCAGAGCATGCACACACCAGGTAGTTGGGAGAAAGGTGGTTGGGGTGGCTTTTCCTCGGATTTTTTCCCCCCTCCTTTTTTTTCAGTTTCACTTCCTTTCTATTTGCTGCAGAAGATCACGATAATACTCTTTTTGTCTTATAAATATGCTGCTTCTGTAGAAGCAGTGTGACAGAGAAGTTGGGGAACTGAGGAATGGCAAGAGGGGAAACCTCAGATGGACTCCCCGAGCCAGAGTGGCTTGTCATCTCCATGCTAATCTTTTCAGCTCCTGCTTTGCCCTCTGGATCAGCAGCACTGCTTTCTTATATTTCCAGCAGCAATCAAACTTGACATTTCTCCTCTACATTGTGCTGCATTTCAGCCTGGACTTCCAAATGTTTGATCCAAAATTCACTTGAGTCAATGAGAGGAATCTCATTGCCTTGAATACGCTTTGGATCTGTCATCTTCTTTCCACCCAATCACTGACACCTCATTTATATTTGTTAGATTAGCGAGAACTCTTCTGAGTTCTCTGGTGCCATTTTCACAGTAATGGAGAATATATCACTGAAGAAAGAGTATCCCTGGGAAAGACAACAATTATATTTGGGCCATTCGGGGAATTTACTCTTTGTTTGGTGGTTCCGTTTATCCGCGACACCTTGTTTTCGAAAGCTTGGGTTCAAGAGGAAGTGTCTGGGAAGGACTGATGATGCCTCAGCAATTTGTCCTGCCTGGAGCAGAAGCTGCTGCTGTGGGAGGCAGAGGTCCCACGCCCTTGGGTGCTCTGGGGACCTACACGTAGCATAAAAGGATGAGTGAAGTCTTGTGGGAGCACTGGAAGGAGGCAGCTCTGGGAGATAACACCATGGTGATTAGAACCACCGAAAATAGGGCTCTGCAGGCCTTTTTTTTCCCCCATGCTCTCATGACACTCCTCCTCACTGGAAGTAGTAATCTCCAAAAAGCTTCGGTTTCTATTCAGCATTTCTGTTTTCTTCCTACTGCACCATTTCTCACTTCCCTGTTTCTCCCCAATTTCGATGTTTTACCTTCTGAATATGCTGAATCTAAGCCCAGAGCTCTGAATGATTTCACTGACCCTGCAATTCTGCATACCAGCACAGATACATATCTTTTAGGTTTACTTTTATCTATGCTAATTTCACTTCCCCCTCACATTTACAAGTAGAGAGCAACTGCAAGGCTTCCTGTGCATCCCAGGCTACAATTTAAGGAGTTTAAGAAGAATTAGTCTGGATGCTGCTTGTGCACTCATATATATTCAAGCACAGCTTTCAGCCTCATCACTACACTTGTGCTTCAGCCTGTTCTCGACTGTCAGAGTGATAACATTTCTATATAAACTCATTCATTAAGACTATCAGAATGTAATTATCTCTGCTGTGCAGAACGAATGCAGGTTTTCCCCCTGTAATGGCATGGCAAGAGAGAGAGAAAAGGGGGTAGAAGAGCCCTTCTTTTATTTTTGGAATGACTGATTTGCTCAGAAAGCTAAGGCAGTTCTAAGCATTACTGGAAAGCCTAAAAGTAACAGCCAAGTCATATATTCACGCCTGAACCCATCTAGAAAAGAATCCTTCCCTGAATGAATCTGGTAGTTCCTATATTTTTTCTACAGTTCCTGAGTCAAACTAAAACTAGGGAGTTATTTCCCATAAAAACACTTGCAGGAGGTGGGGAGACTGGGAATCAGCAGGAGAAGAGACATGTATGATTCAAGCCTTATGGGGAAAAAAACAGTGCATTAACTTTGAAATTGTCTAATACTACAGATTTATTTTTTATAGAATTAATTACCTTGCTTGAATTAATTAATTACCTCACTTGAAGTGGCAGTCACTGACACATGATATTTTGCCTAATTCTCTATTGTGCATAAAAATGCAATATATTGTAATATAAATTGTGGCTGTTACTGCTTTGAACACCAATTTAATCAAGGGGTTTGACAAATGTAACTATAGACTGATTACTTTTTTTGCCTTTTTTTTTCACGTGAAGACTTTGTCAATTTTAGTATCAGTTTAGTTTCATAGTGAAATAGCAAATTATCATCATAAAAATCCTGTTGTCCTGAAGCCATGAAGTTTCAAAAATGCTTAATCCATCCTGGTCATTGGGACATTAAGCATAGAACATAATTTTTAGTTTAAGTGCAGTGAAAATCGAGAGCACAGCTGTCAGCACAAACATGTGGGGCAAGCAGAGTTACTATGGGATTACTACAGGGTTGTGTTTCACTTGGTTCTCCTGTGTCCAGCTTACTCTGAGCAGTAGCTGGAGCTCTGCTTGGGGTGGATTTGAGGTGTGGAAAGAGGGTTCTAACCAAACACCCCGATAAACTCCAAAAAAGACCTGCTAGTGAGGGAATTAAAGCAGTATTAAACCAAACTGAAGCAAAGGCTGGCATATAATTAACATGACATTGTCAAAGAGAGCTCATAGTTTAATTTTAGTGGGGAAAATATGGTATCTCAGATACCATGATATGGGTGTTTGTTCACAGCCACTGTACCTGTCAACTATTATTATCCTGATGCTGCCGTGTTCCCTGAACTGTTTTGATTTCTTAACAAGAAGAGAATTTTCTCTGATGTGCCATCTGTAAGGCACAGTTTACCAAAGGAAAACTTTATCTCAAATTTTTAATAATTTTCTGTCAATTCCAATAAAATCAGATATATTTTTATAATACTTACAAAATAATAGCAAATGTGACTCACCACATGTGCCACTATTTCATTTGATATTCTTCTTCTCCCACTGACTTCTCGTTCCAGCACAAAATGCAATTTAAATGTCAACTTGAACTAAAAAAGTTGCATTCCTGGGGAGATTGCTGGTATCTCATACAGCCTCAAATAATTCTATGGTTTTCCACTCCCCTACCTATTTTCTCCTATTTCAGTCTCTCATTGCACAGGTTCTAAAGTTAAAAAATGGTGGAAAAGATAAAATTATGCACAGTTTGTTTACATAACTAGCGACAGGACAAATCATAGAATCATAGAATGGTTTGGGTTGGAAGAGAACCTCATCTTGTTCCACCCCCCTGCCATGAGCAGGGACACCTTTCACTATCCCAGATTGCTCCAAGCCCTGTCCAACCTGGCCTTGAACACTTCCAGGGATGGGGCAGCCACAGCTTCTCTGGGTGACCTGTTCTAGTGCCTCACCACCTACTTTCTTCCTAATACCTGATCTAAATGGAAAAAAAAGAATCTATTTTAAAAGGACAAAAATGTCCTTTCATGCCTAAAAGGGGGATGGCCCCAATCCATCCTGGGATCCAAAGTTCATATATTGAATATACCAGTGCACAGAGAAGGACTGTGGTGTCTTTAGCAAGCTGCATAAAATGAGGAATAGAAATCAAGGGGGAAAAAAATCGTAGGAATAGAAAAAATAGGAAGGATATTTATTTTGTCATCCACACCAATCAAGTGTGCAGGCAGCACAGAGATTGTCCACACAAGGAGGTGCAGGTCTGCTTTGTTCTGTCAGGAGACTTTATGCTCGGGAAATTCATTAAGGCTTGTGAGAGTGTAAAGAGTTTTATATTTTGGATTTACCTGAGACTTTTGGGTTCCCCCCCGGGGTAAAATGGTCATTCATTTGCAGAAATGTTTGCACTCTCCACAAACTTGTTTTTCATTGGAGAAGGACCACAGGCACTGAGGGCACAGGCCACACCCGCTTGGATTCTCCCTCTGGGACAGGGCAAAGGAGACTTTTCCAGTTCAAGCTCACTATCATATAGGCAGGAAACAGTGATGGCAACCAACTGCCCTGCCAGAGCTCAAATCCGTTTTTTTTTCACTGCTGAATTTGTACACATCTTTTTCACTTCCACAAAAGTGCCTTAATTCATAAGAACAGAGAATTGTCACAATCTTTCTTGCCTAAAGATCACTTTTCCTCTGAAATTCCTAGGGAGACTGCTGAATGTCATTCTCAGCTCCCTGCAAAGTTGCACAAAAGGCATGGGAAAGCTGGGAAAAACAGCTTTGCTGACATCAGTTAGACGTCAAAAAGTTTAGTGCTGAGATTAAGCCCTAATCTCTGTGGTTTAGTTCCTAACATCCAACATTACTAGTGCTCACCAGTTTGTGAGAATACAAATTAAAGACTGAGACAACCAATTCTTCCATTACTGGCATCACAAAAATAACTTGGACTGTTCCACTTCAGGAGAAATAAGGATTACGGCATTACAGCACACGGAGGAGTCACTGCTGCCTGATTCAGAAAAGATGGAGATGTTTTAGTCTAAATGAAAATTAGAGTTCAATATATAGTGAAAGACATTTAAAGCACCGTGAAATGTAGGAAGTGGGCTCGGGTTCAAAAGACATCCAAAACTCACCTGGAATTACTGTGGGAAACAGTTGCTGGAAAAGCCATCTGGAAAAATGCCTTCAACAGAAGAGCTCTCAGTCAGCCTTCCTGGGCCCTTCATCCAGTCTGAATACAGAGTTTTGTTCTAGGCAGAAAAGACTCAGCTGTGCCACAGATTTCCAGTATCTTGATGGTATCTCCAGCAGTGGAGAAGGCCTGCATCAAGAGATGTGCCACAGGAGATCTTTTTTTCCAGTGAAATTATTGGAAGTCCAAGCTAGAATCAAATTCTATATATTCACATTGACTTCAAAGGCCATTTGCCAACTGAAAACTCACTTCCCCTTTCTTTTTCTGGAATTTAGTATATCATCCACCATAGTTACCTCACTTTTACAGCAGACAGGTGAGGACCTTGTTAGCTCCCAGCTGCGATTCGCCCTGCTGCCAAACCCATCTCTTACAGTGAACAGGGGATGATCCTGCAGGGAAAAAAAATCAAACAAAAAGGTTTTAGGCTGCATTTCATCACTCATTATCTGACTATTAACTTAATAGATATATTTAAGGTGTTAAGAGCCCTAAAATAGACTCTGTTACTAAAAGAGCCCTAAAATAGACTCTGGATCCTGATCAGATTTGCACATTTAGGTTAGTGCAGTTCGTTGAAGCTTCAGCTAAGAGTGATTTGACAAAAGGAGTGATGTGCATGTTGGTAAAGCTCATCTCTCCTCTTTCCACATGGTCACAAAGATTTCTGTCCTGCCTTATCACGCTCCTGTCCCGTGTCACCACTACTGGAAATGACACAAAGACCCACAGGGTTTCTGTGGGTTTGTTTCAAGGAGTAAAGATTTCAATCACAAAATAAGAGAAAATTAGCACAACTCCAGCAGCATTAAGTGGTTTCATTCACCTATTAAAAAATAATTAATGATAAGGCAAGCAAAACCCCACTGCCAGCTGCACAGCGCGTGGGTAGAGCAGACCCTGCTCACTAATGCACTGCTCTCAGGTTGGCACCTGCTGCTCTGATGAACATGTCAGCAGAGAAATCAGATAGCCAGCATTAAACCAAACCCAATATTGAACTATCAGGCACTGATTCTACGTCCCATCACAGGCTGTCCAAGAGGGCAGCTCTCCCGCAGCCCCTGTATCTTCCAGGGGTTCATAGTGTTGCTCTGCTCCACAGACAGATGAAGAGCACCTCACACTGCCCGCGTTTACCTCACAGAGGTGTTGGAGGCTGTAATTAATTACTGCTTGTAGAAGCCATTCAGTTTGTCAGGGAAAGGCACTAGAGAGCGAGTGGCGCTGTAAATTATTACACTTGAAAACGCTCAAACTCTTCAGCCTTCCACCCCTCGCCTTCTCACAAACTTGAAGCATTTCCTTTTCTCCTCCTGGAATGAAATTTGCCCTCTTGACATGCACAAGCCATTAGAGAGGCTGTGCTTACAAGCACCTCACAGTATTTTCTCAAGTTTATTTTGACATTGACTTTTAATCAACAGGATGATGATTGAAAAAGCTAGTCCAATGTTTCACTAGAAAGGAATATTAAAAGTGCATTGATTGTGTCTGTAAAGATATGCAATTAAAAAGTATAAGTGCTGTTATTTAACACTTGACTTTACTTATTTTGAACTCTTGTGGCCCTGTTGTGTACATGGTTAAATGTGCGATGCTGTGTGTTTCAAGTAACTTGGCTGTAAGCAATTTTATATTTTAATGAAAATAATTACAGTTTGAGTAATATGAAGTGTATCTGAAGTATAACCCCTGATGCTACTTCCCCAGAATTAGCTGTGATATAAATTATCATGATTTATTTTGGTTACTCTGTGCTTTATGTGTTTATAGGGGATCCTGGCTAGCAATGATGATTCTTAACTAACAAAGAATTGCATTTCAAAAGCAATTTTTTCTTGGATCTCCTCTGTAATTCCTTCACAAAAGTGATATGATTTAAGTGCGCTGCAGTATGTGCTACTGCAAAGATGGCATTATTGTGCTGTCATTTTGACAGCTTACTTTAATTTACACCATTTAATGGATGAATACATTTTTTAAAAAATCTGGTGTTATTCTTTCTTAATATACCATATGCCATCGATCCCACATGCACTCCTTTGCATAAGCACACCAAATTATATAGTGGCAAAAAGCAACCTATGTGTCATAGACAACCTCTCCTTTGAGTGACACATCAGAAGCTGAGGTCCTCTCTGTTCTTCAGGGATTCTGTGGATCCTGTGACATTTCTGAGCCTCGAGCTGAAATATGTTACACGATACGCGATGTCCCGATTGGCGTCTGTCCACCTCAGAGATGGGCACTTTTCAGATACACTGTACAAAAATAAATGCATGAAAGTCGTTTGCCTTGCTAGAAAAGCAGCAGTATAGAAAGTGCAAAGATTATTATAATTGCATTGATGCAAAGGCCAAAATCTGCAGCAGCTGGTTTCAATTGCAACCACTATTTTAAACCGTTTGGTCAAACAAAATCTCTTCCAGCTCCTGTCACGTTTTGCCAGCTAATGGTAACTACTCATCAGTACGGGCAAAGGTTGGACAATCATTCCCTTTGTCTTCTTTTGGGGAGGGCAGTCTGATTATTCCTCTGTCAGGGCAATTTTGCAGTCACCTCCAAAGGAAACAGAGAATACACCAGTTTGATCCAGGCCTGTCCACACCTCTTTGTAAAAGTACATCTCAGCCTAGCAAACACCAGGTCAGTAGAGCTCCCCCATCCAAATTTCTTTACTCAGGCAACCTTCCTAAAGGATTCAGATATTCAGTCTATCAAAGCCAGGTTGGACAGGGCTTGGAGCAACCTGGTCTAGCAGAAGGTGCCCCTGCCCATGGCTGGGGAATTGGAACAAGATGATCTCTAAGATCCTTTTCCAACCCAAACCAGTCTGTGATTATATGACTTTACCCATGTTAAAAACTGCTTAGGAGAGGACACAAAGCTCAAAAAGAGCAAACCCTCCTTCTCAGGAGGACTTATAACCCCGGGTTCATGTACCACGTGAAAACATCTACACAAGTCACACCTGGTTTGGTGCTGTCTGCAAAAACTTCTCTCAATGTGCTCAGCAGAGCCTGAAATCCTGGCCGGGAATAATCTCTGAAGACTTCAGAAAATCTGCTGTGGGACGTTATCTCAGTAGAGGAAAATTTCATTTGGGAAGCAGCCCAATTTAAGAAAACAGTTTCATGACAGCGTGGAAAGCAAGCTGATGATACTCCAAGAACTCAGCTTTATTTGGTAGACTTTTGCCCACTTTCCAAGAACATCTAAGAGTTAAATAATTTAAAACTAAATAAAATAAAATAAAAAAATCCTCTCAAAAGATAGCCTAGTCTTTCCATTTTCCTGTTACAAATATTATTTTTGGACAGAAATGCTGCAAACAAAAATGCAATACGAGCTAAAGATTTTAAGCAGGAGGTATCCAAGGTTGAAAAGGATTTTGTTGACATGAGCTGAAGAAATGCAACATACTTTTATACTTACTTAGATCTTTGATGTTATACACGATACCCAGTATGGCATTACAACCAACTGTACATGTCATAAAAATACAGAGATTCCATGTGGAGTAAACCTGCAGTGAATTAATGCCTCTGTCAAGGTGTATCCTGAGATGTATTAAGCCATCTTTACTTCAAATTCCAGTTCACACATTCTCTGCAACTCACACGGCCAGGAACATGCAAACATTCCAGCAAAATCAGAGAAGAGCTTATTTTAAATTCCATCCCACTGATTACCAGTAGATTTGAAGTAAGAAATCACATGAGATGTTTAGAACTTTATGTGCTTTTTAATATGTGTTAATTATTGTGGAAAAATATATAATTTGCCTTTTTTTTTTTTTTCTTTTCATGATTTAAGACAGTAGGATTTGGGTCTACAGCACAAGTTCAATGAGGATTGACTGAAGGAGCTGGAGTTGTTTTACCTGGAGAAAAGGAGGCTCAGGGGGGATCTTTACAAGTCCCTACAACTACATGAAAGAAGGTTGTGGGGAGGTGGGATCAGTTTCTTCTCCCAGGTAACAAGTGACAGGACAAGAAGAAACAGCCTCAAATTGCACCAGGTGAGGGTTAGTTTTGATATTAGGAAATTTAAATTTAGGAAATGTAGGCATTAGGAAAATATTTGTCATGGAAAGGGTTGAAAAGTATTAGAGCAGGCTGCCCAGAGAAGTGTTGGATGGTGATCCCTGGAGTTTTTAAAAAATGTGTGGGTATGGCACCTGGGCATGTGGTTTAATGGTGAACACTGTAGTGGTGCTGGGTTGATGGTTGGACTCCATGACCTTAAAGGTCTTTTTCAGCCTTAATGGTTCTGTGATTCCATGATTTCACCTATGTCCCACATTTAAAAAAAACTGTTAGGAGTTCTGTGTGACCAGAAATGAGGTATTTATACAGAACAGAGCAAGAGATGCTGACAGCTGGCACTTCCTTCACCTACTGAAAATTATCAAGGTTATAAATGATCTTGAGGTGTTATGAAGAAAGCTGCAGATCACTGAACAGAAGTCAAAGAACTGACACAAATATGATATTTTTTGGTTTTTATACAGTAGTTTGAGTAGAAAAATATCAGAGCTAAACAGCAGAGAAGAAAAAGCAGACAATGCTATTTGTTCGGAAAGGACTTTCATTTAAAACAGGGGAGTTTTATTAATTTATTCTTTGTAGAAGACATCTCTGAGATAGGAATTAACATTTGCATTGCGCTTTGTTGCAGGAAGAGAGGAGTTGCATCTTTTAAACCTCCAGTAGAAATCCCAGAGCGTAGAAGGTGCAAGGAACACCAGCTCCCTCCCCCTCCAGTGGGAAAGAGCAGACGAGAAACTTTACAAGCTGGACACACAGCCCTTGACCCATGTGACACTGGATAACCCTCTGCAGTGCCAAACAACAGATCACCTTACCTGCTGCTGTAAAACACTCTTACTGATGTGTTTGCAAAGGACATTTGGCTATCCCTGAGACAAAACTCCTCCCGTCTTACTTGACCAATGGAAGAACAATCCAAACCAAACCATAACCGACAAACAGGGGGAAAAAAAAGAAAAGGAAAAAAAAAAATAAAAAAGGAACAACAGAACAAACCCAGAACAAATAGAAACTTTACAGAAAATTAAACTCTAACCCCAAAATATTTCACAAACCAGCCTTGAAAAAGTACATTTCTAGTTTTTTTTCTACCCCTCTCACAGGGCTCTGGAAAAATGCAGCAGAACTCAGAGGCCCTAATGAAAATGAGAGTTTCTGCAGGGAAGCAGATTGGTGTTGTATGATATTTGTTTCTGCTTGTTTCTGTGCTGGTCAAGCCCTCTTCCTCCTTCCACCCAACACAAGCACACCGATCTATGGCACACACATATGGACGCCAGCATAGAGGCAGCAAATGCCAGATCAGATACAGAAAGAGCAAATTTAAGAGGTTATAAATGTCTTTTCATAATATTATATATGCAGTACTGTCAGTAATGCCCACTGACTAAATAAGAACATTTTTCTCCTCTCTTATGCCATCATAACATAATAAAAGATAATCATTTCAGTTCAGCTGTGCTGCGTTGTTAAAAGGTGATTAGGAAGGCAAGACAGCTTCCATTTTGAACCTCTGAGAACCAGTGCCATGGTGAAAATCAGTCAAAAATTATTCTTTTCGTGCCATGAAGTCATAAAAAGGTGAAACACTTTCAGTGGGGAGGAAGACAGGGATGTTGTTGCTACATCACATCCTGAATGTCACACTGAGGGGAGGACTGAAGTCCTGTGAAATCAGTGCTGTACCATCTCTACAGCTGTGTCCAGCCCCCTCTTCACGGTTTGAAACATAAGTCTAGCTTTATGCATCTGCAAAAAGCCTGCCACAGAAGCATTTTCTTCAAAGAGATGCTGAGATTTGCTTTATCAGATAATGCTACAGTCCTGTCTAATGTGGCACACGAAGAAAGAGATACTTCCCTCAAAACATTCCAAATTTATGCCACCCACATAATGCAGTCATGACTTAGCCATCCTGAAAGACAAAACTGTGTGTGGCTCTCACGTACTGCAGAACATCCCTGTCCCTTGTGCTGCTGGTGGGAGCCTGGGAAGGAATCACACCATCAGCCCCTGCCAGGCTGCCAAAGGCAGGGAAATGGGTTTCCCTGAGGCCTCCTTTCCCCTCTCAGCACACAGAGCTCAGCTCACCAAGCGCTCCTCTCAGTAAAAAACCTGGCCACAAGATTTAGAGTCAAAGGCACCAAGTTCCAAACCCCACTGAAAATCTGGCCCAGGATGGGATGTCAAAATACTTGTGATCAAAATATGGCCAGTCATTAAACTATAAAATTGCTTTTTATAATCAGCAGTACTTTCTCACATAAATAGTTTCATTGACTGTAGTCACAGGAAATACTAGTTTTCTCTGACACTGGGAAGGACTTCTAAGACCGAGAAGACAACAATATCATAAATATTACTAAGACAGAGCTATATTTGTCCAGCCATTAAGACTGTATCACTCCAGCTTCAGTGGACACAAACTTTTGCCTCACCTCATCCGCGTGTGGGAGCAAGAGTGGGACTTCTTGTGTTCCTTGGAAAATGTAAAGAAGCAAAGAGACGGCAGAGGGAAAGATGGAGATTTCATTGTAGGTGATCTTTAATGTCCTGTCCAAGCCTCAGCATTCTGTGGTAGGAACACATTTGCAAAGCACGAAACAGTGACGCAGTATCTGAGAAAGGATAAAAAATTATTGCTTTTTTTGCTCTTGTTCAGTCTCAAAAAAACCAGCTGCAGAGTTGAGATCCTCAAAATTTTTTATAAAGACTGCTCTGGGATTTTCCCTCATTAAGGGATCAGCTCTATAATGCAACAGCTAATAGAGCAGGGGGCACCATCAGCTGATGACAGATACACTTCAAGTCAAACCTCTGCTCCAGCATTTGCTTATAAAGCTCTTTTGAACAGAGACTCAGAGTCCTGGGTTAGACCAGACACAGCAGTCTTACAATATTTTCTTAAAGTGTTGCCCAGCCTTGGAAATCCAGCTGAGCGTCTTGGATTCTTCTCATAAAGTGAAAAGGGCCATGTGTCTTGTAAAGACCAGCCCCAAGGGAACTGAGGTAAAGTATTTTTGTAGCCTTAACACAAATTTTCCTTGTGTTTATGGCTTCATTATTTTAGTGGGCGTGTTATTTCAGTGTGTTTTTCAGCTACTTATTTTCTATCTTCTTAACTGTTCTTTTTTTATTTTTTTCTGTCTATTTTAAATAAGGAAAATGGACTCAACAGATGATGCAGAAGTCTTTATAGCTGAGCTACTGGTTTTCATTTCTGTTTCCTGTACCTCCAAGAATCATGTGCTTAAGATGCTCAAAGAATATTTTTGTAACATAATATTAAAGTTACTGTTGATGTCTGGTCAGTGTAAAAGCTCCCCGTATGAACAGGGGTGAAAATCTCAGGCATCTATCTTCTGCTAAGTGCAGTTAAAGAGTTAAGACAAAATGAATTAAAGTAACACAACTAAAAACAGAAAAATTGTTTCTGATTAGCAGGAAAACCCAGGATTAGGATGCGGTTACTCTGTAATTGCAAAATCTGATCTGCAGTAATATCTGGCACGGTAGCAGGAAAAAAAAGCAGTGAAAGGACTGAAAATTAACATTAAGCTCTTTAAGGGTGATTTAATCTCAAATACTGCTCTCCATACCTATGCAAGTTGGTCCCTACACTGGGAGAGACCCACCTCTGCAGCAAGCTGTTGATAATGGTAGGACCAATGTGGTCTGGCACACCTTTCTAGCCTGGGCAGTGTGTTTTTCACATAAATGCCCTTTTTCTTTGGTGCCAAAAGTTGGTGAAATGGCGAATCCTCAACCAAAATGCACAGAGACAGCAGCTACTGATCAAGCACAGCCAAACCAATGACTCATCCAAATTACCAGTTTATTAATTATCACTTTTACTTTATCTGATGCCAACTCAACTTGCCATATCTGCTTTACTGGTAGTTTGTTTGCCTAATTAGCAGTAATTAGCATTTTAACTGAGCCTGTAAGTTCCCTGTAAGGTCTGTGCTTAGGGACTCCAGTGATCACCAAGCTGTTGGTCAAAGTTTTGATAAGAAGTAATGCTTGAGTGAATTCTACAAGCCATCACCCTAAGGCAAAGTAATCTCATGGTGGGGATGACTGAGTAAAATAATAGGAAGCATGAACCTTTTCTCAAAACTGGAGCCAAATCTTCTACAAGACATGAAGTTTAGTTCTCATTTTTCTTTTTTCTTTTTTTTTTTTTTTTTTTTAGTTCTTTGTAGACATTTGTTCTGTGCCAGAAAAGAAAGGGAAAAAAAAATAAAATATCAAGACAAAAGGCTATTCTTGGATTTATGGCATGAGAAAATCCAGGAAGGAAAGGAGACCTCATGAGAAAGCCTGTTTTCACAACATTTTTACGTGGCTTTCAAAGCATAAGTAGCATCAAAAAAAAGGTACACCAAGCTAAGAAAACAAAATGTACCATAATATGTGGAGTTACTGTGCTCACTGAGTCAAAATAGCCAGTAAGATGCATTAAAACCTGGCAGGGTCCTCACGTTCCTGTCCCATGATGTGCAGGCTGCATCTTCACTGAGAGCCTGTGAACGTCAGGTTATCCAGTGCTCAGCTCTTTCAGCTGGAAGTATCTCAAATACTCTTTTAATTTCATCCAAATGTATTAAAAATATGGTGCAGAGGTATATGCACCTAAAATAAGCAGAGGAAAAGTTCAAGGCAACAGGCAGAAGTACGCTCAGAGCAGAGCACATAAGCATGTTGGTAATGTGTTTTGCTGTTTCAAACAAAGCAAGAATTGCAATTTAAAAAAAAAAAAAATAAATGCAATAGATTTAACCCAGAGAAAAGTTTTGGTAGAAAACACAAATATTTGATTGACTCAACTGAAAGCAGAGGAGTGTCCAGGAGTACTGCTTTATGGATTAGTTTAAGGGACAACTGATGCCCCTTTTCCCCTCACTCACAACTAGTGTGACATGATTGAATTTGCCATGGACATGGTTGGACTCAGCACTGACCAGCTGAAAGTATTCAAAACACATCACAGAAATTAATTAAGAATGTTGAAGTCTGTCACTCCTCTTTCCTCTGTTGCTTAGTTTCTCTTTTCGTTTCCTTCTGGGTTTGGAGTTTCAGAGAACGTTTGAGTTTAAAATTCTCCCCTTACACACAGGCCTATACGTTGCATTTGACCTGTGTCATGTTACTTGTGCTGAAAGACCTCAGCCCTCACAAAATAATCTAACTCCTCTTGCAAGCCCTTTTAATTAGACGGTCCTTGTTGAGAGAGATCCAACTAGTGGAAAACATTGGCCATTGGCAAATTGAAATTGTAACCAAAGGTACCTCATGCAAATGCTGTGTTTATAAAACCTGAATCCTGTGGAGATCAGGCCCAAGTCTAAGCAGGACAGCCCAGCACCGGCTCTAAAAGAATTTTTGCTGATGGTCAGATCTTGTCATCTTGAGCTGAACAGACTTTATCATCCATTCCCTCACCGAGAGATCTTCATACCTGGTGCGGGGCTTCAATTCATCCACATGGGGCAGCAGCCTCATAAAAGTGGATTACTGGTGTCCTTTCCACACATTCACCCAATAATTTTCCTAGAAAAACACCAGTGAGGGAAGGTGCTCCTCATTGTGGTCTAACAAACCCTCCAAGGGTTAAAATATTGATCTTTACCTACCATATAACATAGCTTGGCATGTTTCATCCAGCACGTGGTGCTCACTTCAGTTCCAGAGCACTCTTCAGAAAAGTGTAACAGATGGGGGGAAAAAAAAATGGCTACAAACATGTAAAACATACTTAAATAAACCAAAACAGCAAAGAACTTTTTTACTGTTAGCACAATAGAAAATTAAACACCAACCTTTAAACAAATCGTGCCGTTCGTTTTTGCGGCAGCAAAAAGAGTTTATTATTTCACTATTTCATCTCACCTTGTGTCATTAAAATATAGGACACAAGTAGTAAAACACAAAGTAAATATGCACATATCTTTACACCATGTAGGGCAGCTATAAATCTTACTCTTTGATAACAGCTGTACTGCAGCAATCATTTGAGTAGTGCAGCTGCCACAACAATATCAAATTTTATAGTTAAAAAGCAGTCAAAACTTTAATGGTACAGTGGAGGTAGATATATATTGTGCCATAAATAAACATTATCTAATGAAGAAATGAAACATGTTTATTTTTCCTTGACATATCGTTCAATATCATATATCTTTGCTCCCGCAAGCTGCTATAATAGCAGCCATTATACTTCAGCATGTATAACAACAAAGTCTGTAGTTGGGCTAATTACGCTGGATTTAAATGAGGGATGGGAGAACTTCAGACAATGTGGCCTTGCAAGCAGGGCTTTCATTTCAACAAAGCAGTATCTTACCGTGTTATCGGAGCTCACATGTGCTGGCAGAGGTTCTGAAGAGGTTGGGAATGCAGTGAGAAACGAGTGGGTTTTCCCCTTAGACGATGACTTGTGCTGTGCCTGTGTGACAGGGTGTAATCGATCTGGGGAGCAGGAGACCATGAGAACTGATGCACTGGTTCAGACAAGCAGTCTCTGCTGCATTACTCAAAATCTCTGAATCCTTTCACAGCTCTACCAGTGGCTGGCTCATCTCCGGCCCAAGGCAACAACGTGCCTCAAACATGGTTTCCACGGATTTCCTGAGGTTTCTGGGATTGCTGGTGTGCTCACAGCCTGGGGAAGTAGTGACAGAGCACTGATGGCACCTATGGAGGTGTTCTCCTGCCTACTGCACAAGGAGCAAATGAGGGCATGGAAGTGTGGAAGAGGTCTTTAAAGATGCTAAAAATGTCTAATTTTGAAGAGTTCACAGAACACAACTCATCATGATACATAAGGAAGGGCCACAAAACAGTGCCTAACACTGTCATGTGTTTCTGTGACTTCACCTGAGCTAGAGTGAAGTTCTGAAAGACACCTCCCAGTCCCTTCTACCCATCACACTAAAAAGAGCTGCCTGGAAATCACCACTGGATGCACTTTGAATGGCACTGAAATGCTGGTGCACACCAAGGGCAGACCAAACCCTGTCTGATCAGTTCCAGGATGTCCATGGAACAACGCCAGTCTCAGTTTAAGAATAGTGTCAAAAAATAAACGTGGTAGATTTGAGGTCCCCAAGCACCAGCTACTCTCTTCTTTACATCCATCCTGCCTGCTCCACTGCTCTCTAGAATCATTAAGGTTGGAAAAAAACTCTAACACCATCGAGCACAACCATTAATCCAGTACTGCCAGGTCCACCACTAACTCAGATGTGGCCTCAGACCACTAAATAAAAGACGAAAACCCACAACTACATGTGACACAAGATGAGAAAGACAGGTGGGAGTGACAAAACAAACATTCTGGGTTCCAGCAACACCAGGGAAACTGGTAAGTAAAATTCATGAGCTCCGTTCCTTTAAAAATCTTCCTTGGGAAGTTGTGATTCCCCTCTTCACATCATAAAGATGATGCTGGAAGCATCCCTGCCAGAAGGGAGATTACCAGCTTGCCTGGAGTTTGCCTCCTGTTCAGTGTGGGTTCCTCTGAAGGTGACACACGGACACCCTGGTGGGAATTGCGACAACCCCAGGGGAAGCTGAGCCCTTGGAGATCAAATCCTCGACAAACAGCTTATTGCAGTTAAACTTTGTGCATGCCCACCATCAGAGATCCTCAGGGTGCTTTTTCTTGCCATCAACAGCACATTTCTCCAAAAAACCCCATGAGATGCTATAAAATAAACCCAACAGCTGTCAGCAGATGACAAATCCTAGATACCTTTTTGTCACATTGCAATCTATACAATTTACTCCATGATTACAAACAAATTGCTGCAAAAAAATTATTAAGTCCTGGCATTTAGAGAAGCTCTAGAAATTACTCACTCCTCTGGAATTCTGCATGACAAATTAGGACTATGCTTTGACTCCTAATAAATGCAGCTAGAGCAGAGTTTCATAAACATTCTTGAGATTTCTTCTGTAACAGCTTTATTTTGGCTCCCCACTTTTCCTGCTTAAACAAATGGAAAGGTTGGCTGATACTGTCAAAATACAGCACTTCTCATGAACCAGGAGTCATTTATTAATGTAATTTATTGTGCCTACATTATAAAACATAAAATCATATTTTTACTGGGGGACTTGCTCACTAAACAAACAAACAAACAAAAAATCACTACCCAAGCTAAGAATATTTTCTTTTAAAAGCAAAATTTTTGCAATTATGGATCTGTAAGTAAGATTATGTGCTTCCAGAACTGGCCTTTCAGAGGCCAGCAGGGTAAGTTTTAATGAACCATGCAATGTTGGGTAAGAAGAGAACAGATGTTTGCACAGCCATCAGGTAGACCTTTGTTTATATAAATGCACCACAGTAGATAATACCTAATACCTTTCTCATGGCTTAAAATAACCTTCCCACTAAAAATAAAAATAGGCTTTTTCCCAGTTGTGAACATGCTTAAAATCTAATTAACACACAGCTGACTGCATACCCACCAAACTGCTCGCACAGGGTCGGACCTGTCACCCAGCGTCACCTCTTTTATGACACAGCCTTAATCTCCTCCTTTGTCCTTATATTGCAGTTTTTGCTCTAAAGGTTTCTGCACTAAAAGAGTGGGAAGGTGAAGCCATAGTTCAATTCAATTTATTTTTATATTGCCTCTCATACAAAGTCTTTCAAAACTCCTTATAGTGAGAGATAAAATAATCATATAACACTTGCCAGAATTCAGCGTGGTGACTTTTACACTCGGGGTAAAAGCTACGGACCAGGAAAGCAAAATTTACAAAATTTAGAAACAGAGAGAACATTAATAAATATATATTGGTTCTGCACTGCAAAAGAAGAGGGAGGCACATCCCTTTTATGGAACATTCATAGCCTTCCTTTAGGTCTGAGGTTCTCTCAGAGTTCTGCAGATGCTCAGAGAGGCCTGTGCATGGAGGAGTGTAAGGGCAGTGGAGCACTGACTACAGGGCACAGAAATAGGAGTCAGTTGTTTCCCCCTCAATATGGAAATCCCAATTTCTGATCAGAAAAAGAGAAAACTTCAGCCTATCTTGAGAAAGAAATGCAAAAATGCACCGAGTCACCTACACTTGTATTCTGACAAACACAACACAGGAGTAGCCCCACAACCAGGGAGGGAAAGGTTTCTGCAACAAACAACTAGAAAAAGTAAAAACTACTTATAGTAACACCATACAGCAGCCTGTACGCGGGGACAGAGGCAGGAGTGGGCTTCATTCACCCTGCTGTACCCATCAGATCTAGAAAATAAGCACGGAAAAAGTGCCTCTTGGGCTCCTAAAACAACTCTACCCCATCCAAACAATGCTCACCCAGTTTATTCCCATATAACCTCGAGCAGCATGACAGAATGATGCTCCCCAAACCACCCGGATCATTAAATAAAGGGTGTTATAAATTCTGTGATATTGTAATTGTAAAAGTTTACTACATCTTTGAGGCCCATTGATTCAGAAGGCCACACATACAGAACCCTGGTAAAAGAGCATCTAAGGAAATATTGGGGCAACAGCTAATATTTCTTCCTACCTAGCTTCATGCCCACAGCACTCAACCCAAGTCACATCTTTATAACGCACAGTAAGAAAACACAATATATAGTAACTCATTTTCTGACCTTTTAATATTTCTGTCATTGATTGTCAGAAGTGAGGACGGCTCTCTATCCTAAGGTGATGGATTATTTAATTAACTATTGACCTTTTCAGTATCAGATGTTGACAATGAATGCACTCCTGTGTAAGCTGCCTCCTCAGGATGCTGTTCAGTTCTCCATTGCATGTTGATCTGTTCTCACATTTTGGTTATAATCCTAACATTTCTATTATTTTAATCTAAAAACATGACAAAGTCTTACGTCTAGTGATGAATACTTTTATGACCTACTGCTTTGAGTTTTGTTTTGAACTCTATTTCTAGCAGAATTTATATGAATATTAACAGAATTAAGTCTTTCATAGATAAAATCGTTTCTGCTGCTTACCTATGACTGAGGTTTCTGGCGTGCTTTCAGGACAACTTCTGCACCAGGAGGCAAAGAAGCCAGCATAGAAAGGAGAAATTGCTCATCATCTGTTCACACGGGTCAAGAGACGTCCCAGCCTAAAAACTGTAAGAATCATTTGCTATTATGCTTTGCCTTTGGGCCCAGCAAAGATTCCAGCCAGGAACATGACATTTATACCGAGCACCTTCAAAGATAAAGCATGTCACTACTTTCCCACAGGACATGCAACATGAAGCCTTGTTTACACACAAGCAAACTAAGTTAAGACTTTTTCTCCCCCAGAATAAAGAGAAAGGATCCAGCTCCTCATCATGGAGACCCAGAATCCCAGTGCTCCGTTCTCAGCAATTACATATTCAGCCACAATCTTTTTATAAGCAAACAAGGTATTTTCCTCCACGAGCATGTTGTTGGAACCAAACACTGAGCAAATGATCCGTGCCTCCAGGTTGTCAGAGAGATTTACATGTGACTACACAGCAGTTTGGGTATTCCACTGTGATTTCTTGCCAGGACCGAGTGAGCTGATTAATCAAACACATTCCTCATAGAAACCATCCAGAATTTCCCCAGGAAAAAAAGTTTGTAGCCTGGCACACCTTTGCAATAAGTATTCTGTGCTAATTTCATCTGTTCAATTAGAAAACACGTATTTGACAAACCAGGTAGCAGACAGAAGCTTTGGGGTTTTTTTTTCTCGTGTGCTAAACAGACATTAATGTTTTTTTCGAGGTGTTCCATTTCCTTAATTATTTTGGTAACTATATAACATGAAACCACTTCATAGGAATAACGTCCATAAAGAATATGAGCAGAGAATAACAATTAACAAATTTCCAGAAGGTCCGTTTACAACAAATAGTGTTCCCATTATTATTTTTTTTATTATTATATTTTTGTCTGTGAAAGCTTTCCTTTTGCATCAATCAGCTTTCCGCCCCGTAACCTGAGAGAAACCCCCGCATATGTCATCGATGTACCCAGATAGCAGAGTTACCAGTCTGATTTTTTTGTGATGTTAATACAATATTATGATAGATCTCTATTAGTGGGGAGAGCGGAGCGGCAGACAGACTCCAGCTCCTCTGACAGCGGCTGCTCTTTCTTTGTCAGTGTCAATCCGCGCCGGAATCGCGGGGAATGAGTGGATGTGACAGGAGAGGACCGCACCAATTATGGATGAAGGGATACTATCTACTCCCACTGGTTGATGTGATTTATTCGACGGTCCTCCTGCATTTACGGAGCAGCAGATTGTAGCTGCTTATGAAGTGACAAATAGTGCTCAATGACATTGACTGACTTGTCTGATCAATTTATCTCGTCTGAAAAGCGGCCGTGAACCGCTGTCCTTGCTGAACGACGGCACGAGCAGTCCTGGTTCAACTTTACCCGCGTGAAATCTCAAATGCCGTTAGAAAAGCATTACAGATTATTTCCCCCCTTAATCAAATAACACTGCAGTCCCGTACAAAGAATGAAAAATAGAAACCTTTCCTGCAGCTTTGCTTTGAAACGCACCTCTCTTAAAGAGTGCCTTGCCTTTGAGACCGCGTCAGTAGAACATTTTTATTATTTTACAAGTTCCTGAATATTTGATATATTTTGGTGGAAAGGCAATGTATCTGACGGAGGGGAAACAAGCGGAGTTTTCTTGCAAGAACCAACAAAGCAACTTTCCATGTTTTCTAGAAAAGTTGCCAACTGTCTTGATTTTATTGAGCCTTGAGTCATTAGATTCATTTTAAAATTCAGAGCTCTGGAATCTGGTGATGATGTAATCCAGCTTTTATATTAAAATCAAGAAGAAAAAGAAAAAAGGAACTTCCTGGTCTTGTGGTCAGAGAGCAACTTGAAAATGTGACTTCAGTGAACACAATATGACCAAAATCAAAAACAAAATTGGAAGCCAACTTACAAAGGCTGAAGGGTTTTGGAGGATTTTGAGAAGCGATCTTAGGACCACTGGAGCCTGGCAGGACTTTTTCACACCCAGGGTTGACAGCACAGGAATTTCTTAGAAGTTTGGCTCATTTTGATAGAGCTGTTGTGTTAATACCCTAATATTGAAAACTGTCAAACCCCCAGTGGCTGGAAGCCCTTCTGGCAGAGGGAGTTGTTAAATGTGAAGAGGTGGCAGAGCCAGACTGTTGGGTGCCCTGGAATTCTCGCTGCTCTCGGGAGCCTCAGCACAGCCCTTCCAGTAACACCGAAGCTCCACGATAAGGTGTTATTTGGCGCGAGCAAAGACCTCGCAATAATTCCTTCAAACAAACGCTGAATTAAAAACCATTGAGAAACCGTTAACAATTGTATTTTATCCAGCATCAGATTAGTATTTTTACAGGGTCATAATGTCGTGTCACACCTTATAAATAATACTTATGATATTTCTTGTATGAGGCAGGCACAGGAGTTGCCTGTGAACGGTAATTCCGTGTATAAATATGAACAAAGTTGTGAGGGAGTCCACACACACATATCAATATATATATATGGTCGTAGCATGAATAAATCAATGTCTGCATGTGGGGGGTGCGTGTGCGCCGTTCATTATATATTACAATATTAAACTGTTATCCATGCACAAGTATATTTATGTATATATTTCAATTTATTAGAGCTAGGCAGGCCTTTACAGACTTAATAAAGAGCACAACATTATAAGCCAAGAACCATTTTTCCCTTTCCCTGTATTATTCAAATTTATTAAACAATATTTCACATTTGTTTGACACAATGTCAAACTCGGGACTCCTAAAGAACTGCTGCAGCTTTGGAACTGTTATGCTTTCTTGGACTTTAATCATTTTTGGCAAGGCTCCATTTCCTGTCAGAAAGTGAAACAGCTTAGGAATGTCATTTTCACGAAAGAAAACAGAGAGAATCCGAGAGGAAGTTCTCCTCCACTCCAGAGCCCCTAAGATACTCAAACACACTCGCAGGAGGGCTGGAATACATCAAACATTAGCAGAGGGAAAAGGACACACTTTTCCCACATTAAAATACATGGATAAAGTTGAACTTTTGCTAAAAATAGTTCCCATGACTAATCCTATTAAGTTTTTAAAAAATTGGGCCGTATCTCCCTTGAAGTCAAATTGTTTTTTAACTTCAGAATGACATTAGAAAAAGACTCTAAAGTGCCTTTGCTTAAGTCAAAGTCCCTGGAAGATTATTTTTTCTTCTCTGTTTTTTTTTTTTTTTAAAGTGAGATATGAAAAATGAGGGCAGGAGCATGGATCATTCTTCTAAAAGGGCAATTTACCTATTGAAGAGGTGGGGAGTATCAGTCTCTCCCAGATCATCACTTATGATTTATAGTGTAAAAGAGAGGCTCCCTCTCCATGGAAGAGGTTCAAGGGAGCAGATTAAAACTAACCCTTCACTCTGCCAGCTCGGTGCCTACAGGAGCTGAGCACAGGGAAGAGGCAGAGTGGTATGAAGCCCTGCAATGCTTTTGGGACAAAAAACACTTATTTTCTTCAATCAGAAGGCTACTTACACTAAAAAAAAAAAAAAAAAAAAAAAAAAAAACCAAACACCTTGACTACTCGTTGTGATGGGGAAACAAGTAATGGCCAGATGGATTTTCAGAACACAACCCACACCCCACCAGGAAAAACACTGCACTAGGAAAGTTAGCAGTTCTCACCACATCTTGGCCCCGTTGGCAGTAAATAGAACTAAGGACTTCTGACAACCACCAGATCCCTGTACAGTTTATGAATCCTATTTGAAGCTCATCTAAGTGCTTTTCTATCAGACCAAACACTTTCCAAGGTTTACACCACCCTTGTTTGTCCTAACATCCTAGACAGAAATCCCAAGATATGGTAATACCACAGTTTTTTCAGTGGGAGAGCAGAAGGAAGTTGGCTGCAGAGGAGGGTGAGAATCCATTCCTAAAGGAAAAGCCATTTGCAACAGGACACTGAGATAAAAAGGATGTTTATCTCCTTCAAGGAATTTGACCTAAATCCAAACAGCACTCATTGCACAACAAGGAAAAGCAGGTAGGTTCATCTATTGCACTTTCCCTAGGATCAGGTTAAATACCAAGTGCTGGGATTTCAGAAGACTTGCAAATGTCTTAGCCCTGTTTGCTTTGGTTGCAACGCTTGCTTAAATCTGTGTGTTACAAACCCCAGCGGGGCACATGCTGCCCTGGGGACCAGATCAACGAGCCCAAGCTAAGAGGACATCCCAGCACCACAGTCCACAGGACCCAAACACAGGAGCCCCAAAAGAGAGCACCCAGCTGGAAAAGCCTGAGCAGAGCGTCACATGCCTCCGAAGAAAAGGTGAAATCCTAAAGAGAGAAAACATGAACAATACTTGTGCTAAGAAAATCATGCATGTTTCTGGCTCAGTCGTGAGAAAGATCAGGATTTGGTATTAAGGAATTGAGAAGGAAGTTGGATAAGGAAAAATAAAATAGAAGCTAAAATTAATATCTCATTTCACTAGAAATTTGCACTTTCTGTGGTTTGCTCATGGATTTTTCTATGCATAGATGAGCACAGAGCACAAGGGGATGAGGAATGGAGGGGTCATGGGAGTTGTTTACTTCCATAAATCTTCACATCTCCCAGTTTAAATTCATCCTCCATCCACCTTCTGCTCACCACTGAAGAGGGAATGAATGCAGGAGCTCAGACATCATTCAGGTTTGCACAGGTAGATGCACACAGTCATTCCCAGAGGGAAGGGAGAGAGCAGAGCATGTTACAGTAGGAAAACGACCCCCTTTTCATGTGCTTTTTCCCTCCGTCTCTTGGACAGCCAGGTCAGGTACGATGGGGTGGTCCCAGCATGTTACACACACACCAGGGGACTGTAAAAACTCTCAGTGTCGGCCCACATCTGCTTTCCTTGAAGTCCTCCCCCCCACCCACACTTCCATAGCAGCTGAGTGAGGTCAATACCGAAACACTTGTGAACACGTCGCTCCTTCCCACCCCCCACTCAAAACCCTTCTGGCAGCACTGTTTTTCTTTTCTGCCCCCAGCTGAGCTTTCATGGTGCTCTCTGATGTTCCTGCAAGGAATAACTCATTCTCCCAGCCCCAACCTGTGCAATAGGTACCTTCAGTCTTCCCATCGCACTCCTGCCAGTCACCCCGACACTATCTTCTGCCTCGGATCAGATTCGCTGCTGAACCTCTAATTCCCAACCGCACGTGGCATTTTTTTGTTGTCAAAAGTATAACTTTGCGTTTTCACTTACAATGTAACGTCCTGTAGCAAGTTAGTCACCGAGGAACATTTCCAGTCATTTATTTTCCAGCACAGACTACAGGTTTCCATGGCTATATTCTGCAGAAAAGAAAAAAAAAAAAAAAAAAAAAAAAAAGGGAAAAAAAAATTCCAATTGTGTAGATGAAATACTTCAAAGTCTCAAACACTCAAGCCATCACTAACACATGTAATAATATAAACTGGAATGAATTTTCAGGATGTAGTAGGCTAAAACTCAGCTTTTGGAGCGGCAGCGTTGAAGTGCACTTTGACAAGAGCCCTCCCCGTCACCCCCTCCCCACTCCAACTAACTCTTCCTTACCTCACCTTTTTCTCATGCTTGGCCCAGGCTCACAGCAGCTGGCAAACACCCACTGACACCAGAGCCCACGAATTTGTCCAAGCTACAGCGCAGTCTGCACTTCTGACCCGTGTGCTCCCATCACCATAGTGTCGGTTTATACTGTAAACCCATGAAGTCAACTCATTACATGTTCCGCCAAAAATCTCTCCATTCCTCAGCACCCAATCTTCATTCCAGCTCATCTTTAACTTCACTGTACTGTTTATACTCCCCTGCATGTTAAGGCAAGCATGGAATCATTTGAGTTGGAAAAACCCTCTAAGATCACGAAGTCCAACCTTTGGAGAATTTGGAGAGTGAAGTCCATACCTGGAGCTATAAACCTATTTTTCTGTAGCTGAATAAGTGTAAGGAAATTACTGAACTTAGTGAATTTAATAAAACAATTGGGAAAAAATAAAATAAAAAAAAAGAAGAAAAACTCACAAGAAACCATAATATTAATTAGCTGTGAAGTAATGATCACCATGCCCATTCTTCTTGTTATGCTGTCACTTAAATCCCAGGCTTTTTGCATTCCCATTGCTGCAGGTGCCTCCGAAACAGCAGTTCACACATTACGCTTCATCCCCCTCCCTTCTGTCCCAGCCTGGTACCTCCTCGAGGGTGTCACATGTCATCCATTTATCTTTCCTTTTTATCAGCCTGCTGGGCCACTCAGAGGTGGACAGAACTTCTTGTGGCCTCCCTCCTCACTGTTTCCCCCCCACCAAATTTCCATTTATATCTAGATCCTTCCATGCCCAACACAACCTAATGGGCAGGAGAAGGCCTGAGCCCAGGTTGTTTTAACAATGCCTTGAGGGGCTTATTCACCAAAGTTCGACGCTCTGATGAACAGCTTGCTGCAGCTCTAATGGTAAGGCATATAAAATGCATCATACATTAAATTTAATGTTGCCTCATTAGTCTTAATTAGATTCCTACATTACACCAGGATTATAGTTTCTTCGTGTTTATGTTTGCTCCTAAAATAAAGTCTACACCACACAATAGTTTGGTGTACTTTCTAACCTTTGAATAAATATGCCCTGACTGGATACCTATGGATATTCTTAACCCTGAAGAAACAGAAATTAGGTGATGCTACAATTGCCCTTTGGACAAAGAGGCTGTGTTAGGTCAGTCACAGAGGAATAAATTTAAAGGGAAAAAAAACACAGCATGTAAACATTAGAAATTACTCATCTTGTGTTTTAAGAGGTAAAGGGGAAGAAAGGGACTGTTCATTTCAAAGAAATAAAAAGCTTTTCTATATCTATGAATGCTTTGATAGCTTGCTGCCATGCTAATTAATTTTGTCTTCTGGATCAGGTTCTTCACAGTTTATTTACTTTCAGTTGTAAAATTTGTTTCCAGGTGATGCCACTAATTCATCTTTAAAGCCTGTCTAGAACTTGGTGCAAGAGCAGAGCTCATCCCATGATTAATCATAATGCCCTGCACCGGGACCGCACGTCAGAGGTCAGCAGAGAACAGAGACAACCACCCGAATCACGGTTTCCACTGTTGACAAAAACACCACCCTAGAAATGCAGCTGCTTTAGCAAAAGCCCTTCTTTCACCCAAGGAAAGAAACCACATGTGGTACCTGCTTGGTCTCCTAGTGCTGGTGAGCTGTTCCCCGAGGCAGGCGTTGGCCCCCAGCTGCGGCATCACCTCCACCTGCTGCAGCTCAGTACATGGTCTTGTATGGCAATCCCATCTAAAAAGATGTTCATGTTTAAAATAAATAATTATTGATACGTTTGGGTCTATTTTACGTTAAAACAGTGTCATTTATAAGATCAGACCAAACTGACTTTATTTTCATAAAGCCTGTTTTCATTTAATAGGAAAAAGCCTGGTTACATCACGGAATCAGATTTCTTTTCAGAACACTTTTTCTCCTACTATTTAATAAAATGTTAGAGCATCCCACTTTTCTTTGCAACTAATTATACAAGTAATTTTAAATTTCAAAAAGGTTGGGAAAAAAACACCATTTTTTTTAATGTCAAACTAAAACTTGATTGTTTTAAACACTGAAAGGATGAAAGCTGGTTTACCAAATGTTGTCATTCCTAATATTTTTGCCCGGATCTTGCCATGAAATAGTTCGGCCTCTTGAAACTTTTCCTTGCCCAGCACAGGGTGCAATTCATACAATGTCTTTCCAACTGATTTATCCAAGCAGTCACAGTAGTATAGGAGCAAAGAGAAGCCAATTAGTATTATTACCAGTTAGTGTTCTGCTATTTCTGTTCTGATATTTTAAAGATTATTTCCTTTCATGTTTCATACCATTAATTTGATAAAATTTAATAAAATTTCATTTGAATTTGCATGTGGCCAGTTTTACTTGTTAATTAGAATTGGGAGAATATTATTGAAAAGACAGTGTAAATCTATATATTTCACTTGCTTAAGGGTTTAAAAGAAATTATTTTGTCCTGTTTGGATTTACCCTTTTCAGAAATCTTTGCACAAAAATGAGCATTTGAAGTTTCTCAATATTTCAGTGGTCTCACCATGTACACTAAAACAACATTATTTCCTCTGAGATAAAACAGGTTTTGAAAAATCCTTGCCACGGCTCAGGAAACAGGGAAAATGCTTAGAAAAATTTTCAAGAACTACCTGGCTTTATAAGGAGACCAAAGTCTAAATGTTTGTATCACAGACAATACTGAAAGAATTATTTAAATGACTAAGAGTGTGCATGTACTGATTTTGTTCAAACTTGAATTTAAACTTTTCATCCAGCCAGGCTACAGTAGCGCATTTTCCCTAGGAATGACATCTTGGGAAAGGCCTATGCAACTCGGAAAGGAAAAGATTTACGTTTTCTAAAATCCCCTAATCCTGCCTTTTTGCAGTCTGTCCATAAGTTGTTACCTTTTTCCTGAGGGGATAAAAAGCTCAGTTGGTTTCTTCAGTTCTTTGAGGGCTTTGTCTTATATCCACCAGTGAGGGAAAGACGGAAAAAAAGGCCAGGTGACTCCTGGGGCAACACTGCAGCTACAGAACATCTTAAGTCCCAAACAAACCAACAAAACCCCCAGAAACACAGAAAACTTCTTCCATTTTTCATCATGGATTCAGAGAATACAAAAATATTTCAGTAAATATGGATGAGTGACATGAATGGGCTACGGATGGATTCACAGGAGGAGAAATGACTGGATGCACATGTGTACACTGGGTGTACATATCGTTAGAAGATAATATCATGTATAATTACAGTACAGTGTTGAGCATCTGAAAGAGAGAAGGTATTAAAGAAAGCGATTACTAAATTACCAGTTATTTATAAAAGATAAGAAATTGATGCCCAAGAACAAACCACCACTTTTATCTTAAAACCACACAAAGTGTTTCAGAGCGGGTAAAACTTAGCAGAATCTCTTCTTTTGCCAAAAGGCCTGAGAAAAGTCAGCTTTGCCTCTGGTGTGGGTTGGCTGCCGGGGTGGGATGCAGCCAGGCAGGACACATCCACCTCCCTCGACCTGAGATCATACAACATCCAGCAAAAGAATAATAGATGTCGTAGGAAGGCTGAGACTCCTCGTTGTCTTTTTATTGCCTTGCTGTGGTGGCCCACTGGCAGCAAGGACAGCCAGCCATGCTGGGCTTCACTGGGAAAGGCTCCCAGCGTGGCTGGGACCGGATCCATGGGAGAAGGGGAGCGTGTGAACCCCAGACACCCCACGCTGCAGACCAGACCTCCAGATGTTGGAAGAGGAGCGAGCGACGGAGGAGGCGGCAAGGGCGGTTGGTGATCCTGCCGTCAGGAACTGCTCAGCTCCGAGGAGCTGGCAGGAGATGAGAGGTAAGTCGTGCTCTGCAAAGAGCTGCAGCAACTTCCTCCGGAGCAACGGGGAACGGAGCAGAGGGCGGCCGCACATTAAATCACTGCTTCAAGGCTTCCGCAGGTGAGGCCCAGCTGAGCAGGGCTCTGCACATCCCTCCCAGCCCAGCGCCCTCACTCCACTCTGCTGGCTGGACCCAGCCTTTTCATTTTGCTGGCTGCGGGGTGGATCCTGTTGGATTTCATCTGAGGCATACGGAGAGCTCTGGGACATCACCCAGAAGTGGATTAATTAATTAATCCTGCCTTTCCAGGCAAGGTTTGGACGTTTCCGGGATCAGCCGTCCTCCTCGCACACAATGTGAGCTATTCTGGCAAGAGCCCCTCGGCCCGATTTGGTTTGAGTGACAAAAGATAATTTTATTGATGCGCAGCCTTCTGTGATGTGAGGTAGGAGGTCCGACCAGGCAAATCAAATGGCTTCTCCAGAAATATCACAGTGATTGATAACGAGGCAGTGATGCAGATTTCTGACACTTTTGATCCTACCACAAGCAAATGCTAAATTTAGACCCGAGGATTTACAAAGCTAATGCCACGCTGCTTTAAAAGTGATTGGTGAAAGATATACATAGTTTAACGAAGACTAAATGTTATTCAATGAAGACCTTTTTTTTTTTTCAATGACAAAACAAGACTGTAACAAGCAGGATTTCAAAAATATGGGGGGGGGGAGAAATTAACTTGAAACAAAGCTAGGTATAGAATAGCAAATATGCTATTGGAGTTTAATTTCATTTTTAATGGAGAGGTCATACACTGTATTTTGATTTCACTATTGTATATGACCACCTACATGTGGATACATGTCAACTATTATATGGGGTGTATAAGGGATGTAACTGGAAGCACTTAAACAAGGAAGATGACTGACACTTGCAAGAAAAGCCTTTATTAAATGTCTATGTTTTGTTTCATTAATCATGTATGTTCATTAACCAATCATGGTAATTTATTATGCACTGTTTGAAGACATCTTGCATTACAATGGTGTCATTGTCACTTTGATCATCTAAAGATCTCACAGGGTGACATTTGCAACCAAAGGACCTGGCTCCTCTGTACGTGCTGCATGAACATGTAGTGGAGACTCAGAAGTGTTAAAAAAAACCCACAACAAACCTACAGTACAATGCTGTTTGCAGGATACAGAAATTAATTATGTAGCTCAAAGATAACAACCCACAAATTAGGTAGAAATATTCAGGTGAAGTGATTTGCACATGATTTTAATAGTGGATAAGCACCAAAAGGAGATGCTATTCATTTTATCATGTAATATTTGATCATGAAGTGTTTTGCTAGCTTGTATCACGCTCGATCTATACAACAATCTGAAAAACACGCTCTTTGCAAAACAACCTCAAAATGTTCTCAAAAGTCTTGGCTTTCATCACTGCCTGCTACTGCATTTATATAGTGAGAAACTAAATATATGTTTGTCAAAAGATAGTTGGAGGCATCATTACCAAAATGCAGTACTTCCTTTCCCCTTAGTCTAATGGCCATTGCAAGAAATGTTGTGAACCTGAGAATTAGAGAGAGTCTGATTTTATGGAACCAAGGTTTACAACTTCTTCACTGCTCATTTCTGCCTTCTATTGCACCTTTCATAAACCTACTGATTAATATCAAACAGTGAACAACTCTGACAAGCAGGATTACTAATCCAACATAACTGTTTATAGTGTGAATGAAAAAAGTGCTCCTTTTCCAGCCACCACACTTAATAATAAATTCCTGTTGTACTTAAATGTTGAAGGGATTACATAACTGTCAAAGTTCCTTTAAATGTTAAGGGTAGTAATCATATTAAAGACATACTATACAGAAGCAAAAGCAAATGTCAGTTTAGTTATTATTACCATATTTGCATGGAGTTTGAAAATATGAGGCCAGATTCCCAAACACGTCACGTTCGGGCTCGTTGCGGCTGAGCAAAGAGGAAAAGGAGCTGCAAACCAACCCCGCCAGTCACGCTGTGATCCTGTGCCATGTAAGGGGCAGAAAAAAGGGGCTTCACGTGCCACAGCACAGCACAGGGCTGGTCTGGATTACACCAGCTGAAACAGGACCACCAGGACAATTGTGCCAGAAAGACGGAGGGGAATACCACGCATTCCTCCTCCCTCTCTCCCTCTTCCGCTGCGCATACTTCTCGCAAGAAGGCTGTTGGGTTGGCTCAATACTATCCCAGGACAATTCTGAAGCGCCCACTTAAGACATGCTTATGACAACTGCGACCCTCTTGGGCATCCTAGAGCAGTGAGCGCCAGGAATCTGGTGCAAACAAAATCAAATATGCAGATGCTCTCCATGCAGTCTTTAGATACTGTTCCTCTGACCTCTGCTATTGGCTTTGACAGTCCTTATTAAACACCCAGGAGTCAATTAGTGCCTTGGTAACAAGCAACATTATGAATTGTCAAATATTTCCAGAGAAAATTATGATGCAATAATTAAACTATTGGGAAAAAAAAAAAAAAAAAAAGAAATCTAGAAAAGCCAGAGCAACAAAAAAACCCCAACAAACAGAATTCCAAAGCCAACGAAGACCTAGATCTCGAATTACACTCTATATTTACCTCCTTCCGTGTATTGGAATCATTTGCAGGATTATAACCTGAGCCTGTTGCCTCCCCACACTACGATTATTGGCAAAGAAACAATTCTTTGACTGTCTTCCAGTACTCTTTTAAAGGACCGGGGTTATTCACGCAGAACCCCACCCTGCATCCAGCAAGACAAGAGGAATGCTTGCCCGTGGAAGTTATGTGCACGCAATGAAACTCCTGTTCCCAAGTTAGAAATGGGACCCCATTATTAGCATTCCTGATATTCATAGCACTGCTCACGTTCCACAGCACCCAGCACCGCTCAGGCAGCAGCCTCAAGGAAAAAGATGTCTAACCATGAGTTTTATATTATCATTAATACAGTTCTTTTTTTGGAATTACTCACCTGCAGAGCCCTGCTGCGGTGCTTGCTTTGCAAGGTAGGACTCCAACCATAGTCTCCACCAACCCAGTTAGTGCTGACATCCTGGAGAAGCATCAGTGTTGAGACTCTTTCTCCAGTGTCCCCTGAATGGTGCTCCTTGGAAGTGATCCACTTACACACTGCCACAACTGCCAGCTTTGGCTTATAATAAATAGAACAATGAAAAGGCAAAGAGGAGCAATGTTATTAATCCACTGCACATTAAGGTCCAGGGACAGTTACAACGTGTCTGATACCAAAATATTAAGCATTGTCTGGTAACCTACTTAATGCTGGGTGGAAAGCAGTCTCCCACGGCTCAAGAATCCCTGAGATGTTGAACATTTTCCTCTACAAACTCAAAAATTCAAAACATTTGCCAATAATACACGTGTAAGAATAGAGATGTCTCTGGATAGGGTCTAGAGAAGGTCAAATTGCTTTGAAACATTGTCTCTTTTTTTAGGTTAGTTATCACTATGGCAGTGATAAATATTTTGTGAAAAATCTAAATAAAGTAGGCTGGATGTTGCATACTTAGAACGGGTGTCACTAGAGAACTTTTTTTTCCCCCCACGTAAAATTTCTAGAAAGGATTTTGACAACTATGTTAGTGTGGAAATCACCATGGGAAGCGCGTTGGCCCCAAGGCATTCGATGACCTACTATGTGTTCCATCACTACGTCTGGCCCCTCTTCATGTCAGCCTCTTCCTTTACAGGAATTTTGAGGAAGAGGGGAAATTGGTCATGCTCTTTTTTCTCAGTATTCTTTGCTGAGAAAAACTATCAAAACAAGCTTGGTTGGGTTTTTTTGGGTTTTTTTTTTTGTTTTTTTCAATTTCTTTCAGTTAGTAATCCTTTTTTTAATCTGCGGTTTAGTGTTTGTCCCCAAAGAGGAGACCCTGTGGCTCAGCAGATGGTCACCTTTGATGGTTTCCTGAGGTTTGGAAAGGTTTAAAGAGGGAACCCCACACTCCTTCACTGGATCCTGAGGTCCCCCTGGCCCGTTGACATCTACCATCTAATGCCTGATGACAGGGCAATGGAGACTGCATGTTTCAGCTGCGTTTCTAACACTATCAAAGCCCCTTTCCCTTGTAACTGAACTGTTCTAATTATGCACATTTCCCTTTGCTGTATTCCTCAAGGTCTTGTCTCACCAAATGATGTAACTCTTGATTACAGCTCTTGTATTCAGCTTGTACGACGAGGCTGAAATACTCCTGAACACCTTGATGACAAGTACATGGATTTGCCTGGCAAAACAATAACCACGCTAAAGCTCTTTTAACATCCTGGTTTCTTTGCTGAAAGCATCTGCCTATACTGTCAATTCATCCTGTGCCTCTTGGGTGTCTGACTTCAGCATAAGTATGCAAGTCCTATAAATGAATACATGCCGCTGGGGGTAGCACTTACAGTAGAAGAGTATCGTCTCATGAGTGATAAGGGTGACAGAAGTGCAAAGCAGAGTTGAGTGGATCTGGCACTCACATTGCGAGCAACACAGCATCCGTACGGGGAGATTTTCCCACAGAATGACACGCAATAATTTATTCTAAGCCCTTCCAACTTGTGCGTGTGGTTGTTTTTTTGATTTCCTCCCCTCCCCTCCTCTGCGAAGTTGCTATCTTCTGCAGCTCTTCTCTAAATAACTGTTTGAGAGAAGATGCCACTGCTAAAATGAAATACATCATTCGAGGGAAAGCTAATCAGTCTGACCAAGTAAATAATTACTAGTCAACACAATTCCCGCACGAGTGCATTCTATATCACTGATAGAACAAGAGTGTTTTTTATTGGGAAAACACTGATGGTCCAAGGTAACAGTTTTTAAAAGACTCAATTTTTAGTTGCTCGTTATAAGCAAAATAAAAACATGCCTCACAAAGTTTTGAGCAGGAAATGCTGTTTTGCCAATGACAACCCTGCACTGAGTATTCCAACTTCCAAAAGGTCAGAGCATGAAGGGCTTCCAGATCCCCCCATGCTATGGAGCAGAAAAACTCTTATCCTGAGCCAGACGGGTTTCCCAACACATCTATTGTCAGGTCTCCAACCCCAGCCACCACCAGATGTTCCAGCAGATGCAAGAGCGGGTGAAATAAAGGTGGCTGTGGGATGATCCTTGTCTTTTGAAGGAGATCAAAGATGCTCCAACCACATATGACCTGGAACTAGATAGGTATGGGCACTGTGCCATCACATTGTACAGCCATAAATTACAATGTGACTTGTTCCCATATATTGCTGCCCTGACGAAAACTTCTGCTGGAAAGGGCAGAATCCAGTGATCCTGGGGTTTGAAGTCACAGTGGAAAAGTCTGAAACATCCCTGGTCACCTATAAACATTCTTTTCTCTTCCCCCTTTTGTCCCCCTCAACTAGACCCTCTCTCTGTTGCTGGTTGGCTGCACTATTCAGCAATTTGGTAAAAATAGCTATAAAGTCAAAAAATTCCCACATATTACTACACTTATCCAATACATAAACTCAATAGAATGAAATGTATATCTTGGACAAATATTTCTACTAGCATTTAAAAACTTCCATTCCATTGAAATACAGAAATTCAAGCAAAGGCAACAGAAACCTGCACCTTTCCCCTGGAAACTTTGCTAAGCCTCAAGCCTATGCTCACGTGTCCATGAGACGTGATCCTCTTGCCTCTCTGCTGCCTGTTCTCCAGCTGTTGGTGGTTAGAGCAAAAGAGACAGGGAGACCAACACTGCTCTTCAAAACATTTCTGCTTCTCTGTCAGTGACTTTCTGCCTGCAGCAGCCAGGGCAGAGACCAGCTCTTAAACATCCTCCTTTAGACTGAAATTCCCAACACCAAAAAACCAGCATTAAGAGGAGGCAAGCACTCTGAATTAGTTCAGTTAGTCCTGGTTTTCTTAGGCAGCAACCTCAAAATATAAGCACAGCCTTCCCAACACAAGCTTAGAATGTCAAATAAAGGTCACCATTTTATTATTTTTAAACCAGCTAAGTAAGAGCCTTAAAATGTCCAAAGGGAAGAGAAAGAGTAATGATGTTCCAGTTTGATCTAACAAGGCTTAAATATTAAGATCCTTTTTAAGGAGGAAATCCATGTGGTGAGTAACCAGCTCTCACCTTGGTGTTGTGAAGAAGTAGGAAAGGAGGGGAAGACCCATGTAACTTTTAAGAAAAGTACTGCACTGTCTACAACAATTGGTGGATTTGAAAAGCAAGATTATCAGAGATAAGAATTCACCACAGAGATCTGGCCTAGATTTAGCAGACATATTCTTGGGGTGGTAATCCCACAACTGCAGCACCATAAAAACCACATAAAATATGTAGACAGCAAACAAATATATAAAAAATATTACTAGCATTAACGAAGAAGAGGAAACAGAACAAAACTGGTTTGAGAAGTAGCCTGTGAGGTACTAAGCAGGTCTGTTCCACCACGTACCTGTGATGTTCTCAGGGCCTTAGTGCAGGAACACATGAATCATTGCTCTGAGCGTATGCAGATCTTTGTGAGACCAGTCTTAATAGATTTCTGTAATACATACATGATTTAAAAACATATTTTCATTTAAAAGTTCAGTTTTGTAAGCACATCAAAGATTTGCAAATGTAGATTTATTTCTTTTAATAGTGCATATTAATAATATTGATATAATTATCACTATTCATATTTGAAGACTCACTAATACAAATTTTTCAAAGATTGCTTGAAATTCAAAATGGGGAGTAAAGAGATCCATAATTTAGTGGGTAGAAGTGGGAGTCAAGTTTTCAGGAGCCTAATTTTCCCTGTGTTTAAATATTGCAGAGAATCAATGCAAAGCTCTGAAATGAACTTTGGAAAAACTGTTCATTCCCTTTACTACATTTACCCGAAACGTAAACTCAATAGGCTAAAATTCATCTACTTTACAAAGATTTGGTGCAGCTTAATAGAGTGCTTTGAGATCTTGTGATGAAAGAGTGAACCCAAGTACAAAGTAATATAATAAAGATAGCACCATTAATTAGAATTATTAAAATTCATACACTAAAATCTATAATCTAAGCAGTAGGGACAAAGTTATTCATGGGTGTTTAAAATAAGGAAGAACATTAAGAATACTAATTTGGACAATTGAACCCGGCATACCAAAATCGTCCTTTTTTGTTCTGTTTAGTCTTTGGGGAACAGAGAAGTTCACATAGAACAAGGACAATAAGCTGCTGTGTCTACAGTCTTTGATTTGGTTTTTTAGACGGTCAGTTAGTACTCAACAGCAAGTGCTAGAGAAAATCAGCCATTTCTGGAGCAAACAGTGATGTGATGGGGTAAAAGATGCCTTTTTTTCATTTGAAAGGTGGAGACTAACAATCTCGCTGTCTCAGGAGGTTGCTGAGGCACTGAGCAGGGAGATGGTTGAAGGGGGCTTTGAGTAACTTGATCTAGTGGATGGTGTCCCTGTCCATGGCAGGGAGTTTGAACTGGATAATCTTTAAGGTTTCTTCCAACCCAAACCATTCTGTGATTCTGTGAATGCCAGTCAGGGGTGCAGTCCATGCAGAACCCAGCTTCTCATGCTTCGTGCCTCAGTTCTCAGACTTCAACCCTTTTTGCTAACTCCCTCAAGAGTAAAAAAGATGAGCCTCCACATGCAGCTTGTCTAAGCAGTACAGATGAACAACTGCGGTGACTGAGCCCTTCTCTGTCCCATCCTGCCACCTCCACGCAGCCAAACCTCATCCAGCAGACAAACTTACATATGCAAAGCTCTGCTTGAAGGCAGCTGGACCATCCAGCAACAGTGGTGTCCAAAATAAGCTACAACAATGGCCACATCAGCTATCTGCTGCCAGCCTGGGGACTGTGACTAACTTACGCATACATTTGCATAAGTTATATAAAAATGAATGTATAATGTTATATTTATCTGTACTTGCATCTTCTTTGATATGAGTGGATGTTGCTTGTCCACCCACAGTAAAAACTTACAATGTTGTAGGCTTATAAATACAGAGAGGAGGAGAGCAAATTACAACAGATTTCTCCTAGGTTACGCTTCAGATGTTGCTCAGAGGGATGGAGTTGTGGACAACAACTTGGGCTCATAACACATCAACAAGCTGGCCATCAATATGGCACCATTTCCCGTGCTCTTGGGTTCCCATGGATGAGGGAGTCAGTCTAACAACTTCACTGCTTCACCTACATTTCCCATTGCATCCAAGATCCTTGCACCAACCCCATTAGTCACAGTCCCCTGCCTGCACTGCATCTCTCTGTATCCCACCCCAAACTGGGCACAAATGTGGGAAACCGGTGTCTGAGCCAACTCCCACTAGAAGCTGGTGGGAGTTTTCCTGTTGACTTCAAAGTGAGCTGGAGCAGGTTGTCACTGCATAGCAAGGAAGATGATGTTCATCATGATTTATAAGCATGATTTTCTGTTCATCTTTCTTCTTCCTAACTTCATAATCCCAGTTTCCTGGAGTAAAGCCATGGGTTGCTGTTCTGTAGCTGATTTACAATAAACAGAAGAAAAACTCTGCAAACTTGTATTTTACTGTCAGTGACACACACTTCAAATTCCTTCTGTATTCTCAATGAAGAAAAAAATCACTACAAAGATCTGGAGAAAATACAGTATCTGGCTTAATCCCTAATTGAAGAAGAGTAGATTGTTATGGAGACACAAATTATATTGTACATAATGAATTTCATCAGAATACAAATATTACAATATTGCTTTTTTGCCTTTCAACTGGGGAACATCCTATTTTAAACTTGGGAATCATTCAGCTTTCAGATTTCTCTGAGTAGTTGCAAGGAGACTTGGAATTTCAAAGTAATTGCAAGGGTATGTGAAGCTCAAATCCAACTTAATGACAAAGGGGAAGAGAAACGAAGAAATCTCAATTAGCGTATCAGAGATAACTAGATCCAGTTTCTGGGTGAACAGTGTCAGATTGGTACAAGGAAACAAAACTCTCGTTTAGGAAACATCAAGATTTTGTAGGAAGGGGGAAAAAAGGTCAGGGGATCTCACCTTCAAGTTGCCATTACCCCTCTAAAACATCAGTGCTCAAGGGGGGGTCAAACTCTCCAAGGTAACAAAGTGATTGAATGTTCCTCGCTTAGTTTTATTTATCATGAAAATTTTGGTTTTGCTTTAAAATTTACACAGTAGAAAGGTTTAATGTATTTAGATTCAGTAAGAGAATTAAAAAGTCCTACTAAAATTATGACTCACCCCACCTATATTTTGTGTCCGTATATATATATATCTATATAAAACAAGACCAATTCTCCAGGGTACATAATCTAGCAGTTCCCCGTCTCAGTATACAGAGATACATTTGTAGTTGTTGTTATTCCACACCCATGCACTGATCTCTGTAAATACAGGATTAATGAGTTTTCTTGAAACTTTCATTGTGTATCCAATTGAACACGAACATCTTCTTTGGATAACACAATATAAATTACCTAATTAAGACACATGATCTGTGTAATAAACCCACACATCTAAAACATGTGCAGCAAACAGTTTTTCAGCCCAAATGTGTCATTGGATTTTATTTTTTTTTTTATTTTCAATCCAGGGGGGAAAAAAAGTATGCCACATGTAGACTAATAGTCTACCAAATTTCCTTTTCCTTTTCTCCTTTCAATTACGAGAGCATTGTCGTTATACAAGTCTAAAACAGAGCTCCTCATGCTGGGAGATTTGTGATTTATTTGCAGTTTTTAACCAAAAAAATGGATATGTTCCATTTTAAAAGTTGGGACATGTCTGTGATGTTTTAAACTTATGTACAGCAGCAATATAGACCATTCTGTATCACCAATACAATTACTGCTGAATAAAAAATTAGGGTGATACAGAGTAAGCATAGCACATAGTAATGCCAACAGCACGAAGTTCCAAAGGGAAAATGTGATCCTAGAGTACATAAAATGGAGGATAACACATAGCAGCAGAGCCTTGCTCTCTCTCCCCTGTTTACAGCACTGTAAATAAATAAAAACACAAATAAAAAACAATATTAAAAAATTAACCAAAAAAAACCCCACAGAAAAATCAGATCTACATTAACACACAAAAAAATATCTGGCAAAGTCCCTGAAATTTACTTAGGAAAACAAACAAACAGACAAACAAAAATCACCCTATAATTCTTAAGATCTCTTACAGATTTAAACTCCACCTGTTTCATATATAAAAGAGAAGGGTTTTGATTCAAGTTAAATTTATTCAAACATAAAGAAGAAGAATCAAAGTCTGAAGGTCAGAAGTTAAGGCTAAGGAAATTTAAATGAGAAATATTTTAAATACTGGAAAAAAATTACAATAGAACAACATATTAAAACTTGTTCTTTCCTGTGGAAGAATATTTCTTGAGCTAAGGCTTTAGGAACTATTTAGGGTGAAGCATAAATTGGAAATATCATGGCAGTATTGGTGAACAAAGCCCTATGGCCTATAGATCAAGGGGTCAGACTAGTCCCTTCTGACCTTTAAATATAAGAGCAGCATTTTATTTAATGCTTCTACTATGTGTATTCTGTTAGTCCTGAGAATTACCAGTCACAATTAAACTCTGCATCATGAACGATCCTGAGCAAACAAAGACATTTCATGAGCTGTCCCCGAGAGTTTACAGCCTTTAAGCTCAGTTTTGCAACTTGCAGTGAATGAAGTTCCACATAAGTGGGATCATTTTCCCGAATTCAGTGATAACACAATACTGACTTTTATTACAATGGCATTTCTTCCATTTTGCCATTCCAGTGTTTGGGAGTTTGACTGCATTCCTTGCTAAGTAGCCTATTCTGTTTTGCTCATATGAGACTCCAAATTGCCATTTAAAATTCTAGAGTTTATTGACTTTAAACTCCTGGTGCCAGTTATTTTAGATGACAAGCCAGAATGCAGGAAGAGGCCTGTGATGGACACGACATGTACATGTTCCTGGAGAATACACTGGAGACTCCTCTCTTTGATCTGACCTCTCTAATACAGAAAGGTTTGTTACATTGGCTAGACAGATGATTTTCACATTTTAAGGCCTTAAATGTGCTCTTTTTAGGATTTATTAATCCTCATTTTGGCATACCTTATCTAATAAGGTGTCCCAGCATTAGTTATAGAATCCTAGAATGGTTTGGGTTGGAAGGGACCTTTAAGGGTCATCCAGTTTCAACTCCTCTGCCATGGGCAGGGACACCTTCCACTATCCCAGGTTGCTCCAAGCCCTGTCCAAGCTGGCCTTGGACACTTCCAAGGATGGGGCAGCCACAGCTTCTCTGGGCAACGTGTGCCAGGGCCTCCCCACTCTCACAGGCCTCCTCTAGACTTGCTCCAACAGTTCCACATCCTTCTTATGTTGGGAACACCAGAGCTGGATTCAGCACCCATTTGTTGAAACAGCCACACTTCGGAGGTCTCCTGTTTCTTTGAGGTCTAATCCTGATGTACATAGCTCTGGCTACTGGTGCCAAGAAATCACACATGCCATGCTTAAGCAGCACAGTTCATGTCCCCAGAATTGTTGTATTTCTAATCACCACAATAGTTACTAAAAGCTTGTGCTCCAGACTGGTGGGATTTGGTTTCAATTTTTAGCACACTATTTTCACTGCAGCCTACACCCAGCCACAGCTTATCTATCATTTGATTCTGACAGATACATATTTTATATTTTGACAAGCAGCCCACTTGACTGCTTTCCTGTGACATCATCTTATCTCTGAATGTACCAACCTGTTAATAACTTCATTTTCTGGTTGAATTTTTCCAAATTAAATTAAGCAGGCGAAACATGTTAAGCTCACCAAGTCCTCTTAACACTTCTGCTGAAGGGCATCTTCTGATAGCTTGATTTTGAAAAGGGCAGCATACAACCTGTTCAGAGAGGGATTTGGTCCAAAATATCAGGTTTATGGAAGGTAGAAGATTTTTCCCTCAGCTAACAAATGCAAAAAGGACAGAACACACAACTGAAAACACAAAAATTAAACATTTATCATCTGATAACTAATATTTTAAAGATTATATCATTATGTAATGGCACTTGAAGGAAACCCTTATGAGATAAAAAGGAGCAATACAATCTAACATAAACTAATTTTACATTTTTTCTGTTGTAGATAGAGAGCTGGTAGTTAAATATAGTCCAATAGTAGCATGAAATAATTTTCTCTCTATCTTGAGACAATAAAAAGTCAGCAGAAGCTTTTCTTTCATGTTAATTAAAACAATTTTAGGGGAAAAATCTTCTTCCTGTCTATACTATATAGTATTAATTAAATATGGGCTCTTTCATACTTATCTCATTCCGTAATTAGCTCTTCTGTGGAAGAAATACTGCACTGGACATGAAATCACAGGACAGTGACAAAATTTAATTGGATAACATGGACACAAAATCAGAAAAACCAGGCTCTTTTCCCAGTTGTGGAGCTCAGAACACTCCATCCCGTTCTGTGCCTCAGTCTGCTGCCATTTAAATTGAAAATGTTGCACCAAGAGAAGGAAAATCAATATGAAAACATAGCACAAGTTATTTATTTTTTTTCTTCCAGTTGTGTTACAAGGCCAAACACAGCACTCTGAGCTTCTCGAGGTTTTTGGGGCACTCGGGTTGCTTCAGAAAGAAAGTCTGGCACTCACAGAGCCACAAGCACCAATCCTGACCCACTGGTGATCAAGGAGAGGTCCAAAGCAGCAGAGCAACTCTGTGCCCAGAGGCGAATCAGCATCTCTGGCCAACTCCCCATCCCAGTGACACTCCCAGCAATGGATCTTTGTGCTCCAGACACATCCTGCCTTGGAGAAATGGGTTTGGCACCTGCCCACCTGAAGCCACCAGGACCGTGACAAGGAGAAAGCCCAAAAGCCCAATAGGTTCAGCACCAAAGAGGAGCCAAAAGGCTCTGACCACCTCACTTTCACTTTTTACCTGTAATCTTCTCTGCACTGAGAGGATGGATGAGGAGCTGAGAGAAAGGCTGATAATATTCCCCTGCAGTTACACCTTTGAAAGCCTGCTCAGAGACCTGAACTACACAAAATGCCGCAGAATAAATTACGACTACTGTGGGACTTCACTGGTATTCCTAGATTGCATTGCTTGATGTATCTGGAAATATCCACTTGGGGCCAAATCCTCATCCCAGACAATTTAAGAAGAGTATAACTTTTAGCACTAACAGGGTGTCAGACTCCAACAGGGAGTTCTGAAAACACTCAGTGGGGCTTTATACCAGCAACCTTCAAAGATGCTGAGTGTGAGAAATGTTGTGCAGCACTAGAGAAAGTGGCAAGAACGTGCCAGGGCCTGTCAGAGCTCATGCTTTCCCTATCCCACTCCACTACTAACTTCTAAAACAACCTTACATTTATTAGAAAACACATTAAAATTCAAGACCCTGATTTATAATAAATGCTTTCCTTTTCCTTGCCAATGTTAAAAAAAATTTCTGGTGGTGCTCACACTGGCCTGATTCTGTCCATCGTGTTCCTATAACAATCCAATTTTAAATTGCTGCAGGTTTGGCCTAGGAAAGTAGTCCTGACCTGAGACAGAAGTAACCTGGTATCAGAGACCAGCTCCAAAAAAGACTGAGCCTTTAAAAGAAGAGATCTGTACAACTGGGGAGCCACATGCAGCATGTGAAATACACGTTATTGTACTGGGGAGTGGAGAAACCAATCTGTAACTTCAACTTGTCTAAAACAGATTTAATTAGAATTAATACAAATGCATCTTTCCTGCATGGTTGATCTAATCAACACTGGCAGGTTTAATTACAAGCCTATTTAAGGTGAACATATTGCATTTACTGTGGAAAAGATGCATTATTTTACATTGTAGGTGTACCTCCTACTTCTCTATCTGCAACACAGGCAAGAGTCTTTAATAGCCATTAATGTAATGTCTCTTTTTCCAAGCTCCATTTCTGAAGTTTTTAAGCAGAATCCAATGGAATCCAACCCAAAATCTAATAATTGCAATCTATTTTATTTTTTTCCTCACTATTTAGTTTTCACCACAAAGAGAATGACAGGTCTAATATGAGGCTCCTGAAACGTAGTTACATCTAAGCTTCAGCGCTCCAGAGCACATAAAATAAATATATGATCAATGAAATGAAACATGACAAAATGTTTCATATTGATGTTATTTTTCTTTTCAAAACGTCTTTTATGGTTAATGCCCTCAGTCACTTTTTCCATACATTTTCTTTTTTGTAATATATAGCTTTCCTAGTTCTGATTTCAAGTTCAGGGTGCCTGGGGAGAATTGGAAGATTTCTTCAAACCAAGGCTGTTCCTTCAGCCTTTCACATGAGAAAATTGTTAGGCGCATTAAAGTATTCCTGACTATGTTGCATTCCTTTGTTCAGAGTGAGTTTTGGGAACACATCCTTTTCTCATTATATTTCCATAAAATATATTTGATCTATTCTATTCTTAGAATACCTCTGATGTGGTCTGTGAATGGAGCACAGTATAAAAATATTTCTTTTTTTTTCCTCTTTTTTTTTTTTTTTTATACGAGACAAAATGTTTCCATTTCTTAGACACATAAAAAAGTCACTATATAGCACTCCACGAAAGTAAAACTTTACAGAGAGTTTTGGTGCAACTTGGCCCAGATCACAACAGCAATCCATCCTCTCCGAGTCCAGTTGTAACTCAGAGCCTCATCAAAGGCACACAGACTGGTGGCAGAGGGAGAAAGAAGGAGAGGAGCAGAAAAAAAGAAAGAGGAATAGAGAAGGAATGAGACCTGGATAATACTGCTGGGAAGCGAGTTTATATTTAGAAGCACAGAAAGATGTTAACCATGTGCCTCCTAGAAAAAAAATAAATCTGCCTTAATAGTAGTTGACAATAAAATCACCTTTGGAAAACGTCTTAAACTTTCAGAGCACAACCCCAGATACTCCCAAATGCAGGCAGATGTTTGAAATGGTCACACAGACGGAGCATTGCAGCAATTTAGGCAGTTTCCCCCCCTTCCCTTCCCTATCTGCTGATTGTTGTTTCCTTCAGGACCTTGAGAATCACGGAGTAGCAGACGCTGAGCTTTTCTGCAGCCCAGGCTTGGCTTGGCTGTTTATTGCTACACCCATAAAATTATGGTTTTGATCAATCCCTTTCAGAACCCTTTCTTCTCTGGAGTTTTCCGTTCGCCCAAGGAGCGCTGCTCCAACCTGACACGTTGAAAACACAGGGACTGGCTACACGAGGTTGTCTCTGCTCTGGCCGGGAGTGAAATGCCCCCACCAGACTTGCCTCTGGTTCTCCCCGCAGTCATGTCATCTGATGTGAGCTGGGAGCCTGCAGCAGCCCAGCTGCCTTGGGTACTGACCACAAATGACTTAATCCCCAGCATAAACAAGGCCTAACGCTCAAACTCATCTGCTGATTCCCTCGCAGCTTCCCACTCACAGTTCACGGGAGATGACTTCTCCTGGTTCCCACGACTGGAGAGTCAGGATCAAAGGCTGGAGGAAAAAAGAATACAAAGCTTTTTCTGGGTTTATTTTTTTCATTTTCTTTTTCATTTTTTTTTTTTTCCTAAACTCAGGTTGGAAAAGTCTTTGCTTCGCTTTGTCGAGGTGATTAAAAAAAAAAAACGATATAAAAAATTTTAGGCAGTAGCAGGCTCACGAAGGTACAGGCAGAAGTGACTGCATAGGGTGAAGTTTGTGTCTCACTACCCTCATAAATGCCTATATTTATTGCTGATTCTTTAACAGACAAAGTGGTATTCCCTGTATTTGAATAGCCATGGGAAAGCTTAAAAATGCCCGAGCCAGAAAGCAGGTGAAGTAAGGGGTTTGCTGTATTTAATTTTTTTTTTAATTCTTATATTTATTTGATGAGAACTGAAAAACATTAGAGAAAAATCATGTCAACGAAATTGTAAAATCCATGAACAACATCAATTTCTTTGTTTCTTATTATCGTATCAGTATTCCACTTCAGAAGAATGAGATATATTTTACAGTCTCAAAATCAGACTGGTGGTGTCTGCCTGAGAGCCTTCGATGTATTAACAGCACAGAACAGCTGCCCGGTCCTGCACAAACGGCAGAGACTGGAAATGTGGGAATTATTCACGTAGGTGTGTTGGCAGGGTTGTGTCATCCACCCCATAATGCACCTGGTTGCTATCACTTTTACTTTAAAGAGCACTAAAATTCGGCTAATAAAATTTAAAAAGAAAATCATATAAAGTGACATATAAGCAGGTTTCACATGTGAATAAAAAAGCTGTAGCATGCTCTTTGCCACGTGAAGCGTACATTCGCTTTTATCAGACTTTTCCCAATTAAAATAATGAAAAACATATAGTACCTTAAAAAAAAAAAAATTAAAATCCCCTCAGACCAAACTTACCCACATTAATAAGTACTGCATGCGTAGCAGGATCATTCTGGCACAGGAAGATTTTGCTCCCCTCTATGAAATTTTCTTGGGTAACTTACAACAGTGCATTTCCACCACTCTGTCCACAGATTTGCACACATAAAGGCACTTATATGAAGGTAAGGTTTTTTTTCTGCTAGCCACTCCCCATTTCCAGCAGTTATTTGAATTCCCATGTGGCACTCGCCACACCACATGCCCTTCAACCCCCCAAGACCTCAGCAATGCCCATGTCAGGAGGTCGCAGCACTACAGGCAGATCCAAGTTCCAGGCAGGTCACACTTGTAGGGGACAGTATTTCTTGTCACTGGGAGTGGCTCTGGGAACAGCGGTGACAATGATGGGAGCCAAGACTCTCCCAGCACACACCTTCTGGTTGAGCCACTCCAAGAAAAGTAACTCAGTACACTTTGGGCCATTTTAATTAATTAATTAATTAAACTCAAGATAAGTTATCAGATAAGGCCACTCATGCAAATTCCCTTAACATTGTGTGGCTGAATTTCATGCACTTAGAATCATAGAACATCCTGAGGTGAAAGGCACCCACAAGGATGATGAAAGTCCATTTTCTCCATTAAGGAGGTTCATGAGCAGCTCTCCTCTCTACAAGGAGCTCAAGAACCACTGTCTGACAGATACCATCTCTCTGCTGTAGCTCAGCTTTGTAGCCATGTCCCCCTCTCACCTTTGCTCACCATCAGCCCTTCCCAACGTCCCCATTTCCCCAGGTATCCCTTCACAACCTCTGGTCACACACATTGAGTACAAGAGGGGCAGCACCTCAACGGAGAACTTTCTAAACACATCCTTAGGGGTGAAGCTTTCTCTGCTTCAAAGAAAACCTCTCAGCTATTCATCCAGAACAAAAATAAAAGAAAGAATCATATGCTTGACTTTCCATCAAGTATAGGAAGTCTGGAATGACTGGGATCAAGATAGCTTTACCATCTCAGTTATCCCCACCACGTGCTGTATATCTACTGATGTGCAAGGTACAGGCCAGTGACAAAGTGAGCTCTTTGCTTATTGGCATTTCTCCCTATCAACTCAGCCATCTACAGGATCAATCTCTTAATTTGCAACATCTTTTAAGCATGTCAGAGAGATCAGAAATGAGCCATATCTTGCTTCTTAATAAGTTTCTATATAAATCACTGCCCTATTAAAAACAAAATGTAGTGTGCTCCGCTAATGATCAAATTCTACAGTTTAGCAATGTTAATAACCCTTTACTGTGGAACACTGGAATATTTTTATTATAAAGGTTATGACTTGCATTGTATTTATTATAAGCAGGGGGTTTATATCCTAAAAAAAATCAATATTTTAATATGTAACACCCAAATATATGACCTTCCTATGGCTACATTTCAAAGGCAATGTGTGTGTTCCATTTAACTCTTTTCTTTTAAAAAAAAAAAAAAAAAAAGCTCATTCTCCAGAAAACTGCAAATATTCTAGGAAGCCTGTTAATCATGAAATCTTTTAAACTGAAATTTGTTTGGGGTGAGGGGAATCTATATGATTTTCAGTAAATTGCCTTTGTTTCGGATGCACCGGTTCACGTGTCAGCACGCCAACGTGTCATGCCTGGTTACATGTGTCTTGTTGTGTTAAAATTATGTCCCTGACATACCCAGGCTCGGTGCCTCATCTCCATTATGCGTCGGGCTGCCCATTTTAAGAGCATTAGAATTTAATTTCCCTATTCCTTGCCTTGCATGAATTTGCCAACTGGAGAGAGTACGACTGATGCCCTCTTCCGTCACTGGTCCCAGTAGAGACGGCCCAGCAAGACTCTTGCACCCACCAGGACTCCAAACATGCTTAAATCATCCATGGCAGTAGTCCAAGCAGAGAGGAGAGGCTGTACAATAAACAGCTGTATCAGCTGAATGTGACAGTATGGCTCAGTTTGTGTTGCTTTCCCAGAGCCCTCCCTGAAAGCCCTGCTCCTCAAACGAGAAATCATAAATGCTTACGTTTGTCACCTGTAAAAAAATATTTCCTGAAGAAGGTTGTGTGGGCATAGGAAGGTGGCTGGTTCTCTTTGAGAGGTACATTCAGGTGACTCCTCGTGCCATGGGGCATCAGCCATGGGGCATCAATTCCAGTGGGCACAGGGGAGGTTAGCAGGGTGATGAGGTGTAAAACTTCATGAAATTCTAGATAAATTGAGCAAATGTGGGCTTTGCTCCCACTGAAAGCAATCTAGGTATTATTGTTCTAGGATTACTGATCTGGGATTATTGTTCTACAACACAATTTTCTTCCAGCTCTCAGAAACTTAGACACAATGTCAGTCTCCAATATTAGATTCTGTTAAATGTAGTTAAATTAATCAAAATATTTTGCCCTTTCTTCCTCTGAATTACTGTCTTAATCAGCCCAGCACACAGGAGTGACTTTGGTACAGCCAGGCATCATCAGTAAACAGATGTTTCCTTACAAGGGCATTTGAATTTCTTTTTCTTCTTACATACCAGTGTCGAAATGTTAAAACTCTCATCACAGGGTTCAAGACTTAAATGCATATTTTTGGCAAAATTGTAACTTTTTCCCTTTATTCTGGATATAAAAATCGACAAAAACAGTGGTATCAAATTTTTATGGGGCTACGATGGTGATATGGCAGGTGTCAAACAAATATTTTGTGCTTTAGTTTTAGATATTTTTATTTCCCTCTTAAGCCAGGGCATGAGGTAGAAGCCCAAATGCTTCATGGCAGATATGAGAATAACTCCCATGAACACCCAAGCCTTGCTTGATCTTCTATGTGTCCTCTCCGTACGTTTGACAGCCAAAAATTGGAAGCTTCCTTGAGTAAGGTAGTCTAGAGAGCACCTCACACAAAGCTGCAGAGCCCTCAGCAGAAGCAGCAACGTATCAACTTTCTCAGTTCCTGTGCCAGGGCTACCTCTCCTCTGGGAAAGGGACCCTAGACCTCGGAAATTTACATTATACATTATTTATAGAAGCACAAAAGTAAAGTAAACATGTTCATTAAGGGAAGACTTTTGTACAGCTGACTTTGCAAGTATGATCCATGTTTAGGTCTTGAGCTAACATACTTCAAACCTGACAGAAACCAATTTTATAAAAGCAAGAAGAAACAAAGCAATGAATTAATCAAGCTATCAAGCATAATTACATCACAAGTCAACGTTTCCCCAACAGCAGCAGTTGATGTACACTGTATTATCTCATGCACTCATGAAAACAACAGATATTACTTGTTGGCGCAAAATTTTAACAACAAGACCTAACTTTTCAAGCTAACATAAATACTGGCATTTATATGACAGGTGATCATAAAGGTACTTAGTACCTTAGTAAATACGAATAGGTCTGAAAATTTCACCCAGTGGCAAGAGTCAGACTAGGCTACACTTAATATTTGTTAATTCAAACTATAACTTTTCCTTCTTACAAGGCTTCATATTTCTCAAAAACAGTCCCTTACCCGCATTTTCATCTAGCTGTATGTTTCTGATACAGACATATTAAGATCCTGAGATAACTTGGGGTTCTAGTCTTAGACTTCTTGAGCTGCAACAGAAATTTTCTGAAGAAAATCCGAAAGGCAAATTTGTTAGTCTGAAGCTAAGCAAGGGGGGTTTTTTTGGTTGTTTGTTTTTTTTATTTTGGGAGAGGGGTGTTTTGTGTTTTGTTTTTTTTTTTTTAATGAAGTCGACTGCTTTGCATCTTGCAGCATTCTAAAAAATAATAAACATCTGAGACTTGCTGCCTCTTTAGCTGGACAGGTTTCCCACAGTTGAATCCTTTGATGATACTCTTTGGACTTTCTATTTTAGGAAGTCATCCCTTTCAGCTTTTCTCTGGAGGCAAACTCTTTTGCTCTCCTGCCAATCTTCCTCCTGACCTCTCTGTCCTGTGTACTTGGCCCTTCCATGTCTTTTCCAAAGTCCTCTCTCTCTCCTTCTACATTGCTAGACCCTCTCCATTCCCAGTGCCAATAATTCTCCCTCAGTTGCCAGAAAACCTCTTCCCCTGCTCTGATTACCAAACCATTTAATCTCCTACCCCTTCTTCATTTTCCCTAGAATATTTCTCAAATTTTCAGAGAAAGTGTATTTCCAAGAGCACTCCATGTATTTGCACCAGCGTAATATCCAGTATTGATACAACTGGATGTATTAACTGCAGGAACCACACAGAGCAGTAAAAACTGTGACACTCAAGTTATAATGCAAACATTGACCTTAATTGCACATCAAGAGGAAATTACTTTTCTAATGCTGTAGGTAATAATTTTAACTCAATCTCTAAGTTCCAAACCAAAATATTATGTCAAAGAACACCTAAAGGTATACTGAAGACCACCTTTTTTGTGTGCAGTGGCCTGCTCAAACACCTCCCCACCGTCAGCACCATAAAACCAGAAATATGGGCAAATCCGCTGCTCTGCATTAGTTTCATGTGAACAGCCCGTTATTTGTTGCTGAAAGTAAAGCAAAAAACCTCCCTCTCCTGAGCACACCTTGACATAGCTCTTCACAGAAACTATAGCTCTCACTGAAGATTATTTATCAGACCCCTCCATGCCACATGTCAGACCAAGAACTCTCAGCGCCTAAGGACTAAGGGAGAATGTTTGTTTTGGCCTTGGACAAAGACCTTATTTATATACGATATTATTCTCTCCCAGTTACAGCATTATATCTCTATCTGCTCCACTCAGATTAATATTTAAACATGACAACATTGTCATTCAAATGCTTCAGGCTTGATTACCATAGTTCTCACAGTCACAGTAGGAAGCCACTGACTTTAAAAGAATTACAAATCTTTCGGAGCACAGCAAACCAGAAGCTGAGGCGGCCTCCAAGCCCATCATCCTCGCACACAGCCCTCCTCCCATTAAATATCAAGCAGGATGCTTCATTTCATTTCGAGTTTTCAAAACCCTCTGAGGGACAGAGCAGCTCTGAGGGCTCCATCTCCCAGCATGAACACACTTGCACTTCAGAATTGCCTTCAAATAAGAACACAACCAAGAATCAAAATCATGGGGACAGATTAAGTGGTTCAGGCAACAAAGAGACTCACTCCTAAAAACACAGCAATTATTAGAATACCAACTTTTCTAAAAGCCACTAATAAATCTTGCTTTATTGACCTACAGCAGGCTCACAAAAATAACACCATAAAATAGACAACTCCAGAAACTGTTCCTCATAGATCAAGGAAAAAAAAGCATAAACTCATTCTTTGTAGAATTTTGAAAACAAAAAGATAAATTCTCCGTAAATAACTAAACTGATACGCAAGTAAATTGATGAAACAGTTCTCAATTTAGCCAAAATGCTTTAAAATACTCTGCCTGCCTGGTGTAAACTGTCCTTAATATCAGAATATCATCTGTTAGGCTCAGAACATTTCTGCTTACAAACCCTTCTCAACCTCAGACCTGTGAAGTCTTAAAAAACTTACGGTTTTGAGGGCTTCAAGCTCTCCCTGTACCAGTGTTTACCTGGCAAAGGTACCCATGCTAATGTTCAAGTTCACATTTTATGCAGTGAAGTTAGAACAGCTTTCAGTCTAGGGAATAAAACACCCTCCAGCCGAAGAAAATTCTCACATTACAGTATGTTAAGAAGAATCTACTTCAATTGTGGTCAGTTGTCATGGAGAAATAAGGAGTAGGGGCGAAGTATATTCCCATGTGAAAACCTTTCTCAGTTAGGAGAAAAAAGGAAAAAAAAAAAAACAAGAAAGAAAAAGAAAGAAAAAAACAAAAAACAAGAACAAAACCTCAACTCCCCTCCTTCCTGAGCTTGACATTTTATGCAAAGTAGGTGAATCTGGAATGAGAGATCATTTAAAAAAAAGTATACTCATTATGCTATTTATGTACATAAATGTGGTTGTGTAAAAGTATAACAGGAATGCATTCACAATTGGTTTAAGTAATTTTCTCTTGGCAAACCACCATAAAAAACGGGCGTCATGGCGCCACCAGAATCCTAAATTGTGGTGGAGAATCATCAGTACACATGGCATTAATCTCTGTCTCCTTGCAGGAGACACCCTTGCCTGCATTACTGGCCTGTCTCTTAAATCTAAGACGTTGTAACTTGAGTTTAAAATGACACTATAAATAAGATATACTCTCTCTCCCCAATAACAACAACAAAAAAATTACGCACTTTATTAAAAAGACACATATTTCAGACAGTTTATTCCTGTTTGAGTTTTTCATTGCCAAAGAACACCGAGAGCGCAATACTAATGGGTTAATAATAGATCATGTAATCCTCAGTGTTCAGATTGGACATGATTCAGACTACTGAGAGACTTTTTAAATATATACATATAATTAGTTAACCCATTGGTATTACATTCTTGCTACTTTGGATTGATCACAAGACTGTAGGGATCTCATTATACCCTACCAGTTTATTTTCCCCGGTGACTGAGAACGCTTAGCTGTCTTTTAATATCTTACTATTAATCGCTTACTAGGTTTTCAAGTCCTTTTTTCCTTCTTCCAAATTTAGGCAGAGTTTTGTTAATAGAGCAATTTAAAATATCACCATTCTCTCTGCAAATTTCTCCGTGGCTTGTAAACATTGTTAAAATGTTCTACCAGATGAAATTCATGTCTTTTAAAGGAAACTGTGTCTCTATTTTGGTGGGGGAAGGAAAAAAAAAAAAAAAAAGAAAAAAAAGAAAAAGCCTGATAGTTTGGGAACACCCACTCAAGATAAAAAAAGGATCCTTGAAGATTTCCTATGGGGGTTAATGGAGGCCAGGCCAATGGTAACTGACCTTGAAGTCCCCAGATGAAGCTTCGTGTTTCTCCTCAGATTATTTCTGTTGGGTTTTTTTAAGGTTTCTTCATTATGCAAAGCTCAGTTTGTCAACCCCGATATGGTGAGAGTCCAAAAAATGTCACTGATAAGTGCCACCTTTACATGCACTTACTAAAAAAACAGGGAACTCAATATGGAAACATTTTTAGTTGGTTTTCTTATATTCTTAGCACAGCATTGCCAGAAACATGCTAACATAATTCAGAGATAGTACAGCAGCACAGCATTAGCATATTGAATAATTAACAGAGACAGGTATTTTAAATGAAACTTACCCACAATGACAAGTTTAAGTCGGATTGTGAGCCACAGTGTGCTTTTCCCCACAAGTTACACTACCATAACGTTGTCTTAAAAAGCTATTATTTTAGGTACCTCGGAAAAAGAGGTGGGGGGGAAAAAGTGTTAAAGATCCATACACAGGGTTTCTGCAAATGAATATGATGTATTCCAGAAACAACATGCATTCACACAGACACTCAATAAGAAAGGGACTGTTTACTCAGTTTATAGCTTGAAAACCACTGGGGACTGTGTTCCAGCATGGGAAATTTTAGTACAGTGCATTGTTAATACAAAATAAAAAGCAAGCCTGGGAAGTTAGGATTTTTTTTTTATTTATTTTTGAAAATGCTTGTTTGGAGCATTAAAAAAAATATTGCCTTCTAATGTCAAAGTACGAACAAATACTTTTTCAGATGAATAAAATCTGTAATCAGTTAGATAAGAGCAATATGCCTTTTTTTTTGGCATTTAATCAAACAATGAAATCACATACACATTTCCTGACACAAAAGACAAATGATGTAATAATCTGAAGGAGTTTTCTCTATCTCCTTGGAACTTTGCATACTTGACTTGTTTTCCATATTTTGTGACTTTAAATGGTGGGAAAATTATATTAAAATGCTTGTAGCAGTTCCTCTAAACTAGCATCCTTTTTGTTTTATTGTATTTAATATAAAAGCAGCAATTATTTGATTTCAAAGTTATGAAAATATGTACCTTATGAGAAAACAAGCAATTTAAGCTTTAATTGGTGTCATTTTTCACAGAACTGGCAAGATTCTTGCATCCCTGGCATGTTGTTTTCTATAAAACTGCAGAGCTGCTTTCAATGAATGTTTTACGAATGTATAAGTTGTTACATGAAGGTATGCGAGTGGATGCCTGGAAATATAAGATTTCTGGGGGGATTTATTCACAAAAGATGCATTTCATTTCATAGTGTATATACTGTAATTTTTCCTTAATATTCCTAATGTGCTTTGCTTGCCATTAAGCTTTTCTTCCATTCTTCCATGGGAAGAAAGGGGAGGTCTGCAAGAAGGATATTTTGCACAGGAGAAATAGAAATAAAAAAGGGGGAACAATGCAAAAAGACCGCTTTGAAAAAAATTATTTTATGTACATTTTTTTGTGTGTAAAATTAGACCCCCAGCCGGTTGGGTTTTGGTCTGTTTGGGTGGAGGCTTTCTTCTCCTTAATGAAAGGCTTAATCTTTAAATTAAACTTATAGTATTCATGCCATTACCTGTGGAAATAGGCTTGATTTTATTTTCACCATCCCTGGAGGTGTTCAAGAAACAACTGAAAACGTGGCACTCAGTGCTCTGATTTAGTTGACAAAGTGGTGATTGGTCACGGGGTGGACTCCATGATCTTGGAGGTCTTCTGACTTAAATGATTCAGTGATCCCCTGTACAGATATCAAACCCCACAGCAACCGTGGGCTGCAAAAAACAGGAGAGCCAAACTGTTGTAAGGACCCAGCCTCGAGAAGAAAGCTCATGGAGTTGAAATGCAACCACAAACCTGAGACTTGGCTACGATTTTGGGCAGTTTTGGAGCCTTAGGAAGGAGCGGGAGCCTCGTGGGTGTGATGTTCTGTGGTGCCACTCCTCTTCAACACTCTCTCAGAAGTTTGTAGGACCAAGCTAGGAAGAGGACTCACTGGTCTGCAGGGTGGTGGGAACCCTCAGCCAGAGACAATTACATGGAATCATAGACCCGTTAAGGCTGGAAAAGATGTCTAAGACCATCGAGTCTGACCATTACCTGCCAAATCCGTCATCACTGGGTTGGTCAAGGATTCAGTGCTATCCCAGTGTAAGAGAAAGAGCAACGCTGTGTCAACAGGGATGTTGGAAGAATGATGTCACTGTAGATCCATCAACCCCTCCACACCAGGGAGCAGCGCTGCCTCTCTGTGGGACCGTCCTTCCCTCAGCACACAGACAGCGACCACCACTCAGCAAATACACCTAACACTTCAGTGCTTTGCTTGAGCAAGCACTGAGACATGACATCACCCAAAAGGATTTCAACCAGCAGATCTTTCACCCTGCACGTGGGCCAAACCGGTGAATTAATTCACTCACATACCCAGGAAATTATTTCTTCGTTCCATTAGAAGCCACCATTGCCACTGGTTTTGGAGTCTAAGACGGCCAGTGCCTCAAAGAGGGAGAGTGCAGCATTTTTCCCCACTCCTAAAAAATCAGGAACAGCTGAGGCATCACAAGCTACCACATGGGGAACATCAGCAGGTCTCAGCCCCCACCAGGAGGTCAAATTGGTGCTGAGCACTTAATTCAGGGTTCCCAGCCATTTAATCTCCAATTTCTCAGTTCTAGACTTTACAAGGTAGACCCCAGCGCCCTTGGCTCACAAATGCTTCTCTTCAACCCTGTGTTTGCTGGAACCACTAGTGGGTACCTGTGAAATACCCAAACACAGTGACAGGCTCTGCAGCCTCTCCTTTCCCCATGTCCCTTCTCATACATTCCCCTCTTACATCAAAACACCTACTACTGTGACTTGCTATCTGCCTGTGACCATTCCTGCTTTACACTTCAACGTTTTAATTAAAAAGCAATAAAACACTTTAATTTGAGGTTTGTGCATAAAAATACAAGTAAAAATGGCCTGAACACTGGGCAAATACTATTGAAATCTGAGCTGAAAGGCAGTTAGAGTAACTTTAACCACCTGAGAAATGCAATAATCACCCTGAAATGCACAGCCTGGAGTGTTTTATTGCCATTATAAAGTGCAATTTATACATTAAAATAAGGAAAACAGTCAGACCCATCCATTTATGAGCTATAATAAATATGGTTATGACATCACTGACAACCAGTCACAAACTTCCAAACACATCCAGAGCTCTAAAGCAATTTCACGATTACCTTTTAAATCTGTTTTCTATCAACACGTGTGTATTTCTTGGGTGTGCACACAGCCACAGGCCTGACTCAGCAGCCCTGTCTTCATGGATGAAAAGGCCTCCTGCATTGTACAAGCTCTTGGTTTGACTTTGTCTTTCATACCTCTCGCACCCATCCAGCACTCTGCTCCATTTGCATCCTCTGTATTCCCCGTGGCTTCCACGGAGAAAAAACAAACTAGAAAAAAATCTGACTCTTAGAGAATCATTACTAATTTTCTTTTTGTGACTCTCAAAATGCCACCTTGACAGCATTTGGGAGAAATGGTGCTATTGGGGAAACCTCTAAAACAACCATTACAACTCTCATGAAGTCCCTCTTTTTGAGGGACAAGGGTTTCTCAACTATTTACACTAAGTGGCTGCATCCCAGAAGAGTTTTCCTTTGCATGCAGCCTTGAATCCAGCTGCTCAATCACTTTTGTTAAATTTCTCCTTCAAACACAGTCCCAACTTTTGTTCTTTCCACTGTTGCAAGTTTCTTGGGGGAGGAGAGTTTCTAAAAAGGATAAATTGTACCTCAGGGAACAGCTCTTCTCTAAGAGCAAGCTAACAGGATAAGCCTATAATAGAAATATAAATCAACCACAGACCTTTTGGGTTGGTCTTTTTTTCTTTTGGAGAGCGTTTTTCTCTCAGAACCAGCAGTGCAACAATTTCTTTCTCTACTGCTCAACTCCCTTCCTGATGGAACCTCTCCTGATCCCTCTGCCTTCCAGCTGCCAATGCACGTGTCACATACATTGTGCCTCCATGGGGATCAAAGACCTTTGACTTCATCCTCACACTCTGATAACCTGGAGCTAAGCTGGAGGAGATGAGCCATGGTAGCAGTTCCACGGGCATGATCCAGCACCAGCTGCCAAACAGGAGGGCCCCCTACACGGAGGACAACAGCTGAGGACAGTCGGATCAGAGGGAGCTCGCTGCGCTCAAGCCAAGAGGAGCTGGGAGTCACAGGGCAAGGATCTGCCATCAGCTGGTGTCATGCTGTGTGAGACAGCAATGCACCAGGGTGATCTGCCTGATTCATGAACACTAGTAAGGGCTAAACACCAACTGAGGGGAGGAAGGGGCACACGTCGTGCTGGAGAAGACACAGCCTTTGGTAGGCTTAGTAAAACAAAGCCTTGTGAGACTTAACAGTACTGACACTGTTATTTCACATTTTAACCCTCCCACTCAAAGCATCTTGTTCCCCTTCTGTTTCTCTCTTCATTGTGGTCACTTTTTGTCTCCTCAAATTTTCTCTTAAGTCAGCCCAAAATTCTTGCAAAATTATTCCTGATTTTTACTCTTATCACAAGGAAATCATCTCACCGTGGGATTGATCTTCAAATCCTCCACCCCAGCTTGCCAAGCATCCATCTCAGACTTTGGTAGAAACTTCTAACAATAAAGTAGAAGCAAATGAACACTGCTTAGGCAGTAACTTAAATAAGACATTTCAAGTACCTTGTGGCCAGCAAAGGTAGAACACCAGTTGCAGTAGGTTATAGGAGAACAGTGGTCAGAAAACATACAGCTTTTTCACAAGCCTTCACAGAAATTTCCTCTGAAGACACACTGATTATTTGCACACAGAAGGACCTTAGGAGCCAGCAAGACTCCAGATATTTGTCTTTTCAATGCTCCTCTGAATTAGATGAAAAGAGTACTATTTTTACCACTTTGAGGAAGTAAAAACTGAAAAACAAAGATATTCTGTGATTTTGTTTTTCATGGTCATAGAAACCATGGAAAACTGGCAACTATGGCAAAAAAATTTCAGGCAACTTACTCCATACTACCTGTGGAATGCTGCTTAACATCTGAAATGCAAGGACCAAGAGTTTCACCTTGGACTGGAGACCAAGAAGAAAAGCACAGAGCTCTAAAGTGTAACTCGATATTTTAAAATGAGCCAACAGTCCGGATCCAACATGCTTCGTGTTTGCAATTTATCACATTAATCTGACGACTAGAAAGGAAACAAAATAAAGTATAAGAGATGAAGTCAGCTACCTGCTTATAAAGAAGACTCCTTTTCAACCAACCAGAGATGGTATGAAAGGTTATTTGTCTTCAGCGCTGAAGCATCACCTCTTCCACTCACCCAGGTCCATCCAAATATCTTAACCAAAGCTGATGACAGGAATTTTGTCTCTGTGACTTCACCTGCCCACTAAGGGTGATAGGACATGGCCTCTCCTGTCAATATTTTCAATTTTTACATTACCTTGAGCTTCACTGGCAGATGCGCATTTAATTCCATTCATGTTTTGCTTTCCTTCCATGAAGACCCCATCCATTTCTTCACCTATTTCTCCTTCTTTCAGCAGCAATACTCATACACATTCCTTCTCCAGCACCATCCCGCCTTGCATGGTGTCAGGGATATCCCCATGAAAGCCCAAGAAAGCCTTCAGAGTTTGGCCACAAGTGCAGTGACAGTTTGGTAAGGAAAATTATCTTCTTGACCACAGCAGAGACCTAGGGCAGGTCCACCAGGCAGGTCACAGTGAAACAATGATCAAACCTCTCCCCAGGACTGGCTTTCACCAGCTGTGTAGAAGTAGGTGAGACACTAAGGAAGCTTTTGTTTTCATTTTCAATGTGTGTTCATATTTGAAAGGGTTTATTCTGAATAACTCCTGTGGATTTGGTTGACATGGTGCTGTTGGGAGAGAGGAGAAGGAGGGAATTAGTTAAAAGTAATCAACATTGGTGGTTAGTAAAATACTGATGGGAAGACACTGAGAGGAGACGAGGATGGAAACAGGTTCTCATTTAAAATAAAGCTTTTTCCAGCCTTTATCTCATATCAAAACAAGAATATAATGCGCTTTTTTTCAAATTTAAGCAAGTTAATATCTCTCTTTGTGTTCATAACTGAGGAAAGGCAAATAGGAGACCAGGCAGAGGAAACTCTGCTCTTAATTCCTACTTCGATACCCATGGACACACATCCACACCCAATGCTTCTCAACCTTATGTGTGCAAACTTAGTGTTCCTAGTGCAAGAAGTCACTTTGATAGTCTAAATTTTAAGAAAATTTGTAATAGAAATTAGAAATGTTGAGAGGGATTATAAGAATAGGTGTATGCATGTGTCTATCAAGTAGATATATATGTGTGTTCTTCCAGGAAAATAAAATTATATAAACTGGAAATTTACTTAATTTCATGGACTTTTCAGCATCAGCACATATAAATTTTTCACTGGTACAAGATAATTTTTCTCCCTTTCATCAAAAAATCGTTTCTTACTTGGAAAAATAACTCCTTAGTGCTCCTTATTAATATCTTTAATAATTTAAAATGTTTATCAGTTTTCTGTATCCTAGATATCTAATTATTTGCAGACTTTCACTTACACATTGCTAATGGGACAAACATCTCGCCTCATTTGTCTTTTATTTGGGAGAAGTGTTAGGTTACAACAAAGGCAGCGTGTGATCTAAAATTCAGAATATTCCACCATTTCACAATAATCAACTGATGAGCAGGGATCACTCTGTCTCCAAACACTGAGGACACTTTTCCTGTCAATATTTGATATGTTATTTGCTATCTGAACCAAATGTTCCATCACTGTAGTGCTCTTGTTCTTTGATTAAATGATCTGAGCTATAGAAGCAGGTGGCTACTCTGAATAATTTGCTTTGGCTTTGCTTTACTCTCAGGGACAGTGGAAATACTTTAGTTAGTGGGAATGAAAGGCCATGAGAGGGTGGAAATCAGATCAGCAGAATGATAAGGATTTTAAGCCTTTTCTTGGGCACAGGAGCAAGGACTTAATACTTGTCTTAATACTTGGAGCAACAGGTTACTATGTCTGGCCTTTGTCTTAATGACCAGGGCAATAAACCAGTGAAAGTAAAATGTATTTTTACCACTGAATTCAAGCTTTTCTTTTTAAGACCTCAAGTGAAAATCAATCTGTACAACTGTAAACCAAGCCTTAACCCTGCAAAGACATATAAATATGTTTAGCTGTACATCCTAGCTGAGCAGCACCATTTTCATCAATAGGATTCATCATGGGACTACTTAGGGACATTAACACTAATTAAACACAAGCATAAAACTCTTTGCAGGATTGAGACCTAAACGACTTCAATTTCCACTAAAAATTATTTTCATCTCGTAATTAAAGCAAATTTTTGCTACTGGCATAGTATCTGATCTCCACTGAAATGTATGGAGATAAAACTGTTAGCACAAGCAGCTTTCAGAAAGGCAATAAGAGCAGTGAAAATATCTGCAGTTCAATTTCTGGGTAAAATTGGGTTTCTGAGTTCTCACTTTTAGTTCTTCACCATTCTTCATTATTACCATGACTTCACTACTAACCCTATATGTAGTCTGACTCTCTTTTTTGCTTTACAGCTTTGTTTTGCGGGGTTTTCTTTAGTACACTGCATATTTCCCCAGTTCTTACTTTCTCCTCTGAGACTCCGCCCAAAACGTGGTCTATCACTCCTCACGAACTCCTGGTGGGTTTGGACCACACTCAAGTGCTTCAGAGAGCCCACTCAATCCACCTGATCCCCACAAGTCAGGTGGGCTCAGCTTTACAGCACCCACTAAAGATACCTGCATGTTAAATCCTACCCACTGCACAAAAACTGAAGGTTCCAGGCATTCTCTTTTCCTAACTACAGGTTACCTTGCATGCCACGAACTGCTAATAACTGATCTCTCTACAAAGAGAGACAGTGTTTTTATTTATTGGAGCATCTCCATCAGATATATTGTGTTCAAGGCCAGGCTGGACAGAGCAACACAGTCTGGTGGAAGGTGTCCCTGATCAGGGCAGAGGATTGGAAAGACGTGATCTTTAAAGTCCCTTCCAATCCAAATTATTCTATGATTTTAACACAGGCAGACCCAGAGCCTGCTTTGGAAGGCTCCCAGTGTTTAGGCCATAACCTGCAAATGCTGAAAAGCCAAATAATAATTAATAATAATAATAACAACAACAATAAAAAATATAGAAGTCATCAATATCACAGACCCACCATGGTATTCCTGTGGAGCCTTCATTAAAGAAAAAGATATCCACGAGGATGTTAATGAGTACGGGCACTGTGTCTTTTCTGAGGTCAAATTCACGTTCCTCCCAAGTTTGAAAACTGAATATTGGACTCATGATCAACATTTTGTGGTTTAAAATCCAAGAAACACTTAGGCAGTAATTTCCCCAGCACTGTCAACCACAACAGAGAAAGACATCTTAGGACTAAGGCAGTTGTACCCATTAACAGCATTAATGTGGGCTTGGGGTTGGTTTTTTTGGGTGGTGGGGAAGAACTAGTGATCCCATTCCTAAAAACGTACTGCAGGGTTCAATAGCAAAGCCCATCTGAGATTATAACGTTTCAAATCATCAGTAGAAATGAATACATTGTTAATTCTTTTTTTTCCTCAGAATAAATGCACTTTAAACTTTTCAGGGGCCTTCTCTACCTACTTTTCTAAAATAACGTCAGCAAGCCAAGGCAAAACACTTAGTACATCTGCTCAGACCCAAGATAAAATATTACTACTTATATGGCCCAAATGGCAAGGGAGGTCATTCCACCCCTCTACTCTGCTCTGGTGAGATCCACCTGCAGTGTTGCTTCCAGCTCTGGGGTCCCAGCACAGGAAGGACATGGAACTGTTGCAAAGAGTCCAGAAGAGGCACCGAAACGACCACAGAGATGGAGCAGCTCTGCTGGGAGGAAAGGCTGGGAGAGATTGGATAGTTCAGCCTGGAGAAGAGAAGGCTTTGGGGTGATCTAATTGTGGCCTTCCAG
>JAWMRA010000164.1:3099366-3146811 GCA_035584735.1 Pseudotriccus pelzelni
AGGAAAGGCTGGGAGAGATTGGATAGTTCAGCCTGGAGAAGAGAAGGCTTTGGGGTGATCTAATTGTGGCCTTCCAGCACCTGAAGGGAGCTGACAAGAAAGATGGAGAGAGGCTATTGACAGGGACCTGGAGGAACAGGGCAAGGGGGAACAGCTCCCAACTGAAAGCGAGGAGGTTTAGATCAGATACTAGGAAAAAAACTCTTTACTGTGAGGGTGGTGAGGCCCTGACACAGGTTGTCCAGAGAAGCTGTGGCTGCCCCATCCCGAGAAGTGTCCAAGGTCAGGCTCGACAGGTTTTGAAGCAATATGGTCTAGTGGAAGGTGTCCCTGCCCACGGCAGGGGGTGGAACAAGATGATCTTTAAGGTCCCTTCAAACCAAGGCCACTCTGACTCTATGAAGACCAACCCTAGGCATGGGCATGGGTGTCACAGGGAGCTCGTGACCTGGAGTGGGACTGGGGAGCCCAGAAGAGCAGCAATGTCTGAGTGGACAACGTGGGCTGGAGCTCTGGTGCCATCACAGCCCCACCACCGTCGGGCTCGGCACAGAGACAACGAGGAGCTGAGCACGAGCTATTTCTGCACCCTGGTTTGATTTTTTTTTTTTTTTTTTTTGCTATTTGTAGTACTGGAGTCCTATTTTGAGTATTTGGAGTTCTATTTTTAGATTTTTGAACAATCTTGTGACTCTACTGTACATGTAACCCAGGAATATCAGGAAATACAACATTAACAAAAATATCCCTTCAAAGAGGGCTTTTTTAGCCTGTTTTCTGAAGCTGGATGGAGGCAACCACAGAACTCTACCTCCCCTGTCATTCCACAGCACACCCCCCTACCTCTGTGGCACTGCCAGCTTAGGGCTCTGCAGCCTTGAGACAGCCCTAAAATTATGAGATTTGCTCAAAAATAGTTTGTTTTTTTTTAATCAGAAGTAATTGAGAGAGTGGGAATGTTTGCCTCTTCTTTGTTATGAATGTGCCTCATATATTTCTTTAAATCTCTCCATATGGGCAATCCACTAGGAGAAATAGTTTTTTATATTTTGAAAAAAAAAAAAAAAAGATGAAAATTTCATGCCAGGGAGGTTTGAAGAGAAGGAGCATCACTGTACTTACTGGAGCTAACAACTTCATCATTTTACAGGGAATGTCTGTAAAGAAGGGAAGTTCAGTGAGAACTTCCTTTGGCCTAGAAAGAGGAAAAGGCATTTAACTTTCTGAGGCATAATCACAAATGAAATTTCTGCAATAATAAATGTTATAGCACAGCACTCATTTACTTTTCTCTGTGACTAATATTTCTGTATCAGTTGAGGCACCCTTGAACTTCAGAGTCCAACTATGGCGTCAGACTGTACTACCTGATTTGAATTCCCAAAATGGAAATTGTTTTCCAAAAAATTGATGTGGCAGCAGGAGACTCGGAACAGCATTTTCGCAGTAACACATTTCAGGCCAACTAAACTTATTGGGCCCTCCTTTATGTTTACAGCATGTTTCAAATAATTTTTAAGAGCCCAGAAAGTAAGCAGCAGGCATGGGTGATTTACTGAAAATTTATTCCTTTAAATCTTAGAGTTAAGGGCCATATTTTAAGTTGCTGATAGTCCATGTGTGATGCATATATTAGTAGAAAAAATTACCAATACTGAAGTGTAAAAATAAAATGCAATTATTTTCACTAGACCAGGTTGCTCAAAGCCACATCCAACCTGGCCTTGAATGTTTCCAGCTGTGTTGATTACACCACACAGCTTGGTGTCACCAGCAAACTTGCTGGGGCTGCACTCAATCCCGGTGTACGTGCTGCCTAAGGTGTTCAAGTGTGCCAGTCCCAATCCTGACCCCTGAGGAATGGCACTGCTCACTTGTCTCCACAAGGACATTGAGCTGTTGACCACAACTCTTTGGGTGGGATCACCAAGCCAACTCCTCAGACATTGAGTGGTCCATCCACCAAACCCACGTCTCTCCAGCTTAGAGGCGAGGATGTCACCCAGGACAGTGTCTAACGCTTTGCAATGGTCCAGGTAGATGATGTCAGCTCCTCTTTCCTTGTCCAGCAACGCTGTAACCGCAGCCCTGCTGGCTGTCACCGATCTTCACCGGACTGCCACGGCTCAAACACAATGGACACGGGCTTAACAACTTCATCCACCAGTTCCCTCGGGACACGCATAACTGTATCTCATCAGGTTCCGTGACTTGTGCAGCTTCAGGTTCCTTAGATTATCTCATACCTGTTCTTCTGCAGAGGGTGGTTCTTCATTCTCCCAGTCCCTTTGCCTTTGCCTTCTGCATCTTGGGTGGTGTGGCTGAAGCACATCCCAAAGGCAAAAAAGTCCTTAAGTAGCTCCGCCTTCTCCATATCCTGAGTAACCAGACTTCTCATTTCCTTATGGAGAGGGCCCACATTTTGTTTAGCTGTCTTTTTATCTCCCTCTTAAGATATTGGGAAACCAACAATAAAAAAAAAAGAGGAATGCCAACCCCCAAATCCTTGCAGGTGCCTACAAATCCCTGCAGGTGTCTACAAATCCTTGCAGGTGCCTGCATTCACCTTGGGCTGCACATGTTGCAGATCAGCTCTGACACACACAGCTCATTCGTGGGTCCCCACCTGCTCATGTATCACAGTCCATGTGCTCCTGTGGCAGCACATTTGGTGGCAACACAAGACACCATAAGGTGAAAACTTCATTCCCTGCTTTTGCTCATGTCCAGGAACCCTTCTCTTGGTCTGAACATCTCAACCAAGATGCCATTGTGTAATGAAGTGAAGTTGCTTTAAAACATATTTATGTGCTTGTAAAATAAAAGTAAAATTATAGAAAGGCTGAGGAATAAGCTGATTTACCAAATAAAGCCAGCCAGCGTTCACCAAACACCCAGGTATTGGCAATAGACTCAGCAATAACACAAAACTTTATGGGAGCTGCACTTGGTCAACTCAAGTAGGAGTTGGTCACCTTTGATTTCTCAGGGTTGTTTTGGCAAAACCAGGCTCAAACAAGAAACAGAAGATATGTACATACCATACCCCACTAAAGTTTTCTAAATTCTTAGTGGAGTCTTCCCATCTGTGAGTCTCCACAATTTTTCAGCACACTATCACTCCATCCAAAATTAGCTAAAATATCATAAAAATCTATAGCACAACACTGTCTCACATAATGGCTTCAAAATAAAATATCCTTTTTAAACTAAACAAATATATTGTCCTTTTTTTTTTTTAACATTGATACCCTTCCTTAGTCAGGGCAAAAACACGACGACTGTTAAACAGAAAGCTGAGGAGAGCAACAGGATTATGTTTGCAAAGGAAGTTATTTTTGGAAGATATTTTTCACTTAGGGAAGGAAAAAAAATCCAACTGAAGTAAACAATTTAGTTCATAATCACCAACACAGGGACACTTTGCATAGACATTTCCTTTCATAGGTCACTACGTTCATTAGATTAGAATTAGTTAGAGCATTGAAAATACTAAATGACAAAAACTGCTGGAAGTAGTAACCCATGAAGGAAAATACAGCCAGCTGAGGTGAAAATTAGATCACGTTATGCTGAACCTACTCCTACCTGTCCTATAATTCAAGATCCAGTTTGCACATGTACAGTTTTGCTATGCTATAACAAAGCCTAAGGTTTATTAAATATCTCAGCTGTGGGGAATTGATTTACGTTGTGGAATCCCTTAAAAAAAAAAAAAAAGACAAAAAAGAAATGCTTGTTAGGTCACAGTTTTTTTGTTTTCTGGGTTTTTCTTAATCATCTTCTGCATAGCTTTAACATTTGCTAATACAGTGTAATGCATCAATACACTATAGCAAATTTTCTCTGCTTTAAATATCACCCTCATTCATACTGTGATTCAATTTAAAGAATCATTCAAAGATAAATCTAAATAAATAACAAGCTGGCTTTCAGGCAAACAAATGAATTTGCATTGTTTTATATTCATCATAAATATTTCACTTAATTACTGAGGTACTATGTTCAGAAATACAAAACAACATTATAAATTTATTAGCACTGTCCCTGCTGATTTTACAGAAGTTCTGTGGAATGCAAGAGCCAAAAGTAGAAACAGGCTCAAGAGCATAACCAAAAGAGAAGAGGCTGCATTCAAATGCTAAACTGGATTGACACCCTCTGTCTCGCTCTGTATATTTACCCCAGCTGAAACTTCCTGTCTCGAATCAGGTGTTATCCTATTTATTTTCAAAACACTAGGTCAACAAAAATCCTTTTCCTTCTGTTGACTTTCGAAAGCTAAACATCTGAACCACGCTGGTTCCAGCATTATCTTGAAAAGTATCACAGGAGTTATTTTTCCCCTCATTGTAAAATGGTGAGAAGGTAAAAGGATGTAACGGGGTTTTTCAAAGGTTTGGAGAGGTCAGTTATGTGGAGGAAAAAAAAAAAAAGAAGTGCTCCTAAAACATAAAAGGTACAGCACATACCATTTATCCTCAAAATTATTTAAGTTCTTTTAATGGCTCCAAAGGCTATGAAAGATGTTTTTAAAATGTAAATATGTGGGTCTTTTAGAAGAAGTTATCCTTCTTTGTAAACCTCAGTACCACTGATGATTTATAATTTTCAGAAAATCTTAATCCCACAGGAAACATATAAGAGTTCCTCTTCATTTTTAACCTAATGCTGGATCTAATATGGAATGCAGCTTTTATTATTAGAGAAAAAGATATTATTTTTATTTGCTTTATAATAAATTAAGATAAAATCTGAAAGAGTGCAAACATGAAACCATTTTAAAAACAGATTATTCTTTCTCCTTTACCTTTCAAACAACTTCAGATGTAAATAAAATTGTGGTTATCACATTTCCCTAGGGATTAAGTACTCTTACTGTTCAAATGTCATTAATTACCCTTAATGCTGTTATAAACTATTTGGAGATTATCATTATTGAACTGTTATAGTATTTCTTAATTCCTCACCAGAAAGCCACAGAGTAACTCGCTGAGCCTGTTCTCCCCCCTTCTTTTGTTGAAATAACAATAGCCTAAAGGAATTGCGTCTGAAAAGTCAAGAAACAACAATAAAACATATTTTGTTGAACTAAATGAGCAGTAGAGAGAAGAGTTTGGGTTTTATATTCTGTTTCATAAGCAGAGTATCTGGGGCTGATGCAAAAGAATGGAGAGGCAGCTATTGTGGAGAGTGACTCAATTTTAAACCAGCTAACACAGACTAAAACAAAACAAAACACCAAAAAAAACCCAAACACACACACACACACACACAAAAAAACCCCCCACACCTTAAAAAGAAGTTGCATATTCCAAGCCTGCAGAATGAGTGACTGATAAGATCCACACTGACAACTGAAATTTAAAATTGTAGGGTCCCAAGGATGTTTTACTGCTGTAAAAAATTAGAGCAGAATACAGATTCTGTATAGACTGGGTTTGGTATCAAAATATTTCATACTCAAAAATTCAAAATACACGCATTTTTGTCATAGCCTCCTCTTCTTTTTGCAAAATACTAAACCAAGGAGGATTTTAGCACAGTTGTTATTTAAACTGTGTCACTTGGCTCCGTCTCTGAATAACCGTTGGGCTGGGAGGACGAGTTTGCTCCACCACAGGGGCCACGTGGTCCTATTGCAATTCAGATCCTCATCTCTTCCAAGACAAATCACAGTTCTTGGATTCATATTTTATTTTGTTTTTATTTTACTTTGCTCTTATTATTCAACTTGTATTTTTCACTCAAATGCACGCCAGCCCTTTTACACTTGCGTTTTTAAAAACCAAAGCTATAAATCCAGCAATAGGTAAATTTGATCAAACAGAAAAAAAAAAGGGCTGAACTTAAACTTTTTAATGACTACCTCGGAAACATGAGAGCTGACAAATCTAAACTATCTACTCACTCCTGGTGCTGGAAAACAAGCTTGAAGGCACCCATTAAAACACACACTCTCTGGATTTGTGGTCATATGTTAGATGAGTTGCTCTGGGGATTCCCAAGTGTAATTTTTTTAAATAAAGGACTAAGGGGGGTTCTCCAAGAAGACAAGCAGGATTTCAGTGGTCCTGCTTGCTTGATTTGCATTCCTATCTCCTCTCAGCTGCTCTGGAGGAGATCCCAATCCATGCCTGGAGCACTGTGAGTCAAATTTGGTGTTTTAATAGGACAGGAGAGCTGGCAGGTGGTGCTGCCAGTCACCAGCTTTGTGTTACCCCCAAATCATCCAGAAGGGTTATTCTCTGGGAGCATCTGTGCTAACAAGGAGGGAGGAGAACACCAGAAAAGGGGTTGCTGCAAAACAGTGCCGTGTTTAGAGATGGGAAAAGAGACTCGGAAAGGACCATAGAGTAACTCTACTTAGATGGTGTGGTCTGGGATGGCAACAAGCTTTTCTCTACTCCTCTTCCAGATCAGATCTACATATTGCAGAGGTCATGGCTCCCTGACAGAGCTCTGCTGAAAGGTAACAAAGTGCTCGGGGTCTGTTATGAGTTATTCCAGTGAGGAATGTCTGGCTTTTTATGGCTATTTTAATTGGTGACAGTACTCACTGCTTAACGTACTCAATCTGGCACTGATGTTCTCCCATGTCCTGCTCCATCCTGAGTGCTCATCCTGTCTCACAGCTGCTTTCTCATCCTCAGCAGAAGCTGCTGCCCCATTACTGTCCTTGCTCAGGCGTTATCTGGTCTGGTCTGTGTAACTCCAATCCGGGGCTGGCACTTTTCACTGGAGATTATTACTTAGGCTGACTGTCCAGAGAGCATGGGAAGTTGATAAATGCAACACACTTTAAAGTAAAACTGAACTCAAAACCCCTTTTACTGTTTTCTTCAGACCAGTAATTAACAATTCAGCCTGTTCTTTCATATATATAATAAGTTCTTCATCAGTGAAACGCATCACTGCCAGACTTCCAGGTCTGACAACGGTGACTAAGCTTCACAACTTGGCACAACTTTTCTTCTAAACATTTCAGAGAATTTTACTACCAGTAGCAGCCTTTAATTTGTAGTACTTGTAGGAGAAGGCAATTATCATCATGCTTTACAAATGAGATGTGGTGACTTAAGTGTCTTGCCAAGGGGCGAATGGAATTAACAGCAGTAATAGAGTCAATATCTCTTACCCCCGGACTTAAAGACAACTCTCCCAGTCTGCTGGGCAATGGAAGTCTTGGTAGGCTTCAGATTCAGGGTTGAATCATGTCATTGTGTACAAGGCACATAAAACAAAGTCTACACGATTCACCTTCTTCTCCCACTTTCCTAGAGAGTCAGGAGCTACAGTCACTGGCACTCACCAGAGGACTTGTCTTACCCGTCTCCATACTGTGAATGGAAAAATAACTGTGGGCTAGTTAAGATGAGCAATCTCTTCCATTTAAACTCAAAAAAAAAAAAAAGAGGAAGGAAGGTCAGTGCCACAGCTCCTCTTTCCAGTCTCCTTTATCACCCACCCCTCACAGAAACTTCCTCCTTCTTACATTGCTCTCACATTGGACCACCTCTTTTCTCCACTCTCCATTGCTTTCCCACAAGCAGCACAGTTATTCAGCCATCCTAGGACACTGCAGGGAAGAATTCTTTCTTTTTTTTTTTTTTCCTTTTCCAGATCAAACACACAAAAAAGACATGACAGGCCAAGAGACACTACCTGGGGGAGGAGACAACAGGCTGCCATTCATCCAACCAGTAGTACCAAGAGATTGCAGTTGCCGGAAAAGTGGTGGGAGGCTGAAGCTGGGAACCACCATGTCTCCCAGTTTACGTCCTCCAAACCTCCATGGCTCGCAGCCCTCATTCCTTTGCTTTACACTGCTCAAAACCAGCCCACGTGTTATGCTTTGCCAGAGCTTGGGAGGCAACAAACCCCCAGCACAGGTCACAGAGAAAGGGCTTTGCTTTCATCCTCACAGGCAGCCTTTGGCAAAAGGGAATGATCACAGGACAGTAGTGACTCACTGTTTCTGTCCGTGGAAAGAATCTCTACTGCCCAGCGCTACTCTTGTCCCACCTGGCATCACCACCAAAACCACCACACCGACGGACAAGGAGGTTATGCAAGGCAGAGAGGCCGGAATATTAACTTACAAAAGGCAGGAACGGTGGGAAAGGGCTGCCAGCTTGACTCCATCAGCTTCCCAGGCCTGCTAGGAAAAATAGGTCAAGGTTTTCCAAGGTGACCAACAATTTTGGATGTCCAGCTTCATGCGTGTTGTTAAAAAAAAAAAAAATCATTTTGGAAAAACCTCTAAATGTCTATCACTGGGGAGGGCGGGCACAGAAACAAAAGGAAGCCAGACAGCTGGTCTTTCAGGGTCCTTGCAGTTGAGCACCCCAGAAAAAAAAAAAATTACCTTGAGCTATAAGCCACTGGGGAAAAAAAAAAAATTAAAAAAAGTTAACCACTGTGCAAAAAACACCAGAGGAAACCCCGTGGGTAAATAACTAGTGGGAGCTCACAAGGGCACGGCTCAGGATGCATGTGTGTTTCTACTGCGGGAGAGAGAACAATTGAATTACGAGGAGCTCTTAAGCAAGTAAAGTAAACATCTTTTGGCAATTTAGCGCTGCACTTTGAAGCCTGGCGATGTCATACAAATGGTGAAATAGCACGGACACCCTTCTGCCGGCTAGTTTGTTTAATATGGTGAGTCGGGAGTTTTTTTGGAGCGCAGCACTCTTTTATGAGCTCACGAGCCGGAGGAGGGAAAGTGTGGAAGGAGCAGGAGAGGGGTTGTTTAGGCAGAGCTGGAGCTGCCCGGAGCCTACGGGAAGCAGCACGGCCGGAGCCCCGCAGCATCCGGGGGGCTCCGCTGTGGGAACCGACCCCGAGCATCCCCCGCCACGGGGAAAAAGAGGGCGGGGAGAGAGGTAGGGGGGTGAGGCGACAGGGATAATCACACGAGCGGGGTTAATTGCTATAAATATCAAGAATCAAATCAATATGTCAAGATGTGTGTTCCACTTTTCACAGCGTATGCGGCACGTAAATGAGAAACGGAGAGGGAGGGAGGAAGAGCTAGGAAGAAAAAGGAGAGACTACTAAAGAAATAAGCCCCCCTGTACAGACAGCCTGACGCCAGATGGCTTCTTCTAATAAATATTCAACCTTAACTCAGTTCCCATGTAACTTTGTTGTAAAGCTGCCAGCACACCCACACAGATCTGGGCCAGCAAAATGATTACAGTAGTACAAACAAAATAGTGCAATAGAGGAAACAGGCAGACAGGGTCCTGTATACAGAAAGACAGAGCTGTAAAGATGTGAGTTGATGAACCTTTAGATTTAATAATGAGAAACTTAAAATAAGGGTTTGGGCAGAGGAGAGAAAAAAAACTTGGGGGGGTAAACATACCAACTTATTTTTTCTTTGCTGTTGCTTTTATTGTTGGGAATACAGAGAACATCATTTTGCTAAGACAGCAAATGAGGAACTGTAAATCAGTCGCTATTCTGCATATTTTCTGCATTCAGATGGAATTCAGATACCTTCCCTGAAATCATAGCCCAGTTTAATTTCCACTGTCTCTTGTGCTCATGTGGGACACAAGTTAAAAAGTAAGATTTTGTGCATGACATTTGTAACATTAATTGGGAAGAGAAAGAGATTTGGTATATTCTTCTTAAGAAAACACTGGCTCAGTGCTCAAAAACATGCATTTCAGTTGTGCGAGTGTTTTTGCCCCGAGCTCTTTAATTTCAAAATTGGATTATGAGATCTAAATATCAGAACACACCATGTTGGCAACTCCAAAACTATTTAAATAGGACCTTGACCAACTCACGATCCAGTGCTAAGATTGGGGGGGGGGGAAGCAATGAAAAAGGACAGCTTTGCAGACAGGCTTCTATTAATAATGTGAAGCAAGAAATAGAGACATAGATTAGAAATTAAATTTTTAAAATGCTAAGGATTCATTCTATTGATTTCTTGGATCTCTCATGCAGAATGTCTCTAGTTTAGAGGCTGATTAAAACTTCTACCTGTAGTGAAGTTAAGATGGTTATTTAACAACTACCTATGGACCAACAAGGGGTGGGGAGTTAAATTATGCATTTATTTTAGCTAAGAGAGTATCGACACGAGGCAAAGCTCTTCTTTCTAAAGGACACAGCCTTTTGGTGTTATAACTCATGGTGTGCTCCTGAAAGGACATTATTTTGCATGATACAGAAGATTATAAATAGAATTAATAAGACAGAAATAAATAAAAAAAAAAGCAGGGGGGTGTCAGCTGAACGTCAGAAAATATTTCCTGGTTGTGAGAGTTTCCCTCTGCAAAGCAGATCGACAAGGAGATGTAGTAGGCTGTAGAGTCAGGCTTTCACCACTTCCCTCGGGAGATTGTCACTGTGGAGGTTTTAAAAGCAAAGCTGAACTCAGCACTAGTAAATATGCTGCAGGGAATAACCCTGTGTTGGGCAAGATATGGACAAGATCAATTTACAGATCTCTTCTATGTCTACTTTCTATTATTTTTGACTGTTGGGAAGAAAACTTTGCTAGAGAAAAGCCCAAACCTCCCTCCACCCCCTGCCTTTTCTTTTATGAAGAAAGCAGACTCTGTGGCATTGCGGCTCATGCCTGAAGCTCTGTTCTCTGCAACAGCAACGTCTGTCCCAGCAGTTTTGCTCCGCTCACCCTCTATCCCCACCATCATTGAGGAGCGCTGGAAAGAATTTCCTGGAGAGAAAAGAAAGGGGGAAAGATCTGATTTCTGATCTTTCCAGAGCTCTTTATAATATTCATCTATTCTGAGCAGCATTTGACACTTCCTTCCCACCCACCCCCACTAGGAATCAGCTGTGGATTGTTTCCTTGTGCTCCTCCTTCTCTGGCCCTTAAGGTACCCATTAGGATTCTATCCTTATCCAGAGCACGACAGCATCAAACAAGGGAAGGAGTCCAATGACAGAGCCTTGGTAAGCTCCATGCCTGAAGAAATGCACACCTTTTGTTTATGTCTAGCAGGATGAAAGCCATGAGATGGAGCCGGTCACAAATCTGTCAGCCCTTGGGGAAGAAAGCTGCTAACGACGCACCTCCTCAGCACCACACACCACGAGCACATCAAACAAGTCCTTCATCGACTATGCTGGCTTGAAGTTCAAGATATCTGTGCTTACCTTAATAAACCACGCTGGAAAATCACCATATAAAGCTTGGAGGTGCTTGGAGGTCCAAGGTCACCCCTTAGACTCCTCCAGCAGTAAGCTTCATTCTGCAAACAAAACTGGATCAAAATTAAGGCTAACTTCAAAAATCAGTTTAAATCTTCCCCACAACGCTTTTTCTTAAAAGATATCCCAGATGTTGAAGGGAATAGAACTAAAGCACATGGATTTCTTCCTTGTGGAGAGGCAGAGAGATGAGGCCACAGCTGAGAGCAGCATTTCCCCACGGACTTGGGTGCCACAGAGTGACCATACAGTCACACAGCACAGCCCCTTGGGATCAACACTCAGATTATGATTTTTCCATCTACTTGATCTAAAAGAGTACCAAGTTTCTATTAGTATTGTTTAGTTTGGAAAAGGAAACAGGCAAAGGAACACCAGGAGAGAAAGAGTATTGAGAAAACTAAATAGTAAAGAGACATTTTAATTAACAAAGAGACATGGGCAGAACAGAAAGGTAGGCTCTACCCCATTCTATCCATGTCCTCTCCATTGCCAGTCCCAGCAGAGGTGCCACTGCCTCACTGGTAGGCAGAGATGGAAGCAAACCTCAACCTTCTCTGGCTTCTCGGCTAAGCACCAGGAAAAAAAAAATCAAATAAAGGAAAAAAACAATGAAGGAGGTGAACTGAGGGCTGGAGGAGGGAGTTCTTCAATGCCTGAAGGCACACGACACAAATAAGAGTTCCAGGGATCCAGTTTTCACTGCACCTCTGTTGGAGGTGAATCCTCCCCATGAAGACTTTGCCCACGCCCCATCTCCTGCCACGGAGCAGGGAGGTCATTTTTGCCCCACTGCAGCCACAGCGGCCGGGGAAGTAGGAAGACACTAAAGCACAGAATATCCTGAGATGGAAGGAATCCACAAGGAGCACTGATGGAACCAAAGTCCTCAAGACTCCTAGCTGCAAGGAAAAGTTGCAGGATCGCTATCCCAGCAAGGAGAGGGGCAGGGTCAGCTTCTCGGCTCCGGTAATCTATCCTATCATTCAGCTTTTTGACATGCTTGTACACTCAGCACCTTGCTGGAAGCTAATAGGATTCCCTAGGAGAGCATGTGGCTGGATGCCTTACATCCACATAATTCAACTCCCATCACCTGGCATTTCTTCAAAGCAGGGTACTCATCTGGCTGGAGCTGAAGCAAATTTCACTATTGCAAAGAAGTTTAAAAAAAAATATATAGTCAGGAGTAATAAAACTGATCCAACTTAACTTTTTTTGTTTTATAAAATTCTGTGTTGTCTTTGAAACACAAGCAGCGACTCTGGACACAAGACTAAGCACAACACAGTGTTGATGCTCTCAGCCATTAGTTTATAAATTGAATAAGATAGATGTGTTCATTCATATGAACTAATGTAGTTTTTCTTATGAAGGTTTCATATTATACAAATCCATTAGCATATTTACAAATTAATCTTCCCTTAGGAAGAAAAAAGATCAAAGATTTACAGAAGGAAGTGCTTTATTACTTTTAAACTGCCTTTTTTTTTTAAAGAAAGAGAAAAAGAAATGAAGGGAAATTATGTTGAACCATAAATGTTTCTTTATGACTACTGTACAGCAGCTTTGTGGGAGATTTAAATTTACTAAAGGGCAAGGGGGACTTCAAGCCATCTATATGAGTTCAGTATTAAAAATATATATACATGACAGGTGCCCATATAAGTTCATGCAGTACAAAATATTCCATAAATGAGCTCATTTATCTGAGTAATTTTAAAAGAGCTTCTGCACAAGGGGAGATATTTAGTATGAATTATAGTCCGTTTACCTTTCATAAGGTTTTTTCATCACTTCCCATACCTCCTTTGGTGCCACTGAAAATATCTGTAGTTATCAAGCGTTATATTCAACCTTGCTATTCCCTATTCCCAGGAAAGCCCTATTGGTGAAGTGACTCCCTGTTCTAGACATGCAGTTTTTAAAGCCCTGCACGCACCATTTCTTCTTCATAGATGCTGATAAAACAAGATTAGGCTGAGAAATCTTTTATCTAAGCAAATAACTTGAGTGATAAAGAGTATTCCAGGTAAAGGAAAAAAACAAAACTCTGGGTTTGCCCTCATCATTTACATTTGACTCAGTTGTAAAAGACTCCTCCTTCTATTTTCAGAATGACTTTGTATTATGGTTGGAAATACAGAGTAGTAGAGCAGCAAGGGAATGAAATGAGATGCAAACCTTTAATGATTTATTAATAACCACTTTCTGAGACATTTTTAACTACTAAAGAAAAATCAGAACACTAAATACATTAAGATCTTCAAGGGCAGGGGGTGGAGGGGAGACCTATCAGAAAGTTATGAAAATAAGGGAAAATTTCAAAGAGGAAAAAAAACACCTGACAACCAAAGAGTGTTTTAGTTAGAGTTGCTCCTGCCTTGGGACAGGAGTTGCAACTAGATGATCTCTGAAACCTCTCCCAGACATAAGCTTTGTACTTCTAAGCTGAAATGTTTGAAGATCTTTTGCAAAATGTACCTTTTTTTTTTTTTAAATACTTTAGGATATATTCCAAAGGAAAACTTTAAGATTAAATCACCATTCATGAACAGAATAACTAATTTTATTATGACCACTGCACTCACCCAAGTATAACTTTTTTCACTTCTTGGACCTTCACGAAATATTAATATTAGTTTGTAAAGGGCCAGAAACCTTCACTGCTCCTCCTCCTCCTCTACAGTACACATCCAACAACAAATAAACCTTTCTCATAACAGAACAACTGTATTTTAATGCACTCGAGTCACAGGCACAAAAATAAGGAGGTACCCAGAGGTCCCTGCCAGGCAGTAAATGGTTTTGCAGGGTCTCATAGCAGGAGAGAAAGAGAACACCAGCGAACACACTGCTGAGAAGCAGAGATTTTAATGCTGTTCAAAAAGCTGTACATTGCCCTCCTCACAGCTTTCATCACCAGTGACCAGACTGAAGCCTACACAAGGAACCAAAGTGGTCCTGTTCTCCTACCTAAACCTCCTCTTCTGAAAACCTTCTCCCTCTCCATCCACGCTCCACCCTTCTCCTTGAAGGCTTCACACCCTGAGCAAGTCTTGAATGAAGGATATTCTCCTTCTACTCTGGAGTTCACTTTAACTGTAAAACACCTCCACGCCCTCCTGTTTCCACTCAGAAGCGCTCTCCCTGAACAAGCAGGCAACTTCATCTCTCTGTGCCTTTTCCTGAAAGCATCAGAGGGAAGCTCCCTGGAAGGTTTCCCTGTAATAGTTTGAGGGGAAAGTCGATGTCATTTTTTTGTTTTCCTTCAGACATTGCATTTGGCTATCAGAGTGCTCGCAGTTAGCAAACCAGAACTCTTCAATGTCTCAGTCTACCCACTTGGGAAATCAATAAAAGATAAGACTACCCATGTTTCAGCGCTATGAGGGTTGGTAAATGCTTCTAAAGTGCTTTGAAAACCTGGAAAGGTGCAATGTTTTTATAATGGCCTGAATGCTTTGCAGTTCTACAGAATACTTGATTCCAAAATCTTGAGCTTGTACAAGTAACTAACCCTATAACTGTGACAGTCCTGTGAGATGTCTGTAAATAAACAATAACATTCAGGGTAGTGCTTAGTCCAGCATATCTTAGTTCAAAATACTGACACCAGATGCTGTAATTTATGTTTTGTGTTATCTGCTGGTCCCACTGAGCTCTACAAAACCTTTTTATTGAAAATAGTAGTGGCAGATCTACGCAGAAGATTAATGCTAATTAGCTTAGGGTGGGAGAGTTGTGCATTACTTGAAATTTAACTCAGAAAAGGAGAACGAACAAGCAAAAAAACATGTTCTAGAGCCAGCAGGGCAGAAGTCAACAACTGAGTTTTAACTACAGAAAAAAAATTATATAAATATATATATATATGTATATCAACTGAAAAACCCTTAGGCCAATGTTCGCCCAAACCAAGAGGCATTTAAGGTTAGCACCTTACACTTCCCAGTCATTCCCATCTCCAGCCATCACCACCTTGTTAAGGATACTGACTGCATCACACATGTGAGAGGAAGTTTGGCACCACAAGTTTTCCAGGTGAAAAAGTATGTCATCAATGAAGAAGAATTACAGGTCATTAAACTGGAGTGCATGCTGTGCATGCCTCTTCAATTCAATATAGGGAATTAAGAAGTCAAATGCCTCTGGCATTAAATATGAATGATGAATGCGAGAAATAAAATAAGTAGAAGAGAAATCTATGTGTTTCATTACATGAGGTAGCTGTGCCACTGGCACCTTTTGCTTTTGTATGAAGAAAATTGTCTAAGATTAGAAAGCAAACTTAGCTTGTTTTTAAGGGAATTCATAGGAAATCTCGGTGAGATTAAGAAATAAAGCATTTTCCAATTTGGATTGCATTCTGACAGTCTAAAAAGATCACAGTGTATTGTACTTTTTGAACCAGAAAGTGAGAAGAATAGCACACATAACTTTCTTCATAGCAGGCTTCTATAAGAACAGCCAACATTTAAAGAAAGAACACAAACTCCAGAAAAAGAGCAACATCAGAAGTGACACATTATCTCATTTTGAGGCATGAGTCTGACTCCTTCCTAGAATATGAAGGATGAACAACATGAGCCACAAAGGCTCCTGTGTGTATCACAAAGCACATGGCATGAGAAACCACTTCTGTGGCTCTCTGACGGAAATGGCTCCTTTCATCTCCGATCAAATTTCAGAGGTATTTTTATTTATTTACACATGAAGGGCTGTGAACCAAATTCACCTCATCATTTTGCACAATAAATTGAAGAATATGTCGACTCAGCAGGCTCTCCAAGACCTCTAACTGCCAGAGCTGTGTCGCCCGGATAGTTGGATGCTGTCTGGTCCCAAAACATCTCTCTTAAGGACATCTAATATTAAGCAAAAGTCTATTAATTCTCTGAATATGTTAGAACAAATGACTGTGCCTTAGAAGAGTAAGAATTGAGAACAGCCAAGTGACATTTAGAGGTACTAAGAAAGAAACAAAAATTGTTGGTTGGATTTTTTTTTTCCAGATGCTGAAGATGTGGGAGAAGAAATTCTGTGAACCAATCACCAATTTCACCAAAGACTGAGGTAAAAAGTAAGGGAGTGTTAAGGGATATTTTTTAAAAAATAAAAATATATTAGTGAGAGGGTAAAATGTTTTTACTTGCCTGTTTGGAGATTATGAGGTTCCCAGACAACCTGGGACCAGTCAGCTGAATATCAATAAATTCTGATCCATTCTATGTTACTTATGAATATTTTTGGATGCACAATGAAAAGAGGAACTGTTTGAAGACTGCAAAAATGTCAATTCCAAACGAGCCAATTTTGAAACTGTTACTGAAACATAAAACACTGTTACTGATGCAATTAAATTCTGTTGATTTTTAAAGATAAAATCATTAATTATGCACATGTATAAACACACACAGATAAAAACATATATGATGCAGCTTGGCACATAGTGTGTTTTCTGTCCCGTATAGTCTCATCTTTTTCACTACACTGTTGTGTGATATTGCATGATGTGGATGGCATGGACCACATCCAAGAATCACTGTGGAGGTGAAATCAACAATTCGAACCGGACACTTACTGATCACAGATTATCTGACAAGAGGGGTAAATGATATGGAGGTTCCTTTAAATCACTTAATACAGTCTGGTTTTGCACAGGAACCTAGAAATGGTAGAATACTGCAGTTAATCCCTCAAATCTCAGGCACTGCACCTTTGTAAGGGCACCGTGTCCTTTTATGAATTCAACATGTTTTTTAACATTTTACACGTGCTTTGTTATGGGGAGTGGGTCACTGGAGATTTACCACAGGCTTATTTCTCAAAACAGCCACGGTGGAAAAACCACAACTCTACCAGCACCATCCTCCAGATTCATAACATGGTTGTTGGAATAATTCAGGTGGCACAGGGATCCTTGAGAATTTCAATCTGAATTAATCTTTTTGAAATAAGATTTCTTTTCCCCAGTGCCACAAACTAAAAATGATGTAAGTGCAAAATCTCTGTAGTAAATTAGCAATAAAAGAATAAAACAGTTAAACGAATATATTTTTTCATGCTTGAGGGCTGTGTGTTTAACAGTTTTCTAACTGTTCATTCATTTATATAAAAATACTTTGGTTATTATCTACTTGAGTTGAAATTAGATATTTAATTGACTGGAGGGAATGAAATTCGCTCACTTTTAAATAAAGCAATGATTTAAAAATATTCCTGTAAAGTGATTTGTAAGACCACACCAGCACTAGTTCTTGGCACACGTCCTTGTCTGTGTATATATTTTAAAAGCATGGTTGTTTTTACAAATGTAGTACTGTGAGAGCGAACTTCTTCAGAAACATGTTTATCTTAATTAGGAAAGTCAACAGACTTCTAATGGGAAGAAATGCGTATTTTTCTCTGTGGTATCTAAAGCATCAAAGGCCTCGTTCTCATGCCAAACCAATCTTCCTTCCTGCCTGCCTTTCAAACCCAGGTGATTGCAGACAGCTGAGCAGACATTTTCCCAAAAGCTTCTATTGACCTGGCTCCAGTCCTTTCCCGTGCTCTGTCTCCTTTTCTATCCGCATGTCACTTCTCTTTCTCTTTCTGTGTATTTGTTGTATTTTTGCCTGAGGAAACCTAGGGATATTCATGGCACTGAGGCAAATAATGTGGAATTAAAAACTAAATTCTTCAGGCCTTATCCTAGCAACAGGACCATCACCATCTGTTCAGAGGACAGGACTGCCATTATCCGCTGCATTCTTTGTACGTACTCCATCACCTGTGAGGGGAAAAACATTGCCCCTTATCCTGGGGTCTTTGTTTAAAAACAAAGTCGTCTGCTCCTTTCTGCTACCAATACATTTCATAAATGTGATATACAGTACTTTTAAGGGGATTAGGCAGAAATAAAAGCTTTTTTTTAAAAAAAAAAAAATCTAAGGAAGGACATCTGCATGATAAACACCATAAGCAAATATTGTTTGATTTAAATAAACAGTTGAGATTAATTAGCAAAAGTTCATACAAATTCCTGCATCTACTACCAATATCAGCAATGCAAGCACTAGACCTTTGAATTTGGGAGAATTCTGCAGCAGTGGTAGAACGGTTATTAGGGTTTTGGCTTTTTTAATTTAAATACCTAATTTGAAATCTGTGTTCCCCAATGTGCTGTGAAGGCCATTTTGGCTGCTCACTAACATGCCTGCAGCTGAAGTCCCAAATCACAGCAACAGAAGCTGAAGAGCTGCACACCTTTTACCTCAGGAAAATGTCAAGTCGCTCAAAGATGTAAAATACCCCACGATTTGAAGCCATTGTTTTCTACTCTTTCAGAATATTACTCCTTATTTCTCATTTATTTCTGCTCTGAACCTTTGGACAAGAGAGAACTTGAGGAAAGATTGAGAGGTAAAAACCAGGGAGTTAAAAAATTCCTGGAAATCAGAGCCGCAGTCTTGACCTCATATTATGCTTTCAGTTTAAAATTATAATTTATAAAAGCTGGTTGACTGCCTGTCTCTGTTGTTTTTGTGCCACTTATAAACAAAGCTGCAGTCATATTTATTTCTCAGGGCTTACAGACACATTTGTGGTATGCAGCTTGGCAACAGAAACTGGTGAAATCCGCCTGCTCCTACCAAATCTCCAAAGTGCCCAGCCCAGCCCGTACAGCCACCAGGCTGAAAGGTCAGGGGTGCTGCATCCCCTCCCTCCCAGGGAAAACAGCAGGGCAGAGTGGAGCCACCTGCCCCCTCCCCAGCCTCCTCTTCCTCCCTCCAAGAGGAGCAAGAAGGGATGGAAAATCGTAGCCTTAGAACTGCAAGAGAACTTCTTCCTCTTCTCCTTCCTGTGCCTTTCCCCAGCCTTTTTCCCCTGTTCCATTTTCATTTATTATCTTAATTAACTTGCTTCTGCTTTGCTGCAGGAGGGTGACAGGCAGAAGCTGCCACCCTACTTGGTGGATCATAGAACAAGGGCTGACCTGGATGGGCATTCAACATCACAATAACACAGAGGCTTGACCCTTCTCAAGTAAAAACTCGAATCTGTTCAGTTTTCTCACAAATGTTTACAAGGATTGGAAAAAGATCCAAGGGAGACCAAGAAGAAATTATCTAGCATTAAAATAAAATAGAAAAAAAAAAAAAAGCCTACAATTCCACCGTTGCATTCATGAATTTCAAGCCTTGGTCAAACAAGGGTTAACAGTTCGCTTCAGCCAAGCAGGTGCCCAAATTTAGGTGAACAAAGGGGAGTCCAAAGGAGAAACACAGAAATTCTTTCATCTCAAAGTATCTGGGATGTTTTGCACTGTGGAATAAATCACAAAGTCCTAAACTGCCATCGACTCCTCTTTAAGCTTATGTGTGAGTGGGGAAGCTTCCTTGGAAATCCAGAGGGATCCCAGAAGTCCCTCAACTCCAGCACAGAGGCTAGTGCTTTATTTTAGCCCAAGAGGATTCAGCTTGTTCTGCATCTAGGTGGCCTCAGATAGGACACCGCTTTGGCCAAACATGAAATACAATTGTGTTTTTGAAATCGCCTCTCAATGGAAAAATCTGTCTCAAATGGTATTACTTCAGTTTTGTCAACACCAACATAAAGATTTATTTTAAAAGTCTTTGAAGCATTGTTTGGATTTTGGCTTTCTTACCAAAATCCTCATCTTTGCATTCCTCCAATATTTCATAAAAGTAATAAACTGGTGTACATATTTGCAAACTGAACAAAACTGATGTTGCCTTCACTGTAGAGAATACAAATACATGTATTAGTATTCACATAGTTTTGCCATCATTATGGACCAGCCTTTAACTAAAAAGGAAAGATAGAAGCACTGTATTTCATATGGAAAACTGGGAGATGGTGTGGGGAGGGGGGGAAGACCAGAATGTAAGTGTACTGAAAGCAAAACTCATGTTTCAGTAACAAACTTAACACTTCTAGCAGTGTTAAAGTGCAACATAGAGCCAGAGTTAATGAGGCCTTCCATACTTTTCTAGTTTCAAGGAAGAAGCTGTTAGTAATTTAAGAGAGATAAAATCCATTAATTAAAATGTTCTGAGATGAATGGTAGCTTCCAATTATTTTCCTGATTTGACACAATCTAGTAACAGCATAACATAACATTTTACGCAATACCAAGGGATTTTGTAAGAGGAAAGTACACACTGAATTGGAATTTTGAGGACAACAACAATAGAGCACTCACAGACCAGCCCTTTGCTGGATCCATCATTCTCAGTTTAAGTGAATACAGAAATGGACAGAGAGAAGACTGATGTTGAGGAATAACTGACTTTTAATAAGAATAAAGGCTTCAAAGGAGAATGTTAACAGGTAATAAAGATTGCCACAGATCACTGTATCATTGAATGGGTTAGAAGGGACCTTAGAGACCACCTAAGCCCAACCCCTTGCCATTGGCAGGCACACCTTCCACTAGCTCAAGTTACTCCAAGCCTTGTCCAATCTGGCCTTAGACATTTCCAAGGATGGGGCAGTCCCATCACCTTCGGGAAATCTGTGCCTGTGTGTCATTGCCCTCACTAGATACGGCACATCTTTTTTCTGCAGTTTGTGCACAGTGTCAGAGATTCTGCTCTTTTCTAAGCAACCTCCATGTGTCTCATTTCCTATTGCTAAATATCCACAAATATAATAAAGCACAGGGCTCACTCCAAAATCCATGGCAAATCAGCAAAAGGTTTGCCATCCAACTTGATATCTGAATGCAAATAGCTGTATAAACTTCCTCTCATCTCGAGTGTAATTTAACCCAGCACCACAGTAACTGCTGAGGGCACACCCAAGGTCATCCATAAGTGAGCTGAAGTGTCTGTAGGGCTGAGAGTTCAGCTGCTCTAGTAGCACAGACTGGTGTGACAGGGACCTAGGGAGGCTGCTAGCCAGACAGGAGATCTCTCACTGCATAACACACTTGGGTTTAGCCACTTAAAACAAGCTGTATCTCGGTTTTACCATTACTAGCATGGATATTAAACATTTGTCTCCATCCTGATGTATTGCCAGGAATTTCTATTTTAGAGGAACATTTTGAAAGCTATAGAGGAATAGAGATGATCACTGTGACTGTCAAGCCAAAGCGTAGCTGCTGTTGTAGTGTGCAAGCATAATGATAATGGGGAATGGTAAAGACATTTTAAAAGCTGCTCACTACTTCAGCAGGTTTGATTCAGATCCCTGAGCTGCCCAGCCAATTGCTGAGACAGGAGGCATGAAAAATAAATAAAAAGCTCTTTCTGTTCCTTCAGATAGACCTGATAGTCTTGGAGATTAATAGAGCTCATAGCCAGTATGAGAAAGGAGCAAACAAAGGTAAAGCACTATTAATTAAGGAACTTGCTTCATTGAGAAGACGGCAAATACAAGAGCAGCTGATGGGGTTGGGATCTTAGACAACACACTGAGAGGCTGGGAGCCATGGGCACTCACAGGAGCAGTGCCAGGGCATCAGTGCCAGAGGGAAGGTGGGGAGCCTGGAGAGGCAGGACTCACCCCTGGAGTGGGGTTATCCAGCCACAGCCCAGCAGAAACAGCTTCTGCTGCTACTGCTAATGATGAATACCATATGCTTGGCTCTTGCTATTATAAAATAAGTTACGTTACTGCTGCCTGTGAGTGAATCAACTCTTTCCTTTCATTAAAAATAGCTATTTGTGCCCATTCATAGTTCCTCAGCACTAGCACGTGGGCAAAAATGTTTTAAAATTGAAATATCCTCCAACTATTGTTTTTTTCTGTCTTTCATCATATCACCACCTTGTTCCATCCTTAGCTTTTTTCAGACACATCATCTCTTTTCCCAGAAAATAATCCTTAAACAGAGGAGAGAAAGAATTGATATGATCATTCAGACATCATTTTTTCCCTTCTGTTACTTTGAACCAGTTAAAGCAGTGTGGTTAAAGCAGTGTGTGATTGGTAGCCTCGATTTGGGAAATGCTTCTTTAGACACAGTGAAAAGAGATGTTTGCTGCAGACACCTAGTTTTTTTCAGCCTCTCATTATCTGAAGAATCAGCTGTTTTTTGAAGTCATTTTGGCCACCATTTATTAATTTATCGGTGAAAAGGAAGCACTCAGATCCACTTGTTTCCATTTATGACTTCATATCCAAACAACTGATTTTGGGATGTCACTGAAGGTGATCAAATCACAGGACATGCAATTAATTCAATTAACATGAACCCTACAGGCCTATTTGCTCAAATGCCATAGGAATACTTCAAAGTTTCATCATTTCAAACTGATGCCTTCACAATTGTGTACTCTGTGTTGTTGTAAACTGGAAAAAGACATCACTTATATTTTTGCTTTTTCAACAAACATCCCCTTCCAGTGCATTAGTATATATTTAAATATGGTAAAAGGCCATAGATCTTGTATGGACATTGAAACAAAACAAAAAAAAAAAGCAGAGCTCATTTAAGATTGCTCAACATTTTCTGCTTCTGGGATTTCACTAAGATCAGTTTTACCAGGCTACTGTCAAATAAAGCAAAGCTCCTGGGGAGCAGCACGATGTCAGCACAGGTAGAAGGAGAGTGACACAACCGAATACCACAGAAGACCCCTTCTTTGTACTTCTGACAAAACAAACCTGCATATTGTTTCAAAGCCTGCTATAAAAAGAAAACTGAAAAAATTTTTAAAAAAATTTAGAAAGACTGGCAGCAAGCCCTTAACACAGAGACAACCCATTGTAGCACCTCTCCCTGTTTATTTTATGCCAAAACCATTTCCTATCCACCTGTTCATAAGAAATGATAAGAGCTAAAAGTATCCAGTTATTGTGCATTGGAGTTGCAGGGAAAACTAATACCTTGGCATGCAGCCTGTAGGAAAAAAAGAACACAATATATTACTTCCTTCATACTTGTAGGAACTACAGGGGATCATTTTCATACACTTGAATAGGCCACTATTAGAGATCAGCAGCTGACTGGCCAAATTAACCCCAGGTTTACCTCCAAAATGATTATGATTGCATATTATAATTAACGATGACACTAAGGATATTAGGCTCAGGAGGGGTTTTGTTTGTTTGAATGAATGATAGATTCATTCCATTCAAGGGTAGATGTTCGTGGCTTGCTTTGGGCTTATGCACATTCATGAAACCCTGGAGATCATCTCATGGCTGATGGTAATTCTGGAGAAATGGGAAAGGGAGCAGAGTGGGAGTCACTTCTGGATTTTAATCTCGTTTCTTCCCTTACGGAATGAAGTTATCTCAACATTTCTTGGGTGAACTCTAGTCTATCATTTTAATTAAACGTATCTAAGCAGTCATTGTGAAGCCTGAATGGAAGTAATAGGCTGGCAAGCTTAGCAATGGTGTCTACACACGGTAGGGAACATCTGCAGCAGGAATTCATGCCCTGCGTATGGGCCTGAGCAAAAGATTGGGCAGTTATATGTGTATATAACAAACCAGGCAAGGAGAGACTCCTAAATTACCAGGCCAAATCCAAGCCCTGATCCCAAAGTTTAGGAGTCTGAGCAATTACAGATCTAAATCTTGCCGGTATGAGCCACTATGTCCAAAATTAACCAGCACCTGAAGACACACCCCTTGAACTCAAGGACCTTTGAAATTTAGCTCTAATTTTAAAACTTGGCTACAGTCACTTTCTTTTTTGTCCTCCTACTCCCCTCTCCCTGAAAATAGGAACACCACTAAGAGCAGTTTTAAAATTTGGGGGTCTGGAGCTGAATTAGCAAAGTGTCTCAAACCTAGTGCTGGCTTCGTGTCAGACCCAACATCACTCCAGCAGAGAGGGGACACACATTGCTGTAAGGGGTTGCAGGACCCTGCCCCAGAAACATGAAATACAACATGGTTTGCTTTTGAACACAGATGGAAAGGTGGTTGAAAAGCTCCAAAAATGATAAATAATCTAGCAAGAGGCAGGACAGTGGCTAACTCGTTCCTGGACAGACCGTTCAAACCAAAGTTTGGGGCTTTTTCAAAATAAGCTGCTCCCCCTTGATCTAAAAGCAGGGAGAAGTGAAAAAAAGACACGGCCCCTGAGATAGTGATTTTAATTCTCAAAGTGAATTCTCCCTTGAGAATCTGCCACGTGGCACCAAAATTCTTAAACTAATGCACGTCTTTAGAATATGCAACATACCTGTGGATGGGCTGTAAAAGTAACACACAGGGTGTGTTACTGCATGTGCAAAGCATGACCTTCAGCACTGTATTTATCAAGAGATTTGTGCATGTTTTGGGGTTAAACCCAGTCAGATCCGAGATGTTTTTCTTTTCTCCTCTGAAGACTTAGTTGGTTTCCATGTAACTTTAGAAGAACTCCTTCTAATGCATTGTAAGAGCAGATTAAAAGTCCTTTCTCCAAAGCTGGCAGATGCAAACATGAAGCCTGAGATCAGCAGTTCAAAACAGTTACTTGCCACAGAGAAATTTTGGCCTAGGAAAGAATTGGAAGGAATTACTCTTCACCTGTTACTGGAAAGCTAGTAATAGTAATAATAATAACCTCCCTACTTGTTATTCCTTTACAACTGCACGTCACATATGGAAAAACCAACACTGAAGTGAGAAAAGCTAATGTTGGACTGCAGTAAAAACTTCATTTTCTTGTCTTTCTTTTCATGTTTACTTTTACACTTAGTAATCGTATAGTAGTTAATACCTCCAATTAAAATAAATTGGAGTTTTATGAGGCAAAATACAAACCCTGCTATGAATTATTTGTTCTTTATTTTTTTCATTCTGGTAAGCACATTGTTTTGTATAAACATAGGTATTTATACTTCTCTTATGTAGCCTAGAAATAAACATCATAATTACTTCACGAATTTTTCCGCTGCTAAGTTCTCTCCACCTATATTTTTAAATACAACAGCTACTTGACAGAGTATATTGATGGGCTTTAATCACTGCTGAACATTTCCTGTCTATTTGTAGGCACTCAGAGAAACCCAAGGGGCATCATTTACAAGAGCCCAAACTGAAGAGATTTGACAGGATGTCACAGGGAATAATCCAAGAATTATGAGTGTAAAAACAGATATTGAATAGCACAAACCAGTCCAGTCCTGGCAGTTTAGCAATCCCTGTATAACCAGAAGAATCATAATGGTGCTCTCGTACCAACGTGGCATAGTTAGAACAAATGATTTAGGAAATCTTCGTGGAAAGCTCCAGCATTACTAAGCTCCAGCTGGAGTGTGCAGACAAGTTTGAGAGAAGGGGAGAGAAGGAGTACTTTATGTCCCAGTGTTTCACCATTTCTCAAAAGATGAGGCAGTCAAACCTTGTGTTTTTTAAAACTAGAAAAAAAGATAGAAATTTATTTTATCTTTTAGTTAGGAACTATTAAAAAAAATTCCATGTTTTTCAGTGGTTTTTTGTTTCACACAGGAGAAGAAAGCATGGTACAAGCTGGAAGAGATCCTGTTCGCTACTCCAAACCCAGTAATTGCAGATGAGCTGTTTGAATCCAGGCAGTTCTTCATTGCTTTACCTGGGCACTTTCTTCCCCAGGGACTCAGAAGCAAGGAGGGGCCAGATGACACAGGCCACTTCTGTCCTGCCTGACCCCAGAGCACACTGTTTTACACACGTAGCAGCAGCAGAAGTGGTGATTTAGCAGATGGGAAGTCGTTATAGGACCGAGTATCCACGGGAAAGAATCCAAGTCAGCAAGGTGACAAGGGAGCTCAGGAGCTGGGGGTGATGGGGAGAAAGAAAACAGGAAAGAAAAAGCGGTTGACAAGAAGAATGCTGACTCTGAAAAAGAGTCAGAGGAAGAAAAAGGGGACGGGGAGAAAAAACCAAGCTGAATTATATTGATTAGGGACTATGAACACCACTTGAAAATAATATGAGCTGGGGACATTATTATTCTCTGTGGTCCCAAGAGCATCACCTTCCCATTTGCAGAGACATGCATTCCTGGGCTGCAGACTGACAGGGAGCAGGTGAAAGGGAGAAGGTGCTGAAGGACTGGAAGGAGGAAAAGCGGCTGCAGAAATGCATTAGAGAAACTGGATTTTGACAGGCCGTTATGCGTAATTCAGCTCAGAAATGCTCTTGACAATGGTCTAGGTTGGACACTTCCCCCCCCCTCCCAGAAAAAAAGGTCTTCCTTGTATGCTTACAACTAGATTCTCGGCTCAGCAAGTCGCTAAGCCAGAGCCTTAGAGAAGGGAAATAGAGTCCTTTGGTAATGAAAAATGCCTATGAGGAAGGAAAAGACATACGTGCATTGTGAAGAAGAAAGACCACAGCCCCTGGATTTATTATATACATAATAATTAATAATGACCCAATTTTTCCTATTCCAGATTTTGAAATTCCTTACTCACTTTAATTAAGTTCGCTCTAAAAATAGGATGTTGTAGAACAAAGAACTTTTTTACTACTTTCAAAATGCAAGCTTACTCACTAGTTAGGATTTTCCCAGCTCTCCGTGCTTTGGTACAAAGAGCTTTTATGGCACAATATAAATGCGCTATCAATGGAAGACATTTTTAGATAAAACTTGATAATGTAACATTTACTGATTCCATCTGTCAAGGGAGATAAGAGAATGAGACTTCACAGCAAAACACATAGAAAACGTAACGGCAGCAACAAAAACAAGCATGGGCAGCGTAGACACCACTTGTTGACCTACAATCTGCATCAGTTAAATTCTTTCCCATAGACACAGGACTTGATTTCTTCACCGATATTGCTCTAGGATCTCCAGTTTCAACAATACAATTACATTTACTTGACAGCATTCAGAACTTATTTGCATTATGTATTTTTAAACCTCCTAATTCTGTCTTCTGTACACAATTTTCATGGTGAAGAGCAATATGGGGGCTATCTAGTTGCCTGAACACACAGCCAGACCGATGAGATCTCCTTCTGCTGAGGCACCATGAAGCCCATCAGCAGTGCTCAGCTCACAAACACAGCTCAGAAGCCTCACATTTCCCTTCTGCGTCACAAACCTGATTTAAATTCCGAGCAAAGACCATCCTCCCTGGTGAAGAAGAGCAATTGCTCTTTAAACAACTTTTGTAAATGCTTCCTGTGCCAACAAGGGAGCCCGGAGTTTGCTTAGGTGAAATAAAGCAGACGGACAGACCTCCCCACATCCTGCCTTGGTTCCAAGATTCAATAATGAACAGGGGTGTGCAAAGAAATTAAAAAGCTGTGGAAGTGCCAAAGGTATCCCTTGGAGATGTGTGCATCCTCTTGTCATGTAAAAGAGCTCTTGAAAGATAAAGAAGAGGAACCTAATTACTACTGGTTTCATGCTAATCTGAACCAGCAACTAACTGTAGGCTTTGGATGGCATCGTGGTGTCCACAGTAATTAATTCACCTCTTCCTTCCCAAAACACGTTAGAAAATTAATTTCCAATGCTAAAATTGATTTGGCACTAGAAGATATGAAAATGTTTGGAGTTACCTGGCAATCCTTTTGAAGTCTTATCTTGGATGCAGACCAGCAGTGTCTGCACCTCATGGGAGCAGAGACACGAGCTCAGAAACACCACTGCCATGGAAAACCTACTCTGTCCCATGTGGGTCACTGGGGAGTGGAGCTTATCCCAACCCATGGTCTTCCTCTGGGAATGGTGGACACCATCAGGCAAGGAAAACAATGCAGTGGCCCAAGTTAGGGCATTGAAATGAATAAACTCTGAATCTTGGTATTCTAGGACACAAAGAAAGAAATAATATCCAAGTAAAAAATGAATAAGCTATTTCAGCCCATTATAAATGAACATGAACATCTCACTGGCTTTTGGAGGAGGCGGTGATAAGTGTGAACTTAGAGGTGTCAAGTAATTATCTAGGCTCTAAGTTTAAAGTGAAGTCCACTCTGTAGAGCAAGTTAAAGTCAGATTTTAAGTGATTGTGGATTAATTTTCATATGTTTGGGCACTGAAGTATTCCTAAAACCATTTTTCACTGGAGCTTGAATTCCAGTTAATTAGAAGAACTTTACATGCAAAAAATCTTAGACTGTTCAGAAATATTCTCACTAATTACCCTTTTTTCCTTATCCGACCAGCATTTTTTAAATTGTGTACAGAAAGATCTGCAAGATTTTAATGCTTTTAGCCCTGTGAACTCATCCTGACAGATGATACGGGCAAACCAGGAAATGTTTGAACTTGACATAGGTTTTTGGCTACGTGGGGAGAATTGAAAACATTTATTAAGATTCTTCCTTGCTTTAAAGTATTTCTAAATATAAATAATCCTCCACAATTCTGTTGGAAATCAAATTTTTAAGTGTAAAAATAATGTGAAGTAAGGATGTTGCTATGTACCCAGTGGTACATAGTGGGACAGAAGGAATCTTTGCCTCCCCAAACCCACAGCTGGTGACACTGGACCACTGTCATGGTTAACCAGTAAGATTTTGGGTCATCTTGATTGTCTGGACAGCATTTGCTTTACCTCTTCACTAGTTGTTTCTGAAAAAAAGAAAAAAAAAAGCCCTTTTATCAAACAAAAAAGCTAAAGCTTTCATGATAGGTAGGGACCTGACACAACTAGAGCCTCCTGCAAAACATCTGACTTCTTTTTTTTTAATTAAAAGGAGTCTTATCCATCACCTCAAATTAAAAATTGCACTCCTGCACTACCTAAACTTAATTTTCTGAATTGCAGCTTTTTTACTCAGTAGAGATGGGGGGGGGGTAACAAAAAAAAAAACCACACCCTTGAGAAATGGAATTTTGCCCATAGACTGATGACTACAGATCACATTTCTAGTGGGCTTATAACCTGCTCCAGCGAAAACATAATTTTTAATTTGCTTTTAGGGTTATTTATTTTTTTTTATTATTACACTAAGGGTTTATAATTTAACGTCAAACACAATTTCGCACGAATTACGAGGCTGCGCCGCGATGCTGAAGATAAGATGTATGGGGCTGGTTGGCACGGCCTCAAACTCGGTTTCTGAGAAAATGGATCACTAATTGGCAGGCTGCCATCCCATACACTGCTCAGTGCAACTTCAAATGGAACAAGCTATCTTTTGCACGGAGTTATGCATAACACCCCCTGGTACAGTGCAAAGAAAAGTAGACACCTCTTAACCATGTTATATTTGCCTATATATATATATATCATATAGACAATATTTGATGTCAGCATTACATAATATTAAATTTGTGCTGTTCTTAAAAAAAAAAAGCTATTTCTAAATGTTTACACCTTTAAAAAAAATAAAAGACGTTTCATGTACCAATTAAAATCCTAAATTATTGGTCATATCACTTCATAAAAATCACACCAATTTTGATTAATTGTAGTGCACCATTTAAGAGCTAAAAAAACATGACATTTTGCTATGATGTCATTTTCCCACTCATTCAAGTGGTAAAAGTCCTCCACCACAGCTACAGAAAGAATAATATAAAAATTAAAGCATGGAAATGATCAGAGGAAATAATTCTGACAATGAAGTAATTTCCTAGATTGGTTTTTAAGTATGACTTCTTTGTCAGCTTTAAATAAAAAAATAAAAGATGCCTTGATTTTATTGAACTTGCATGGTGCATGAGTAATGTGCATATGTAAGAAGTGGTGTCACTTGACTTAAAAATCAAACCATATGCTTGAGCCTAACTAGCCCAGAACACCCCAAGAGTAAACCCAAATCAAATATATACACAAGGAATCCTGAGCCAGTGTATGGTGCCCTCAGAACCAAGGATTCCTGAACATAAAACCCACCAAAGCGGGATGATGAGATCAAAGGTAATTCCATGAAAAATAGACAGTATGGCCTTTATTCAAATTTTCATTCAAAACCGTTATCAATGCCTTAAATTTCCCATCAGAAATGCCCGCAAAATCTGAAGATTTTTTTTCTTCTAAAGAAGTAATTTCAAAATTTTTGCTATTGAGTTTTTTTAAATAATATTTTTGAGTGCAGTTGAAAGTGAAGCCCTTGCATATGTTTGTATTTTCATAGGTGCCAAACTGATGCTAGGATCTAATCCAACTTCTTTTGAAATCAATTGGAATTTTTCACTTGACTAGAATTCAAGCATCTGTTATTAGCAATTTCAGAGACAGAGAGAAAAAAAAGTCAAAAATAATCCAAAACGTGGTGTCAGGACATCAAATTTTTTTTCCTGTAGCCTTCGTTACTCTAGAAACTGAGTTATTTGCAGATCCCTTCCCACGGGGATACAAAAGACGAGGAAAAGCAGCAGTGACAATATCCTCATGAAATACTTCTATCCAAGAAGTGACAACATTCCCCATCAGGTGCCTTGCTGGAAAATCAATACACCAAGTTCTGATACAGATGTAAAACCCTCACACGATCCTAAATTTGCAGTCGGATCCACGAACAGAACCATGGAATGAGTTTCTTTTTATAGCAATTTGCATCATCCCAAAATGCCTTTTGACTGGAAAAAAAAAAAAACAGAACTTCTGGAAGGGACCTTGAAAAAGCTCACCTCGTTTTCAACCTCCATGTTCCAACTAAAACAGGTTGCTCAGAGTTCCATCCAACCTGACCTTTTCCAAAATTCCAAGTCCTCAATTCTCCCGTGCAGAGAGTATAAGGGCCCTCAAACAACCCACACCCAGAACGAGATCCATCCTTTTAGACACAGAGCGGTTTGGGTTTTTTTCATTACCAACCTCCAAATTAAGGAAAACTTAAATTCAAATCCACAACTCCAACATACCCAGGCAGTAACTAAATATACTTTTAGCACGCTGGAAAAAGAGGGAGTCCCCACTGCAAACAATACAGCTCAGAAATGTTGCAACTGTCAGGAAATGAAATTTCATGGAGGAATTAAAAAAAAAAAAAAAAAAAAAAGAGAAAAAGCAAAAGAAAATCAGAAGGGAATCTCTGTGCCTGGGCAGAGCAGCGTGGAGTGAATCATCACTACCAAACCGGTTTTGCTTTAAAACCATGCAACAGTTTGTGTTTTTAGGACGACATTCGTTTAGCAAACAGACGTCAACAAAATTTGCTCGAGGAAGGCACACATATGTTTGGGGTAAGGATGTGACCTCTGGAGAGGAAGAGAAGCCAGGCTCACTGCAGTGCTCAGAGTGAGAATTCCCTCTGCTCCTGGCCGAGGGTCCGACCACGGCTTCTCTCACAGGGCTACCCCCAGCAAGGATGGATTTGCGACCTCAGCATCTCATTACAATTTACTAACTGGGAAACATGGTTGTAGCAGCAGAAAAACTTCAATTTACTTAACATAAAACATGATGACCTTCCATTAATTTTTTTATCCACAATATTTTCCATTATAGAGATAATTTCTTACGTGTAGGTGATACTTTTCAGCAGGGAGACGGATGCTTGGAGCTTTCATGGGGTTGTTGCACCTTCTTCTACGCAACTTCTGGCTGCTTGCCCTGGTCTGAAAGCCACATAATTCCCTATGGCTCCCATTAAATAACAGAGGAGCAGGAGAACAAGCGACAAGTTTAAGACCTTGGGCATGTACCTCAGCACCAAAGGGCTTAAATCCATGAGCTTCACTCCATTACCAACCCCAGGATGGAGCAGAGCAAGGGAAACCAGCAGCATTTTTTGTTCATATGGTAGCTTGCTGCATGCAATATTTTATTTAAATCACTGAAATACCAGTAATAAAATATCACAGCCACCACAGGAGATAGAAGCCCTTCCTGTAGCACAAACCAAGCATAAGAAGGAGCAACACTGTACACAGAAAACCTGGGAAGGCAGGACCAGCAGAGCAGGTTCTCTATGTCTTTAAAATTCATGGATGGTTTCTTTGCCAAAGGCCTCATTTCACATCGCGAACTGTAAAAAGCAATCAGAACCTAGCCAGGTTTTCATTTTTCTGCATGTATGTGGGATATTTTGTGAGATGATTTTCATGTCCAGTCTTGTACTGCTGGAAGTCACCTGGATAGAAAGTCTCTTTGGCATCCCTGGGCTGTGTAAGCTCCCCGCAAGTGAACTTCAGAAAAGACTAAAAATTAGCTACAGTCAGGCCATCACTTCATACAACTTTCCCAGTTTTCCTGGTAAGGGTTTATAGACTGGAAGTGATGATTTCTCAAAATTATTTCATGTAAACGTACAAATGCAAGGTCAGGAGTTTCTCTTTTCATAATGATTGACTAATACAAATCTTTCAGTTTTGCTTCAAATGTCCATGTTTTTTCTCACTTTCCTAAATTATGTGCATAATCATCTTTCCCTTTTACCAGACTGCTCTAATGTGTGTACAGGAAATAATGTTTCAAAAGACTTCTACAGAATTGTAAGAGATCATTCCCACTGCTGAATAATTTAATTAAAATATTTTTTCAATTCTAGTTAAGAGATCACTTTCTTACAGTTTTATTTTGCCTTTTATTCATGCTTATAACTCCACCATAGGACACGATCAGAGCCTCACTGATCCCTCACTGGAGAGCAGTTGGAAATCACAGAATGGTTTGGGTTAAAGGGCTCATTGTCTTCAAGATCTTGTAGTTCCAACCCCCTGCCATGGGCAAGGACAACTTCTACCACAACAGGTTTCTCCAAGCCCTGTTCTACAACTGAATATTAAATACATATATATATACATATATATAAAGTCATCTCCTTTGCCAGCAAATACGTAAGCTTTGTCAATACCTGATTTTAGTGTAGTGTAGTCCTGTGGTCTCTACTACTTCTTAACCCAGCAACAAAAATTTCCCCTTGTCTCTGGGAATTCTTCTTGTTGGCTGGAGTTGGCTTCATCTCCTTCCCATCTTAAAAATCCTGCTATAAAACTCTTTTTTTTTTTCCCCCTTCTCAGACACATCTTCCTTTAGTGACTCATCCAGTCAGCCTGTGACCCAGTTCGCCCAGAATCTTTAAAATGACAACGAAGTTATAAAATAATCTGATATTTTGCCAGAGTTTTTGCATTAGTTCAGCAGCCCATAACAGTGACCATATGCAATCAGAAGCCCACAGCTCAGCAGCTTCTTGCCCTGTCTGTGAGCTCAGGTACCAACGTGCCTCTCCCACAGAAACACACCTCTAGTCTCCAGGTTCTGAGCCCAAGCCCTGCACACCCTCTCCTTTTCATTTCCCTCCTCTTTTTTCACAAAAATAAACAAACACAACCCCAGCACACGACCCAATGCTTTTAGCACAATAACAGGGACCTCCAGATTTTTTGGCAGGGTTAAAGGCTCTGCACGGGGCTGTTTGACCACTACTATAGCTTTTAGTATAAATTTAAAAAAAATAAAATAAAAAGCCATAAAATGTGCCATAATCTCCCACCTTTACACATAGCAAGAATATTTTAATTCAAAAGTAACTAACTGAAATATTTAGTCTCCCTGCACTGTTTCTTGGGCTGTTTGTTTCTGAGGGATTTTTTTCCCTTCAAGGAAATATGAAATACCTGAGATCAGTTTTTAAATCCTTTAATTCTCACAGTTTCTCACCCCCTCTCTCCAGTCTGCCCAAAGGTTTTTAGGAGAGCAACAGGAGCAGAGCAGAGCACATGTGGTAGGAACTGGGTAACAGGTATTATCCTGCTCCCATTCCACCACTGCTCTCCTGCATCTTGTAGCCAAGACTGTTTGTTCTGAGTTCTCCTTCCCCTCTAGTTTTTTTTCTCTCCCACAGCTCTTTAGACTGCAAAATTCTCTAGGACAGGAGTTGCCTCTAGGCATTATCATTACTGTTTTTGTTTTTGTTACCTTCATCATTATCATCATCATTCCTATTATTAATTATATGATTATATATAAGTGCAGAGGGAGTCTGCTGCCACAAGTCACACGAAAAGCATGTGTCACACACTGGTACATGTTTCACACGTTCCTAAAACATCACCAAAATTCCAGATATTCACGTGTTACTATGTGTGTTTCCCACCTCCAAATTAAACATAAGCAAAAAAAAGGTATTTCTGGAGTTGCTGCGTACATCAACCAATTACAAGTTATTATTTCAACAGCACACTTTTCATTTTTATGAAAAAAAAAAAGAAAATCTAGGTCTGTCTAGTCCCAAACTCCATGTGACTCATTAGATAATGTCACCCTGGAGCTGCTGTAACTTGCAGACATGCCCTCCTACCTGTTTCAAAATCACTGAGTTTATATTTTTTCAGACGCATATGAAAGCATGTATACTTCAAATAAAAAATAAAGCAGACACCGATGATCCTTGAAAGATCTGTAGACTCCAGCATGGCAGTGAGTGAATCCATTAGGGCAAAAATATTGACCATGGAAAAACGGTATCTTCCTAGCAAACAAGCAGAGCTTTGAGTATCTCAAAAGAAGAGAAAGTTTAGTGGTTCTTGGACAAAGAGTTATTTTTCAAGCCTTACATGAAGGGTCTTCATCCTGTTTTTCCCTATCCGGCCATTAATTGCACTTGGAAGAGGAGCACAGACCAGTTTGATTCTGACAGCGATGTCTGTAAGGAAACGTATCTCTGCGCTAACAAGAAATATCTTTCAGGATAAAAAAAAATATAACTTACTATAACCTTATGTCCATCTATGTGCATTCTTGCTTCATTGCTTTGCATTATCCTAGGTCCACTTTAATACCTTTTATTGTATAGATCATTCTCTCCAAGCAGCACAATTGCTATTTGCAATGAGTAAAAGCAGTTTTACAGTTCACATTGCCGGCATAAATGAAAAACTACACCTCTCTTGCTTTCAAAAATACTTCTGAAGACAAGAACAATCAATTTAAGTGGAACAAACTTCAAAATGAAATGCACTTGCCACAACCAAAACTGCTTCGTGTAGGCTCAAGGAGAGGTGAACTTATTGCTAGTTTAATCTAGTCGTATTTAAGATAAAGCAGTTCATATTTTCAGAACCGAAGAATCAAAATTATAATTGTTTTTGTCATTTGCACAGCAATTTTACTCCTGAATGCGTTGTTTTAGGCAGGAATTAATAAAAATTGCATGCGCTTCAGGTGCTGTGTAGCTCACCCTTTTCCACACAGCCCAGCCTGGAGCTGTGAATGCTCCTTTTCTTATTATCAGTTAATAATTCTCTCTCATTGAGGCAAATTAGGAACTTGACTGTGTTAGAGAGTCCAGAACGCTGCTAGAGGCAAAAAGGGGCTAAATGGCAGAAATTCCTCTCTGAGCAAGATGCATGAAGCACAACATTGTGTCCACCACAAAAGCTGCTCTGTATTTTTGATCCTTTCTAATTTAATTAGCCCAAGAGGTAGCGCATTAATTTGCCAAGAATTCTTCTGATGCGAAAGCTGCCCTCATTGCAGCGAAGGGAAAAAATAACCTGCCTGCTACAGTGGCATGCCAGTAATGAAAGGGGGTTATTTTTGTGTTACAAATGGCATTGCAGGGTTACAAGAGACCTTTAAACCTTTTTATCTCTGGTTGGGTCATATGTAACACAAAGCACTAATTAACCAATTCTGTTCCAGAAATCTTTTTAAATGCTTAGAGTAACACTGTTAGAACCCAGGTCACAGGCACAACTTTTTTTTAAATTATTATTTGGGAGAAAAAAAAAATTTACATACTATATTAAAAATAGTATTACAAAAAGAATCAATCAGCAGCCCAAGTCCTGTTCTGTGGGACTCCACATCCCAGACATTTATCCTGGCTTTGTTTTCTTTATGTTTAGTGATATTCTTTATGTGGGCAATCTGGAGCCTTCAATTCCCTCAGCCTGTCTCTTGGCTCTTAATGCTGTATTTGTTTGGCAAATTGTCTCCATGTTAATCTTCTTCATCAAATACTTGGGGTCAGATTTGAAAATCTTTGATCAAATCTGTTGCCACCCAAGCTTCTCCACTGCCATGTGCTTCTGATATGTTCTTGTGCACATTAACGGGTCATTTACTCATTAAAGAACAATGAAAAACATGCATAGTAAGATAGATCCTGCAGGAGACTTTGAACTGTTTATTAAATCTATGAAATCATTTCTCTCACTTTCTTTTTTTAAAGGAGATAAGAAGAGTGTTTTCAGGGGAATTCCTGATGCTGCATGCTCTCTTGTCTCCTTTGCTGCACTACAAGGTTCAGTAGTTGCCACACAAAACAAAAGCTGTGGCATGTGCAGATTCATCCCGTAGTACCGAGAGTAAATGACAAATTAAAGAGATTTCATGCTTTCCTACACAGAAATCAAAGGGCACACCAGGTCTCGAACGTGCTAGTAGTCTGTTCCACCAGCACTACTGTTACTACACATCTCAAAGTCCAGCAATTTCACAGCAGACCCTCGCCCTCGAGGAAGGCAGGATCCGGTCCTAATATTTTGCAAGCACGCCGCGTACCTGGCTCAGCACTCAGCTCTCATGGCGCAGATCAAACGCTCCACATCAAACACCTCGTAGCCATCTCTGCTAGAACAGTTGCAGAAAGCAAACATTAAGAGCTTAGACTAAAAGTATTTCCAGAATGGTTTACAAATTACTCTCCTGGAGGAAGGGAGCATGTGGGATGCACTGGGCTAGACGACCTGGCGAGGGACCTTCAGAGGTCAGTGGAGATGCTCATGGCATGGGCAGGACCCAGTCCCTCACCATTACTAGCCAAGAGTGGTATTTCCTTTTTACTCATTCCTAATAATGTGTTTTGCTGTCATGTTTGGGGTCAGAGGGACCACAGAGCAAGCCACTTGCAAATCAAGTCTGAATATTTTACTCCAGGATTCTTTTTGCTTGCATAACTATTTGTTTTATGTTTATATCAGCCTTTGTTTTTATAGCACATGGCACCAAGCAAGTTCAAGTAGGTGGCTTAATCAAATGAAAAGCCCCCTTTTCCTGAAAAAAAACCAAAGCAAAACAAAAACAAACCCAACATCAATATATTATGAAAGTCAAAGGGGAAAGAAAAAGGGAGCTCTATTAAATGCAAATACTTTTTCAGTTATTAATAATCCATTTCTTTAAGTTGTTTTTTAACCATTTTTCCCACCAACACCTCCAAAGACCAAAAAACCACAAAATATTCTTACAACAGCAGGAATATTATCCCTGTACTGTACCATAGGAGAACTGGGATATTTTTTGCTCTCTTAAAGTTGGCATTTGACACTTTATGGACTCAACCCTTTCCTTGTGTGTCCTCTTACCATTTCCACTGGCTCTTTAATACATTCCCATTGTCAAAATTTTCATGCTTGTAATCACAGTGCAGGAGGCATCACACAGGGATCTCCCAGTCACCCCCGCGTAAGCAAAGCAAAATAAATCCAGAAAAAGTTTGCACTTCCAGACTGTGGCTACGAAGGAACTGCTGAGGATCTGGGACTTGTTTTGGCCTGATTTACAAAGATATGGTGCTAAAACTGATAAAATGCTGCCTGGTGATGAACTCAGTTTGGAGCCGGCTGTCTGCCCGCAGGGGACGAAGGGCTGTGAGCTGTTCGAGCATCACCCTAGAAAAGCCATCGGAACAATCCCATAAACAATGGAGTGAGACGACCGTTGGATGCGATGATGCTCTGGGCCAGAGCCTTGAAGTCAATGGGAGGTTTGGCATAGGTTTTAATTAGGCCAGGATTTCAGCCAGTGAGCTTTGGGCTTTTAGCAGCCCATTGGGAAAGAGGCCAACCTTGGGAAGAAAGAGGCTGACCAGCAGGAAGAGGAAGCTCCCGGATTTCCCCACAGCAGCTTCCTTTCTCCTGGCGCTCGAGAAGTGGCCAACCTCATGTCTCTGCTCAGCACAAGCGGTGGCGGGACCCAAACCACAACAAACAAACCCAGGCACCAGGTTTTTTTCTCTCCTCTGCACGGTATCTGGAGTGAGATGTTCATAGAGGAGCCAGCATAGGAGAGGGGCTTTGCCAAAATTGTGTGTAAATGCGCAAAACCAGAAAGCAGAAAAGCGTAAAGTCAGGAGACTCATTCGAGTGATGGGAACTGCTATGGAAATACTCAGAAGTGATTTGTCCATGATAAAAGAAAAAAAAAAAATCACCTCACAAAGTCACACCTAGAGAACACCAGACACTGCAGGATTAGTTGTTCTTCCCTGGTTTAACTCTTTGGGTTTTTGTCTAGAGTTATTGCTGAGTCCTGCAGTTTGAATTTCAGGGACACAGTAGGCTTCTGAGATAATGCTGAAGTAAATGGACTTGCCTCCCCAGTGCAGCTTCTGAACAAGGGGAAACATTACTAAATGGTGGAAGGAAAGAAATCTTGCTTAAAACGCAGAAGGCAGGAGCATTCCCTGCATTATCAGATGCAAAAGGTATAAGAATCACTAAGTAGGTTTACAAGAACAAATTAATCAATAAGTTAAAGAGATAAAACAAAGTGAGGAGATTCCTTTGGTGTTGGGACTAATTCAGTGCCTCCTACTGACAAAAGGTTCTTTGCTCTAACCCTTGTTTGCATACACTGAAGGGTGAGCCCTCCTTCCACTGCCCACAGAGGAAGACATGGAATCAAAGGATTGTACATATTTTGGCAAATACTTTTGGCCTCAAGGTGAGGTTCCTTACACAAATAAGGAAAGATTTTCCCTGTTCATTTTTCATTTGATGTTTAAAGATTTAGGAGTATTCATCATCATCACCGCAACAGTCACTACCACCACCTAAGATTTTACAGGACTCAGGCAAAGCATTATCTTAAGTTTTAGGCATCACTAAAAGCATTCCATCAGACCAGAGGAAGTCTGAAGAAGCAGAGAGGCCAGTAGGAAATTAGAAAAATAATGTATTATAAGCAAAGTAAATTTCCATGTACTTACAGCTAACTCTACACTTGGGGCATACAGTGGTTCAGCAGAGTAAGAATTATTCAAGAGTTAGTTAAAGCAGTAGAGATTTGCTGCCTAAAGAGGTCCAAAAGCCCTGGGAACAACTCCCATAAAAGTTTTCCAGTGGAAACTCTTGTTGAGTTCATGCCTAGAACTGGAACCTTTAATCTCCATTTCCTTTAAGAACAGTCATATACCTCCTTGTCTGAAGATCTCTAACAGCTTTGTAGGGATTAAATTAATCTTTAGGGATATTTGCTAAGGTAATAGCATAACCATCTCCTCAGACAAGCTAAAATCAGCTTATATATTTATATATTGTGAATATATACATTCTATATATCCATCTATAAGTGAATGTACGCTTATATACCTAAACTGATTCCCAACAAATAGGTACCTGCTGTTGCATTTCCCTTCAACTTGCCACTGAAAATATTCAGCACCATTGAGGCTGGAGGTCATAAGAACTTGCAAGCAAAAGGCAAAACTCAAGTCTTTTGAGCTGATCACAAGACCTAAATCCTTCCTCGTACATATGGGATAAAAACACATCAAAGAGCACATGTCAAAGGAGATGACGTAAATCATCTTCATTATTGGCATTTTATGGAACAGTGAAAGCAGCCTTAAGTAAACAAGAGGCTGGCAGAAACAAGTTAATTTAATAGAGGTGTCATTTTTGAAGATGAGTACTTGTACTCTAGACAGACATATTAGGGTATTTTTCCAAGCATGAGAGGTTCACCAGTAATTACATGGTGTCCTCTGCAGATTCCACTGAATTTAAAAACTGTTTTTCTCCTAAGCCAGTTTTTTTTGCCAGCAGTTTTAATTTCTTCAGCTACACCAAATGCACAGACAGGCAGCCTCTTTTTTTTTTTCTTATGGTGGGATACATATACTTTTCCAGTGCTATAGTTCAAGTAAATAACACATCACTGACCTTCACAACCTTAAAATTTTAACGTATCACCTGCAAGAACCACCTTCAACAACATCTCTTCTTTGAGATGGAACATTTTAAGTGTTTCCAGCACGACAGATTCTGGTATAAAATAAGTATGTACATATAGCAGATGTAGATAATAAATATTTTCAAAAATCACACTGTAGGATTTCCAGGGAAGGTGTCTCAGGTATCTCACTACTGAAACCAGGTTATGAACCCAAGTGCTGCCCTTCAGGGTTTGCAGGGATTACATTTAACTGCTTCAAACCTTATCTGCCCTGTCCTATTTCACAATATTGATATTGTAAGAGAAAGTTACTCCTCCTCACTTTTTATTGTTTGTTCTAAAGACTGTCCGAAAACTGATTTTTTTTTTAATTTTGTTTTTAAGCAAATAGAAGCAGATCAAGTATTTTAATTACTCATGTCATATGCACTCATACAATTTCATACCCACATATCTTCAATATTTACAGCAGACACTGAAAAAATTTTACATATGCAGCGATTTTCACCAGGTAACTCCAAATTCTCCCTGAATTCAAAGATGTAATTTGTCACTATTTATTTATACAATCTACTAAAAATCCAGCTAGTAATTCATGTAAACAAGTTTCTCTTCTAAGATTTTAATTAAAACACAATGCCTTGCACACTTCAAATTGTAATATCCTGCACATGTATTTTAACTACTAAGAGAGAGGTTCTTAAATAACACACATTCTCACATCTGAAGAAGTTCTATGTAACTTGCTGAACACAATAAAACACATCTTTTAAGAAGAACCTAAAATATCAACTCTAACAAGAAGTACGTAAAATAGAAATAAAACATTTGAGAAGTAGTAATAACAAGCACTGAGATCAAAACTAAAGACAAAGTCAGGACTAAAGCAAAATACTCTTTGCAGGGCAGCTATTTCTTATGTTTTAAAGAAAAGTTCATATTCTTTGGAGAGTACTACGAGGAGTTTTTCAGAAAAGAATCCATAAAACAGGAAATTTACCGTAAAATTGAAACGGTACCTCACATGGGATCTAGTGGTTGTTTTACAGAAACTGCATGTGCTTGCTGGTTCAATGAATTAAAAAAAAAAAAAAAATAAAAAAGGTTATGATTATGACACATAGGGGACAGAAAGGGCCTCAAAATAGGAGTTATTGAGGAACAAAATATAAGTAACACACCCCCATCGCCTTAGGAGCCTTTCATGCTAAAAAGAGGTTAAAGCAGTCACTTTTGGATACTTGCATTTTTGTGTGCCTATTGGCACTACAATCTGGCAACAGAAACAATCCACCAAAGGCCACGTTTCACCCTCAATTGCCCAGAGATAACTCCAGCAGAAGTCAAGGGGAGCTGTGTGCACACATCTGAGGGACAGCTGGCCCCAAAATCTATTTCTTAAGTTGCTGAAAATCTCCCTGGAACAAAACAAAAGTGATAATAGGAACGGAATATAATAAAATAACTGCGCTCTCTGGAGACCCCGAGACCACATCCTTTGTTTCTGTGAAACATTCCTTGGTAACTTTTCAGCTCTGTCGCTTTTTTATTGCCCAGACTCTCCAGTATTCCCGTCCTCCTCATCATCTTGTTTTTATCACCGGTCTGTAATTTGTCAGTAACCTCTGCATCTTAAAAAGCAGACCCAAAGCTCTCTCCAGGCCCTCTTTCAGAAAGTGAAGATAGATGTGAAGAGGAGATGTGTTTGACAAACTGACACTTAGCAACAATTCCTAGGAAATATGGACGGCTTCTCTTTCCTCACTGTTGCTATTTTCTGATTTATCAAAAACTATGATTCATAATTTCTGCAAACTGGGGCCAAATGGGGTGAAAGGAACTATAAATATCCTAAAAATATATATGGCTTCACCCTGTCACTGATGTATGTTCAGAGTGGCTCAGACTACAGGACTTCTCAGGGGTGCTTCATGTCTTCCCTGAGCAGTCAGCAGGATGTTAGCTAAGACCTGCCAGGAATATTTGCTTATTTGAAGTTGGATTAACAGTGAAATTCACAGCACAAATAAATAATGCTATTCTGACTTACGCAAGTTATCTGCTGTGCCTCTGATTTTGCAAATTCTTGATTGTATTGAGTAATACTCAATATTAACTTTTCTACACACTAAAACCAGACAGAAATCCCTGGACGCATTTTTACTAGTTATAAATCAGTTTTGTCTTTCCTTTAAACACAGGTTAGGTGAAATTCATCTTCAGAAAAAAAAAAAAAGGAATGGTAAGAAATGGTTACATACTGGAATCAGTTTGTGTAATCTGGCTGTATTTGTGGCTTCTACTTTTCTGGGAAGAAGATCTCTAATGGTGTCAGTGTATTTCTTCTATTCCCTAGTCCTAAGGGAAAGTTGACCTTATTTTCATTTTCCCACTGTCTGAGCCTTTGGTTTGCTGCAGAATTCCAGGAAGAACTTCCTGCAGGAGAACAATATCTGGCACTCATTGAGCTGACTAAGTGAAGGAGCAGTATACTAAAGGGTAGGTCAGCTCCAAGTAAATAAGGTAAATCACTGTTATCCTGGATACAAGACCTCTGAGGCAGAGCTGTAACACCTTTCAGGAAGCTGAGAACAGCATGCCAAAGGCTGCTGCTCTCCTAGAAACAGTAAGTGGACAGAGGGTCATTCTGTCATAAATCCAGTTGCACTTTAGTGCACATCTTTATTCTATTAAAAAGAAAACATCAGAAGTATTTCCACTGAACTTCAGGCTTGAGAGAGCGAGAGTTTGCTTGGATTAGTTGGTTCCCCCCCCCCTTCAAAGAAGAATTTTCATTAACATTTTTGGTATATGTATGTACCTTTTTGTGCTATATGGGGCTGAACAAAATAACAGAATCAATAAAATTGGCAAGAGCTGCTGACAAGTCCCCTCAAAGTTTAGGTACTAACATAAATGCACTTTCATAGAGTCATAGAAAGACTTGGTTTGGAAAAGACCTTAAAGATCATCTTGTTCCAAGCCCCTGCCATGTGCAGGGACACCTTCCACTAGACCAGGTTGCTCAGGGCTTTGTCAACAACAAAACTCCAGGGCAAGACAGCAAGTGAAAAAGTCTGTGATCTCCAACTTTAAGCAGTGAAGAGAGTGACTTTACATTGGTTTCTTAGACAGAAAAAATATGATGAAGTTTAATCTGGCAGATGATGAGTTCATTCTACCTAGAGAACAAGTTAAATGTGGATTGGTTTTCCTGAAGCCACCAGCAGACACAAAGCATGTTTCTTATTTACTTGTCCAAGTCCAGCCACAAATGAAGTAAAGAACAGAACAAGAAATGTAGGTGAAAGTATAAGAGGGAACCAACACCTTCCCTATATCCTACCAGCACTGTTCTGCAAATCCAGCAGCACAAGCTGAGAGCATGGCAGTGGGCTCCACTCCCATGTACTGGGTCAGGACACCAAGCCTGTGTTCACCAACCCTCTCCCTTAATCTCCTCTTTCCCAATCTTGATCCAAATCACTAACCCAGATCTAAGAAACACTTCCTGATGAAATAGATGTACCAGTTCCTTCTCACCAAAGCCTTGTGCCAGGAGTGGCTCAACACATCCCTTAAAGGTATATCTTTATAGAATGTTAGCTCTGGAAATCCATGAGCTGCAAACATAGGAAGAACATCAGAAAGGTTTCACTCAATTCACTGGCCGTGCTCAAATAATCCTGACAAGTCACTCCACTGTCTCCATAAAAAAGTATGAACAGCACCAACATCGTCTCTATCCAGGGTGGCCTATTCATGTTTCTGTTCTGGCAACTGAACTGTGTCCACAGGCACTGGATACACATGAGCCTACAGTATTCCCTGATCCTTTTGGCTCATTCCTCTATTAACTCAGTCCCTACCCGACTCAAGAGCGGGTTTTGTGCAGCAGAGCATTCCTAATAAACACCCACATCTCATCCAAAACCACTTGCAGTGTTGACGCTATTCTTGAATTCTGTGGTTAATCTGGACTCTAATTTCAATGCTTTCACAGCAGCTGAGAATCCATTGCCTTAAAGTGTAAAACCAGAAAGGATTAAATGAAATTTGAAAAACAGAGCCTCTTCTTTGAGGCAAACAGGCATATGGTTTTAAGTATTTCAGAATTCTAGCTGTACCTGTGAAACAGAAGCCTAAGCAGATCCCAAGCCTGGGTGCTAGTTAACTAGACTAGTGCAAAAGCTTCAGTGCACTCAAATTAGAAGACTTTTAGGGAAGCACATTCCTTTTTAAGTTGACAGTGGCAATCAGATTAAGACACATGGCATCAGTGGGGCAATTACCCCAAGCTCAGTTTCGGGTGGCACAAGTGATCTGCAGAGAGCAGTTGCCCTTGAGATGAAGGGAACGGCGGGGCCGAAGAGACGGATGTGTAACAGCCACATGTTTCTTAAGGGAAAAGGAGGCTCTGGCAGGGCTCCAGCAAGGGTACAGCAGGCAGCTGTATCTTGCTCTGAAAATGCAGCAACCACCTTCTAGGAGAGGATGAAAAGAGGCTGCTTCCCTGTGCAGAACTCCTTGCAGTCCTCGAGTTGTGTCTCCGGTGCGACCTTACACCGATGTTTTATTATTCTCACCAGGGAGGAGCATGTTTCTGTAAATGCATTAGAAGTGTAAATATATTAATGCAATACTTTCTCCCAATTAAATAATTTATATACTCCCTTTATAACTGAAGCATGAAAGAATGTGTGGCTTTCTGCTAATATTTGAAATGGCAGTGGTTCAAGTTGTGCCACTTCAGGGAGTCGACAAGTTGTAGGTAAAAGAGGAGTGTACAGTCAGCAGCAGTCACATCATCCAGGATCCCTGTGTTATGCTGTGCTATTACATGTACCAGTGAAAACTAACAACTAAAACACACACTAAATTTTTAGTGCTTCCCTCTAAGTGTGAAATAGGAAAAAAAAAAAAAAGCGAAAAGAGATTCCATAGTGAAACATTAAAAATGTATTTTTTTTCCCCTCCACCTTTTGTGAGAACCTGCAGATCAGGCATCTACAATAGTTCTCCCCAGGCAGGAAAAATCATTTCCTGTCTCTTTTCCCATGAATTTTGCTGCAATTTGCAGGACTTTGTGGGAAATTTGCCACAATTTGCAGGACCCTTCAGTCCTCTGTGGGAGTTTGCAGTGGACCTCTGCAGCCTGAAGACCTCGCTGAGATATGGATTTCATATGGTGTGCTTTAAACACAGAACTTTACTCGAGGGTACAGAGTGGCCTTGTTTAATCCAGATCACTGGGAACAATGTATTACTGCACACTCACAGAGGTTTGAAATCACCTGGACTATCAGGAGCCCCGTTCATGAGCTTTGGGAGAAAATTATGGCTCAAAGAGGGGAAAAGCCTGAGAGAGGAAAAAAAAAATCCACAACAAATACTACATATATTATTGAGGATAAAGTTAGTACTTTGACCTTACATTTTTCCTGCCTTTCACAAAAAAAATCAGCTACTCTCCATCTCCCATGTAGCTGATGAGCAAATATTGTGACTTTTTGTCTCCATGCAATTTCTGAACAGCACAGGAAGAAGAAGTGACCGTTTCTGCCAGAGCTGGCATTCTAAGGAAATCTCAAAAAAAAAAAAAATTTAAAAAGGGAAGGATGGGGAAGACAGAAGTGATGATATGACAGCAAATAAACCCCAGTAAGTAGCATGGTGGACATGGAGAGTATTAATTCAGCAGGCATTTGTATGTACAAGCACTAATAAGTGCAAACACTTGTTGAACAGAAGATAAACGGACAGGATTGACTGAACTGAGGAGTGCCAGAGAACGACAGTTTAGGAACGCTTTTCTTTTATTTCTGATCTTCACTACTCCAGCAGTTCTTTGGGTAAATATTTGCTTAGGTCAAATGCGCTGATATCATTGTGTAAAACAGGACTTTTTAGCTAAGGTTTTTCAAAACCTTAAAGTGTATTTGGCTTCCTGGAACGATGCTGGCATTTCATTTTCAGAAAGCAGAACATTATGATCCCCTTGGTGCCCCTATTTCAAAGTATCATGAGAAAAGTAGAAATGCCTAGTGTTTTTCAGTACATAAAGAATTTTGCCAGTCAGAAACCACTAGACTTCACCTCTAGTAATGTGGTACGGCTCTTTTGTGGTACATCAACATTCTTTCATATTATGGCAGCAACTGGAATGTGACTAAGAAGGAATCTGGTTATAAACAGATTTTAGCATCGTTTTGTTCCTTCATTTTTGGGCTGATTTCTCTTATTCCAAAATGAGGGACAATGAAAAAAAAAAAAGACTGCTTCACGTTGTAGATTTTAAAGGAGAATGCACTCTGTACAGAAGAGATGGATTTCTGTTTTCCATGTGATGAGAAAGCTGAGACCCTCACCTCTGTTTAAGGAGGAGGGTGTGATGAGCTCTAAGCACTGTTGCTGTTTGGAAAGGCAGTTCTAACCGCTGTCAATGGACCGTGCTGGAATTAAGGGATTTCCACAGATAGGCCAGAAATACAGTTCAGAGACCTTCATAACATTTGCTCTACATAAATTATTCATCTCAAATTTCTCGTCTTCCAAATAAGTTTGAAAACCTGCAAAGTTCTCTGACTTTTATTTGCTGAGCACCCTGGCAAGGATGGCTCAACTAGTTTGGGGAAAGCTCCCCCTGTCTCAAGAAGCTACACGAGGCCCCCACTTCATATGCACTTTTGAGCTGTTTTTTTATTGTTATTTTATTTTATCACTGCTTTGCAGAATACTCTTACATTGCATGGTTTTTTTTCTCCCCATCTACAGGAAAAGCCACTGATCTGGTACTTAACAAGACACACAGTTAATAATTCATGTGCTCACGTTAAACCAGGTAATGCCATAAAATGGTGGAACCTGCTTTTTAGTTAATTTTTAAATAGCCCTTCTGAATGCTGAGGGGACTGCGAGCACCTCAACAGTATGTAATATTAACACGTAAAAAGCTACATTTATATAACATTTATGTGACAAATCAACAAAAGCACAAAAATTCAAGAGGCAAATGCTCCATCCATGGCTTGTTCAGAGTTTTTGCTCCAACACACGCATACACAGAGGAGCCAGACAGAGATGTGAAGCCCACGAGGCACAGCAAAGTAAGGCAGGACACAACTGGCTTTCACTCTGCTTCCTCTGCACTTACAGGCTTGGGCCAGGCACTTGTAAGACAACAAATTTTGTTTCATTATTTTTTAAAAAAGAAAAAAAAATACTAAAAAGAAAACAGGAAAAGCTTAGAAAATTCCTTAGGGAACACCAGAAACATGGCTGTTGGTGCTGTGTGGGCAGAAGCTTCTGCCCCTGAGAAATCCCACCACATCAGTGTTGGTGTAGAGTGATGCAGCAGATCCTTGTGCACCACAGGGCCTTCAAATGTACAGCTTCATAGAATCACAGGTTGGGGCTGGAAGGGCTCATCTCATTCCAACCCCCTGACATGAGCAGGGACACCTTCCAATAGCCCAGGTTGCTCCAAGCCCCGTCCAACCTGGCCTTGGACACTTCCAGGGATGGGGCAGCCACAGCTTCTGTGGGCAAC